>CM030358.1:16980627-17305627 GCA_017893485.1 Hemerocallis citrina | reverse complement strand
ATTATTTTTTTATGTGTAAATTGCTATGTAGTAGTAGCTAAGAAACTTAGTTGCCATGTATGAGTATGTTACATACTAAGATAAGATGAACTTGTATGGTAGAACAACTCATATCTTGATTCTTGTTGAAAAACATGTATGTGATATGTAAGTTTGAGATTTTCTAGTTCACTAATGGCTTAGAGTTTGGGGCTAAAATTTATAAGGCATGTTATTCTATGAATCTAGAGCACACATGAATTTTTTCATAATATTTGGAGTTCATTTAGTAGCCCAAACACTAACTTCATTTTCGGACAGAGAGCAGGTTGAAAAACTTGCTGTTGAGTGAAAACTTGGTGTTTCTTTCAAAACTCATTACTCTGAAATGGTAGGGTATCTTAAGTTCAATTTTTTTTTGGATGATCTTGTATATGTATACAACTATAGTTTCAAATTTCATAATTTTTTGAGATCGTTTGATATCTCAAAGAATTTTTAGAGTGCAACTGGTCTGGAAGTCAGAAGCTAAATCTGTCCGTTTTAAGATGGATGTTCATTAACTCATAGCTACTTTTTGGTGCATAATATTGCAATGGAATTTTTTCTGTAGCTTGTGGTATGTGTCGAGATCATGATTCTAAAATTTTAGACTTTTTAGAGTACATTTGATGGAGTTTCAAAAATAGATTGTATGAAGGGGTAGAGACCCTGCCTGAAAAACAGAAGAAATTTTGTGCTATGTATGAAGAGCCATAACTCCCTGTGTATTATGAATCTAGATGCGATTTTTGGATACAATTTATTGGCATATGTTTAGTTTCAGAATCTCAAATTTCATGATCTTTGGAAATAGGGTTGATTTGTTATTGAATTTTAAAGTATATCAGGTTTAGGTTAGCTCAGATTGCATGATCTGTGAATTTGGGTAAATCTGGAATTATGTGTCAAGAATTTGGAAGAATGATCAGCTAGAGATTTGTAGTGGAGAGTCGTGGCTTTCCAAAATATCTGAAATAATTCAATTCCAGTTTGTGTAGCAAAATTTATGATTTTCTTAAGATTGGGCAGATCCAGACTTAGTTGAGACCCTGTTTGTTAAATGAATCAATTTTTTCCTGTATGTGCACTTGATAGAAATTAGAGTTTTTGAGGACTTTAATGGATGAATATGAGAATTTGTTCAACTAGGAAGTTGTAGTAGATACTCTCACCTTTCCAAAGAATCCAGAATCAAGTAATTTCGACAAGTAAACGAGTTTTTATGTTGATGGCAAGCTGCAGCGAGTGTAGGAAGAAATGCACATCCGAAAGCATATTGAGATTGTATAGCCCCTAGATGGCTGAATTTAAGGAAATGGTTACTTGTAGTTTAGGGTCTTAGCTTTTCAGAATGGGTAATATCATACAATTCCAATATGTATTTTGAAAGTTATGGATGTTACAAGTTCAACAACCTGCTATCTTGATCGACTTCAAGCATGTGTTAACTCAGGGAACTTGAGTACTATAGGAAATTTGAGAGAGTTGTCAGCTAGAAAATTGTAGTAGAGGTTCCCACCTTTCTAGAAAGTCTAATTTTGTTGGATTCCGATGAGTGTAGCATCAAGTATGAAACTTTCTACACGCTACAGGATTTATGACCGTAAGGTGATTTGAGTTTTAAGATGTTTTAAGCACTTATTTGGGACTTATATGAGATTCTTGTGATTAGTACTCATGGTGGACACGTGAGTAAGTTAGGAGAGTAGCTATGGTCGGTTTGTTGTAATTGTGGTACCGTAGCTAGTATAGTTTGGGGCTAGTATAGGGTTATTGATACCCTAGGACTATCAACCTAGTCGGCAAGTATAATGATTGATTTATTTTCACCTCGAGAGATAGTGATTTTTCCTGTGCATCGTCGGTTTGTTTACCAAGAGAAGGTTGACCGCGTGTAGGGAAACTGGATGAGATCCGAGACGGAGGTGGTGGCGACCGATGGAGATTGGATCGCCGGTATTTAGGGGTTGATAGGCTAAGTTATTTGCCTCGTCTAGAATGTCTTGATGCCTGAGTCTGTCAATGGTTGGGTGTTAGTGTTTGTGTATATTTACCTTCATTCACAAATTTTTATGCATCTTTTGGGCGCCGATGGACTACTCGCTGAGAGTCACTGGTTGGGGATATGGTCGAAGACCTGTTAAGGTATTGGAAATTGATGAATGTTGATTCACCGTGATTAATTACTTTTTGACAAGACCAGTCAGGCTCAATATTTGTTTGATAAGGCACCGTGCATGATCTGAGTGATAAACGTATTTTTAGTCAACTGTATTTAATTAAGTTTTCTTTACCGTTCGCTTAAAGATCGGGTTGGTGTTAGGGGTGATTCCCTATAATCCGACTCGTTCTAAGAGCCAGCACTAGGCGGTGATAACCATGGTTATCTCTTCCTGTCATTAGAGATACGTGTTGTTGTGTGTATCTCGTACTGTTGATTCCTGAAGTGCCGTAGTAAGAACGAGAGGGTTCCTATCGGATTGGGGGCTTAGACCTTCGAGACCGTTATGTTCTTATGTTAAGTGGACACGAATGGACTATGGGGCTGCTGTCCCATGGATCTTCGGTGCCATAGATATGCGGTTGTGTATCTGTAAGAACGTCACGGTATTTGGTGTGATCCAGACCGGATTGGGGCACTAGTGGCAAACAAGACACCACTATATTTAGTAGTAATAACTACAGGATGCACCAACCACGATTGTATCTATCAGGAACAAATTGAGTACAATAGTAGAATATTTGCATGACGATGGTTCGAAACCCTGAAACTAGAGTAAACGGCTTGATCTAGAACGTATGTAGTATAGGATGCATGCGTATCTAGAGTCTTACTGACATTAGACTAAGTGCATATATTTTCTATGCATTGTGTACTATGCATTAGACTTTAGGTCATGGCATACACTGACACTAGAAAATTAGGATGCACGTCTCTGTTTTCATTAAAGGCTGATTGTGATTGCTAGTTGGAGATCGTTGTTTCTTATCAGCATTGCGTCAGTAGAAATACTAACGTGCCCACTCAGTTAGGTGCTGGATACCAGGTCGCGAGTACAGGAGAACTCAAGATAAGCAGGGCATCCAAGTGGTGGAGTAGTGTACTTACCTACCATTTGATCTGGCGCAGAATTATCAGAGTCGTGCAGCGGAAGACTCAACCTAAGGGGCATGTTCCAGGGAAGTAGAATGACCACTCAGTAGAGTTCCAGCAGTAATCAGCCGACTACCGTTCTGGAAGACAGCTGATAACTTCACAAGAGAAGTCTGAATATTTTGTAATTAGTTGTAATGAGTTAATGTAATTTGTATTCCTTGTTCAGGAACAATATACATTTGTAATTAATAATGTAATGACTTATTTGGTAAATTTTTTTTTTTAAATTTCTGTATTATTTAGTGTGTTGAGGTGCATTTGAAGGCAAAAATTCTGGTTATGTCACGGATGTCCGAAAACGGGGATTCGGGGCATTATATATATATATATATATATATATATATATATATATATATATATATATATATATATATATATATATATATATATATATATATATATATATATATATATATATATATATATATATATATATATATATAGGGGGCTTCTGTTGTGCACTGGTTTGGTGCACACAGCCGTGTGCACTCCTCCTCAGCCGTCCGATCTTGCACCTGATCATGATCCAGATCTACTGGCTGAGATTATCTCTCGCACTTCTCACACTTACGGAAGGGTAGTTTGGGGTTTTCCCCTACCCCTCAGTCTCTTTCCTCTCTTTCTCTCTTTCCTTTCTCACACCGTTTCGAGCTCACCCATTTCCCCAAAATCGAAACCCTAATCGCTCTACCTCTCTCTCTCTCTCCATCGACGTTGCTCTCTCTCTCTCTCACACACACACACACAACCCCAATCCCTACCTGCCTCTCGATCGAACCCGTGAACTGTCACCTGGAACCCCCAAACCGTTGATGCAAATTTCACTGTACCCTCATCGCTGCTGCTAGACCGCTTCCAACTACTCGAAGCAATCTGAGGTATAAAATTTTACCTTGAAATGAGTTAAATCGAAACCCTAATTTCTTCTTAGATTAATTTGGTAAAAAATAGGGACAATAAGTCTTTGCTAAAGGCTTGTTTATATTTACATATTTTAACACTTTAGTCATTCAGGTTTTTTATAGCTATTGAAGAGCTTCATGAAATTGAATTATCGGATCTCATGTTAGTCTCTTGAATATTTCAAGTAATTATGTGATGGAATCATCATTAAGTATATCTCTCCAGTTAACTACTGTAGTAACTAGAGTTAGGTTTATCTTAACAAGGTCAATGATGTGGGTTAGCGTTGTCCTAAAAATGCCTTGTGCTACCTAATTTTGTGTATAGTTTAAGGTAGAAACATATACCATTTGTTTTAGCTAACTTAAGATCACTAAGTTTGTTGGGATTCATGTCTTTCGGTAGTTAACAGTGATTTTCATGCTTTTAAAACTTTGCTTTATACCAAGCTTTTATTATGTTTGATTAAGTGTAATCGTAACATATGTTATCTTAGAATTTTTATTGGAAAAGCATTGTTCTTTTGGGGGGGGGGGGGGAGGGGGGAATTTGGACAGTAAGTTGCAGACTTTTTATTGGAAAGCATTGTTCATTGGGGGATAGATTACGGATAGTAACTTGCAGAATTTTTTATCACAAATCACTGTTCATTGGGGGAAAGATTAGGGATAGTTAGTTTCAACATTTGAGATTTATTATTGATATTTGGATTATTTGCAAAATTAGAGATTTCTTATCATTTAAAAAATTGCTAAATTGGACCTGTATTTTTCACGGTGAGAATAGTTTATAATATGAAGTGACCTAAAGTATATTTTTTTGGTCAGTTAATAGAATGTGATTTTTGTGTGTTTAGTGACTTAAATCGGACAGAATCTTGTAGGATGGCATCGAACTACTCTTCCAACCAAATCCATAATCACTATGATGGTAGCTCCAGGTCTTCTAGAGCCAGTTCAGGACAGATTTAGAGCTCCCAAATGTTTTTGTCGAATGCAGGCAATGATCAAATATTCTACTTCGGAGAAGAACCCTGGTAAAGCCTATTACAATTTTCCTAATTTTCCTAGCGGATGTGATTTTTTTTGTTGGCTAGAGAGTTATGGGGAAGACGAGGATAAAAATGTTACAATTAGAGAATTGTATGATGAGTTTGTGATTTAGTCATTGTTGAGGTCAGAAGAAAGTGTTAGTGAGAGGAAGAATGGTTGCAGGGCAGATGCAAAGCATCATTTGGTGCTTAGATTTCTCTGTGGGGTATTGGTGTCCATGTTGTTTCTTGTGTTCTTGAAGTAGTAGTGTGGTGATGGTGGTGGAGTGGTGATGGTGGTGTCCCTTGAAGTATAAAGTTTTTCTTTGGTATGTTGTAGTGGTGGTGTATTTTGGGTGGATGTGTCTATTTTGGTATGTTGTCTTTTTAGTCGGACTGACTTGTATGAATTTCAGTAGTATTTTGGTGGTTGTATCTATCTTCTATGTTGTTTAGTATGTTGTATCTTCTACTATGTAATGTTAAATTGTCAGTGAATTTGTGAAGGTACTAGAAGGTTAGTTTGGATTTTGTAAAATCTTTAAGTATGAACTTGTAGGTTAATATATTTGTATTGTGATGATTTTGGACAAGATCTATGATACTATGTAATGCTTAATTATAAGTTAATTTGTTTCATTTTCTATATGTATTGTGATGCACATTTCATATTTGGGACTTTGATACTATAATTTATTGTCAACGGTACTAGAAAAAACATTGCAAAATCAGTATACATATCTTAAGGCTACGTGCAAATATCTAAAGACTGTGCAAAAATCTGTATACATATCTAAAGACTGTGCAAATGAGACTGTGCAAATCTGTATACATATCTAGAAGGAAGTTCAAGAGTAAATTTTCACAGAGCTCAGATACGCATTATAGAGCTCAGAAATTTCTGAGCTCAAATTGAAACAGAACTCAAATATAAACAGAGCTCAAGTATTAAAACAAAAGCTGACAGTGTAGGAAGATTTATTGCTTGCACATTTTATGAATAGAGCTAAGAATGTTGTTCTTGTTTTATAACTGATACTCTTAAAATTTTACACGATCATAAATCATATAGTCCTTTCTGGAAGGGAAGATATAAATTTATAAAAATCATAGTTAGACTGGAAATCAAAGTAATGAATTTATTTCCTCTCCTCATGTTATTTTCTTTTCCAGGCCCTAGGCCCTTTACAAACAAAGCACTTTCCAGACATTTCAAATTTCACTGCCTATGAACTATCAGAAAGCAGCCTGGAAAAAATATAAACAGTGCTCAATTATAAGAAGAGCTCAACGCAGCCTGGAAATTAAAACAAAATGGAAGCATTCTCAATATTATACAGGGCTCAACACAGCCTGGAAATTATAAACAGAACTCAAATTGTATAGGAAATTTCATTAACATAGTTTAGTGTTCACAAATACATAAAGAGAGCTAAATATCACTCTTTTGGCTCAAATATCATTAACAAAGTTTAGCGTTCAGAAATACATAGAACTCAAAGTTTTATAATGGCTTCATCTGCAATTCTAGACATTGGTTTGTCGATTTTCAGAAATAAAGTTCAGAAATACACAACCAATGCCAATGTCGGTATCTCGATTTTCAGTTATGATGAAAATTCATCTGCAATTCCAAAAAAATTCCTTATTAGAATTGCATCACTACATATGTAACAGAAAGCATGATGCATAAACAACTAGAATTTAGGTAACAGAGTGCATGATTTAGCTCATAACCAAACTTTTAGTAGGCTCAGAAATCACATGAATTCACAACACAAGATTATCAAATAATCACCACTTTTTTGACTGGGGGAGCATAAGTATATGGGTTTAGCACTATGGCTGCAGTAGATTGCCACGCCTAATAGCTGCTACCTTCCCAAATCCCCACCTCTGCTACCTTCCCAAACCCCCACCTCTTCCAAAATCAAATATATGCATTCTCTTTAAGTTCAACACAGTATAAACAGAGCTTACATTTTATTATCAGAGCTCACATTTTAACAGAGGACAAAGAAATTTTAAGAGATCTTTAATTGAAACAAAGCTCAAGTATTGAAACAAAGCTCACTGTGAAGCAGAGCTCAATTATAAACACATTTCAAAGTGAAACAGGCTTAAATTTAAACAGAGCTCAGACACCAGCTAAATCTCTTCCAAAATCAATGCCATCAAGAGAGCTCAATAACCAAACAAATATTATCAGAGCTCAATTTTTAACCAATCAAAAATCATATATTAACAGAGTTCAAAGGTAAACAGAGCTCAAAGAAGAGAAAATACTACTACTGGGAAGGAAAAAGATCAAGAGAGGAAAGTGACTGACGAGCTAGGGGAAATATACAAACTACCCCTCTGTATGTGTGAGATGAGCGGGAGCGTTGCACAGCTACTAGATATGGATCATGATCAATTGTAAGATTAGACGGCTGAGGAGGAGTGCACACGGCTGTGTGCACCAGCCCAGCAAATATATAAAAATAGAGAAGCACAAAAATATATTTGACTTGGTAGGTGGGGAAAACTCTTAATTTAACCCTTCATTCATCACCGCCTACAAATTCATCCCCAAAATAAAATACAATAAGGCATCAAATTTACCACATGTTAGCAAAACAAATACTTTTCTCGGTTCATATAATCGGTACCATCCTCAGAACTATCTTCAGTAGAGGAATTCACCTCTTTTTCATTGAATACACTAAAAAATTGAAAAGATGAAGCAAAAGTAAGTCAACATGCAGATTTTCAAATATAGTTCAAACAAGATGAAGCAAAAGTAAGTAATTGAATGCACTAATAAGAAAGTGTATGTTAAATTTAGATTTTCAAATATAGACAACTTCATGCTATACCTATCAAGCTTCTTTGGGCATGTTCTCGCATCATGGTCTTGCCCGCACAATACGCAACAATTGCACTTTCTTGGTTTTCCTCTTAATTTCTCGCGCATTGGTTTCAACCTTTTCCCACTTGGTCTTCCCTTGGTATTACATTGACGAGGTTCTTCAACCGAAACTTGAGACAATACAACTTCCTTCCCGTATAATCTTGTTCCACTACCTCTAGCCACTCCACTACCTTCTGGTGCCATAAGATTAAATCCTTCAATACACTTGATCATATTGTCATGCATGAACACGTACCCTTCATTTGTTCCTAATCCAATCTCAACTTGTTTTTTGGCTAGGTTATTCAACTCACAATAGCGGGAAGCAAAATTCTCACTATTCTTGCCTTCATCAATGCCATTTGGATTTGTGAATGTGTAGCTTCTTCTAATTACTTCTCGTCTCCATCTTCTTAAAATATATTGCTTTGAAAGTTCAATACAATTAGAGAACTTAAGAAAAGCCAAAAGATGCTTGCAAGAGATGCCAACAATTTCAAACATGAAGCATGAACAACACCCAAACTGAGTATTCTTTGAATAAGTAATCATGGTCTTCTTTTCTGACCTACCAATGAATGTTACTACATAATAAGAATTAGCGGCATTGACGTCACCTTCCATGAAATTCACATTATATAATAGGCTTGTTTTGAGTTCCTTTTGGAAGTCATAAAACATTGCCAAAGTGTACACCAGGGACATTTGTTCCTCCATATACCATCCGGTCTTCAATTTAGATTTTCGATCAAGTGTACAATGGTTCTCTTTAAGTTCTTCTTCTCTTTGCCTACCAATTACTCTTTCTAATATCAAGGCAAATTCATGAAGTGAATACTTCTTTTGCGTGTGCTTCTTTAAGAAAGAATTCATTCCCTCGCTTCTTTGGCTACTTGACATGCCGGCCCAAACATGTGCCCTATGATATAATGGGGCCCATTTCTCGCGAATTTGAAAAATATCATTCAACCATTTATTGTTTTCTGCCACAAATACCAAAACCAATGACTTCCATTATTCTTCAAAATAAACACTATTATACGAATTCCAAATATTATCTTTAAAAACATCCATAAACTTAACATTTTGAACCAATTGAGGAACATCCCCGGGAATCTTATCTAAAATATGCCATATACAATATCTATGGCAAATTTGAGGGAAAACTTCTTTTATTGCGGCACCAATACCCCGATTTTGATCCGTTACAATGTCAAGAGGAGCTTTCTTCATGACTCCTAGCCAATTTTGAAATAACCAAACAAAAGATGAAACCACAATCGAGAAAAACAGACTGCCAATGATGATTTATCCCAACATATGGAACAAATAGCATTCCGTAACGGTTTGTACTATGTGTTGCATTAAATAAAACTACATCACCAAATAGCTCATAATTCATCCGAGCAATCCCATCAACCCAAATACAATGAGACAATCTACCACACTCATCTTGCTCGAATGCATAAAAAAGGAAGAATCTTTTTCCATTTGCCATTTGAAAAAATCTACCAACATTTGACCATCGTGACCTTTCATTGACTCTCCCAAGTCTCTTTCATGATTTCTAGCATAGGTTTCGGTAAATCCAACCCTACCATATCCCCCACTTGAGTTTCCGAAAAAATCATTTGTTTGCATGTAGGAATATTAGCACCCATAAGTTGCTCCATTATTACTTTATCAGAACTTGACACAAAACAGTTACGCGGCAACAAATGTCGTCTACCGGGTGAGGCGAAAGCATGATTGTGTACCTCATGAAAAGAATAAAAAGACCATGAATTCGTTTCTTTGTTTAATTTCACACGAACCAATGCATTGCAAGCAGTTCTAGATGAAGTATCCATTCTAATTTCGTTATTCTTACTTTTCGACACCCCTGCTTTATTACAAAGAAACATTTTTCCCACTACCTCACCATTCTTCAGTTTATGAGGTCCCTTACGCATTTGAAAACCTGCACATTTTGCATAGCTATCATAATAATTTTCTGCTAGCTCAAAGGTATCAAATTTCATACCTAAGTTTGGTATTAGATGCCCGTCAACAGTAGGTGTAAATCCACCTTCTTGAATACACAAAAAGTTGTCACCGAGTTGTGAGTAACCTTCATCACTCTCCATACCTATTACAAATTTCAATATATAATCAAATAGCTATCACAGTATACGTACATATTTGATTCAATAAATTAGGGTTTTCCAATAAGGGGAAAATCAAGGGGGAAATTATTACCTGAGATCGGCACAAGATGGTGCTACGTATGTAACCTGGGATCCAAAATAGTAAAGGAGAATCGAGCGGTCTCGCAGCAGCGAAGGGAGAGCGTTCAGTAAAGCAGCTAGGGTTTGGGGTTTCTGGTGAGAGATGGCAGCGTCAATCGAGAGAGAGAGAGAGAGAGAGAGAGAGAGAGCTTCGTCGATCAAGAGAGAGAGAGAAGGGTAGAGGGGTTGTAACACCCCGTAATTTCAAAAGAAATATATAATTTCAAAAGAACTATAATTTTATATATATATATATATATATATATATATATATATATATATATATATATATATATATATATATATATATATATATATATATATGGTAAAAGGGATATGAGCAACTTGCTCATTTAGTAAATCAGCAATTGATTATGTGGCATGCATGTAATACATTGGACAACTAACCATTTAAGGATATTCCAATTACATGTATGCCACATCATCACTTGCTTATTTACTAAATGAGCAAGGTGCTCATACCCCTTTTTCCCATATATATGTATATATATATATATATATATATATATATATATATATATATATATATATATATATATATAAGAGGTAATGGCAAAAATGTAAATAATGTGAACATGTGGGGGCCCACGGTTGAAGAAAATAGCTTTGAGCTGCTGCTTTGACTTCTTAAGCCACGGCTGACGTGGCCTTTGCTGTGGGGCCCGCCCAGGTAAGTGGAGAGAGGCAAAGGGTGCCATTGTCTTTGATGTGATGACGTGGCAGGGGCCCACCAAGCTGTTGGCTACTGTACACGGGGGGGAGAAGTAAAGAGAGAGGGATTAAAATAGTCCCATGTCGGGAATTGAAATAGAATAAATAACTATAAATAATATAGCTTATGATCAAGAGTCACCAATCTGGTTAACCACCTTTTGAAAGGCAACCTGTGGTGGGTGGTTAACTATACTATAAATAATTTTTCTGATAAATTGTATAAATTGTCTGAGCTTGGGGTAGGGGCGTTACAGGTGTACACCTGGGGTATCGTCGATCTCGAGAGAGAGAGGTAGAGCGATCTGAGAATGGGAGGACAAGGCACAGGTAGGGATTGGGGTTGAGAGAGAGAGAGAGAGAGCAGCGTCGATGGAGAGAGAGAGAGAGAGAGAGAGAGGTAGAGCGATTAGAGCGATTAGGGTTCGATTTTGGGGAAATGGGTGAGCTTGAAACGGTGTGAGAAAGGAAACAGAGAAAGAGAGGAATGAGACAGAGAGGTAGGGGAAAACCCCAAACTACCCCTTCGTAAGTGTTAGAAGAGCAGGAGATAATCTCAGCCAGTATATCTGGATCATGATCAGGTGTAAGATCCAACGGCTGAGAAGGAGTGCACACGGCTGTGTGCACCAGGCCAGTGCACAACGGAAGTCCCCCCCTATATATATATATATATATATATATATATATATAGTCCCCTTCGGTTGCACACTACTTTTGGTGAGCACTCCGTGAGCACTCCCAAACTAGAGACCCTATGAAAAATCCGAACCGCTCATATTGTTCTATATGCCTTAGATAGCTTAACAATAAAAAATCAAGTAATTTGAAGTTCATTTGCCCATCCATCATGCTGTTAGAATTTTCAGCCATACAATTTTGTGATGATGTAAATCATGGGTAAATGAACTTCAAATTACTTGATTTTTTATTGTTAGGCTATCTAAGGCATATAGAACAATATGAGCGGTTCGGATTTTTCATAGGGTCTCTAGTTCGTGAGTGCTCACGGAGTGCTCACCAAAGTAGTGTGCAACCGAAGATTTCTCTCTCTCTCTCTCTCTCTCTCTATATATATATATAAAGTCTTCCATTGTGCACCACCTATGGTGCACACGATGTGTGCACTCGGCCTTCCCGCCTTCGTATCGATGATCCGAACCGTTCACATTGATCTACACATCTAAATTATTCTAAATATGTAAAACCAAATCATTTGAAATTTATTTGCCCATCCATTGAAGTGTTACAAAATTTTATAGCTGAAAATCATTGTTTTTTATAGTCACATCCATTGAAGTGTTACAAAATTGTATAGCTGAAAATCAATGTTTTTTATAGTCACATGATAGATGGGTAAATGAATTTCAAATGATTTGATTTTACATATTCAGACTAATTTATATGTGTAAACCAATTTGAATGGTTCAGATTGTCGATATGAAGGCGGGAAAGCCGAGAGCACGCATACGGAAGGGTGGTGCACAATAGAAGATTTTCCTATATATATATACATATACATATATATATATATATATATATATATACTAGATTGGTCTGTGGGCACGTACCATATTTCCAATAGTATGTAGCTCAAGTTTGAATAGTATGACAATAATTAGTTATAAATAAAAATCCATATTTCCACTAGTATATGTTGTAAAATAATTATAAATGGGGGTGTAAAATCCAACTTCTTAGAACTTTGCAAGTAGAAAATGATGAAATTTAAATGTTGAAGAGATATTTGCTATTTTCAATGTAACATGAGCAATAAATTAAAGCATAAAAATTCTGAAAATTTACAAACTTGAAATCTGAAAACCTAAATTTCTAAGTAAATAAAGAGGGGGGGGGGGGGGAATAGATAAATTTGAAAAAGTGAAGAGAGAAGAGAGAGATGGTAATAAAGTAATGAGTTTTTTATTTTTTTATTTTTTATTTGGGGGGGGGGGGGGGGGGGGATAGATAAATTTGAAAAAGTGAAGAGAGAAGAGAGAGATAGTAATAAAGTAATGAGTTTTTTTTTTGGGTGGGGGGGGGGGGGAGATTTGATTTTGGGGTGAAATTTTTTTGGAGGGAAAATATGTTTTGGGATGGTGAATCTGAACCATTCATTTTGTTCAATTGAAGGTGAATCACTTGATAGCTTTATCTTGTGTTTTATTATATACAAGATTTGCCCATGGGCACGTGCCTACGGCACGTCTTCCGAACGATACAGCATATGAAAAGCCTTGTAAACAGTAAATCAACAGTTATATAGCTCAAGTTTGAATAGTATGACAATAATTAGTTGTAAATAAAAGTCCATGTTTTCATTAGTATATCTTGAAAAATAATTTTAAAATGGGGCATAAAAGTCCATGTTTCCATAAGTATATATATATAGGGGGCCCTTCGGCTGAGCACTACTTTCGCGAGCACTCGCCCTTCTGGCCATTGCATGGATGATCCAAACCGTTCACATTGATTTACACATTTAAATTAGTCTAAATATGTAAAATCAAGTAATTTGAAATTCATTTGTCCATCCATCATGTCATTATAAAAAAAAAAAGATATTCAGCCATACAATTTTTGTAACACTTCAATGAATGAGCAAATGAATTTCAAATGACTTGATTTTACATATTTAGACTAATGTACACGTTTAGATCAATTTAAACGATTTGGATCATCCATACGATGGCTAGAAGGGCAAGTGCTCATGGAAAGGAGTGCTCAATGGAAGATTTTCCTATATATATATATATACATATACATATATATACATATACATATATATATATATATATATGTATATATAGTAATTATATTAAGAGCTGGGAAGCTGAGATCCTTATCGGGAGCCTGGAGTTTTCAGCCATTCGATTGCGATTGATAGCGATCGAATGGCTCAGATTTGATCCTGCCGTTTAGTTCTTTTGTTGAGGGTAAAATTGTCATTTCTGTTCCCCTTTCTTTCTCATTCAGCTCTCAGCTATCATTTTTTCCCTCTCAACATCTGTCTCTTTCTTCGTCGAAACCGTAGCCGAAGCTGTCAGCTCTCATCCATCTCACTCCAGCTCTGTCTCTTTCTTCGTCGAAACCCTAGCCGAAGCTCTCTCACTTTCTCTCTCTCTCTCTTCGACGAGAAACCCCCCTACACTGAGAAACGGTTCTCTCCGTCTTTTCATTGAAACCCAAATCTTCGAATCCGCTCTCGATTTACTCTCTCCCGTTCTCTCTCTCCCTTCGACGAAGAAACCATACTGGGCAACTGCCATTTAGGGTTTCAATTTCGGTTGTCTCTTAGATTCTCTCTCTCTCTCTTCGAATAGAAACCCAAATCGTCGTTAGCCCTTAAAGAGATTTGTTCTGGTTGCGATTCGAAGAGAAGACCTAGCCCCTAATCTTCCACGCTCCACCTCTCACCCTCAACTCACTATCAGCTCAGCCCCTAAATCGAAACCCTATATCCGCTGATCCCTACTTTGTTAATCCAGTGAAGCATCGACCTCCTAGCTTGGGCTGCAATGGGGGGTGAGGAATAGATAAATTTGAAAAAGTGAAAAGAGAAGAGAGAGATAGTAATAAATTAATGAGTTTTTTATTTTTATTTTTATTTTTTTTGGGGGGGGGGATTTGATTTTGGGGTGAAAACTTTTTGGAGGGAAAATATGTTTTGGGATGGTGAATCTGAACCGTTCATTTTGTTTCAATTGAAGGTGAATCACTTGATAGCTTTATCTTGTGTTTTATTATATACTAGATTTTCCAGTGGGCAAGTGCCTACGGCACATCATACAGCATATGAAAAGCCTTTTAAACAGTAAATCAACATTTATATAGCTCAAGTTTGAATAGTATGACAATAATTAGTTGTAAATAAAAGTCCATGTTTTCATTAGTATATGTTGAAAAATAATTATAAAATGGGGCATAAAAGTCCATGCTTCCATATATATATATATATATATATATATATATATATATATATATAGGGGGCCCTTCGGTTGAGCACAACTTTCGTGAGCACTCGCCCTTTCGGCCATTGCATGGATGATCCAAACCGTTCACATTGATTTACACGTTTAAATTAGTCTAAATATGTAAAATCAAGTCATTTGAAATTCATTTGTCCATCCATCATGTCATTATATATATAAAAAAAGGATATTCAGCAATACAATTTTTGTAACACTTCAATGAATGAGCAAATGAATTTCAAATGACTTGATTTTACATATTTAGACTAATGTAGACGTTTAGATTAATGTAAACGGTTTGGATCATCCATACGTTGGCTAGAAGGGCGAGTGCTCATGGAAAGGAGTGCTCCATGGAAGATTTTCCTATATATATATATATATATATATATATATATATATATATATATATATATATATATATATTTATATATATATATATTTATATATATAGTAATTCTATTAAGAGTTGGGAAGCTGAGATCCTTATCGGGAGCCTGGAGTTTTCAGCCATTCGATCGCGATCGAACGGCTCAGATTTGATATCGCCGTTTAGTTCTTTTGTTGAGGGTAAAATTATCATTTCTGTCTCCCTTTCTTTCTCATTCAGCTCTCAGCTCTCATTTTTCCCCGCTCAACATCTGTCTCTTTCGTCATCGAAACCGTAGCCGAAGCTGTCAGCTCTCATCCATCTCACTCTCGCTCTGTCTCTTTCTTCGTCGAAACCCTAGCCGAAGCTCTCTCACGTTCTCTCTCTCTCTCTCTTCGATGAGGAACCCCCCTACACTGAGAATCGGTTCTCTCTGACTTTTCGTCGAAACACAAATCTTCGAATCGGCTCTCAATTTCTACTCTCTCCCATTCTCTCTCTCCCTTCGACGAAGAAACCATACTGGGCAACTGCCATTTAGGGTTTCAATTTCGGTTGTCTCTTGGATTCTCTCTCTCTCTCTCTCTCTCTCTCTCTCTCTCTTCGAATATAAACCCAAATCGTTGTTAGCCCCTAAAATGATTTGTTCTGGTTGCGATTCGAAGAGAAGACCTAACCCCCAATCTTCCACGCTCCACCTCTCACCTCACTATCAGCTCAGCCCCTAAATAAAAACCCTATATCCGCTGATCCTTACTTCGTTAATCCAGTGAAGCATCGACCTCCTAGCTTGGGCTGCAATGGGGGGTGGGGAATAGATAAATTTGAAAAAGTGAAGAGAGAAGAGAGAGATAGTAATAAAGTAATGAGTTTTTTATTTTTATTTTTATTTTATTTTTATTTTATTTTGGGGGGGGGGGAGGGGGGAATTTGATTTTGTGGTGAAAACTTTTTGGAGGGAAAATATGTTTTGGGATGGTGAATCTCAACCGTTCATTTTATTTCAATTGAAGGTGAATCACTTGATAGCTTTATCTAGTGTTTTATTATATACTAGATTTGCCCGTGGGCACGTGCCTACGACATGTCTTCAGAACGATACAGCATATGAAAAGCCTTGTAAACAGTGAATCAACAGTTATATAGCTCAAGTTTGAATAGTATGACAATAATTAGTTGTAAATAAAAGTCCATGTTTTCATTAGTATATGTTGAAAAATAATTATAAAATGGGGCATAAAAGTCCATGTTTCCATAAGTATATATATATATATATATATATATATATATATATATATATATATATATAGGGGGCCCTTCGGTTGAGCACTACTTTCGTGAGCACTCGCCCTTCCGGCCATTGCATGGATGATCCAAACCGTTCACATTGATTTACATGTTTAAATTAGTCTAAATATGTAAAATCAAGTCATTTGAAATTCATTTGCCCATCCATCATGTCATTATAAAAAAAAAACGATATTCAGCCATACAATTTTTGTAACACTTCAATGAATGAGCAAATGAATTTCAAATGACTTGATTTTACATATTTAGACTAATATAGACGTTTAGATCAATGTAAACGGTTTGGATCATCCATACGATGGCTAGAAGGGCGAGTGCTCATGGAAAGGAGTGCTCAATGGAAGATTTCTCTCTCTCTCTCTCTCTCTCTCTCTCTCTCTCTCTCTCTATATATATATATATATATATATATATATATATATATATATATATATATTCTATTAAGAGCTGGGAAGCTGAGATCCTTATCGGGAGCCTGGAGTTTTCAGCCATTCGATCGCGATTGATCGCGATCGAACGGCTCAGATTTGATATCGCCGTTTAGTTCTTTTGTTGAGGGTAAAATTATCATTTCTGTCTCCCTTTCTTTCTCATTCAACTCTCAGCTCTCATTTTTCCCCGCTCAACATCTGTCTCTTTCGTCATCGAAACCGTAGCCGAAGCTGTCAGCTCTCATCCATCTCACTCTCGCTCTGTCTCTTTCTTCGTCGAAACCCTAGCCGAAGCTCTCTCACGTTCTCTCTCTCTCTCTTCGACGAGGAACCCCCCTACACTGAGAATCGGTTCTCTCTGACTTTTCGTCGAAACCCAAATCTTCGAATCGGCTCTCGATTTCTACTCTCTCCCGTTCTCTCTCTCCCTTCGACGAAGAAACCATACTGGGCAACTGCCATTTAGGGTTTCAATTTCGGTTGTCTCTTACATTCTCTCTCTCTCTCTTCGAATAGAAACCCAAATCGTCGTTAGCCCCTGAAGAGATTTGTTCTGGTTGCGATTCGAAGAGAAGACCTAGCCCCCAATCTTCCACGCTCCACCTCTCACCCTCAACTCACTATCAGCTCAGCCCCTAAATTGAAACCCTATATCCGCTGATCCCTACTTCGTTAATCCAGTGAAGCATCGACCTCCTAACTTGGGCTGCAATCTTTCTATCAGGTAATCTCAATTTCAAATTTTATTTCCTTTATAATTGCTTATAGTTTGCTTATAGTTTTGCAAATGGGAGGCTTTTTTTGGCCTGTCCATTGCATCAAATCAAAATTGGGAAGTGAAATCCTCTGCGTGTTGTGTATGTGTACTAATACTTTAGAGAAAGAAGCCAAGGGCTGGTCCTGTATTCTAGTAGCCTTATTTTTTGACAGTTAAGATGTTTATAGGACTTCCACTAAAGTTGGTAGACTGTATGCTCCTAAGAAAAGGAGTAATGAAGTAGGTTAAATTCATCAATTATATCACTATACCTTTTAGATGTTGCAGATTCATATGCACAACCACAAGAAAGACTTATCTTTTTGTTATAGTGGCACCAGATGCATATTAAATCCTGTATTGAATATGTATTAGTCTATCAGTTGATGAGATAAAAAAGACATCTTTTGGATGGAAATGTGGAGAGAAGCTTTAGAATGTAGTTTGTCGGAATTAGTGGACTTAAAGACTTTAACAAAGCCATATGGAACGTGACCCTGGTAAGTATTTCAAAATAGTCTTCTTCTTTTTTTTTACTTATAGTAAAGCATGCGTAGATGCTTTAGACCTTAGAGTGACTCGAATGAATGCTAGGTTTATGGGGTAGACCATAATGAACCTTGACTGAATCATTAATAAGGAATATACAAGTTTCTAATTTAACTAGGGATGTTTCTCTCAAAAAAGAAAAATATTTAAGTGTCCAAAATGCGTACATACTTGAATTTTTCAATACTAAGTCTCTTATCCTCTCAGTATGAAGACTTTATTAATTAGTTAACTATTAGATGTGAAGTGAAGGGTTATAGTAGTTTCTAACTCCATGATATTGGCCTTGTAACTTTAGAATGTAGTCTGTTGGAATTATTGGTTATCATCTCAAACATTTGAATCATTCATTGCATTGGATATTAAATTTATGAGGGGTCTCGAATTTATAAGAATATTCCCCCTCCTCTTTGTTTAAGCAACCACCACTATATAAGTTGCTTTCATACAACAACAATGTTAATACTATATTACTTTTCTTAAAGGGCTCACTCTTGTTCAACTTAGCTGATGCCAACATGGAAAAAATATGCGGCAGTCTAGCTTGGGTTGTATCTGTTCATAAATGAAACCAAGAACAAAATAAATAAATAAATAAAACTCTCATAGATACAAATACATACATTTGTCTTTGTGTTATTTTCTTCAATTGTAACATGTTAATAGTAAAAATTCTTTACATGAATTTATTACGAGGTTTGAAATGACGATAAGAAAACAAAGACAAAATCAGTTAGCAGCAGACTACACAACTCTTCATACAAAACCAAAGCTGCAAACAGATTTAGAAATTGAGACACAAATGTCTGAGGTCTACACGAGAGAGAAATTTCATGTATTTCAAGATGAATTTGTTCAAAGCTTGAATTACGCCTCTTTAATGAAAGTTGACAATGGGAGTGTGCGGCACTACATTGTGAGAAGAATGGGAAAGTCACTAAAATCAGATAAAATAAGGGATGTGTTATATAAGGGAATGGACGATGTCGGGCCCTGTACTTGTAGAAAATTGGAAGTTGAAGGAATTCCTTGTAGACACATCATTGTGGTATTGAGAAATGAGTTTGTTGATTTCCTACCTCAATCTTATGTCTTAAAGAGGTGGACCACCTCGGTAACTACCGAGATTATATATGATGATGGTGGTGAAGAAATTATTGGTAGCTACGGTAGTCCACAAGATTTGGATATGGTGGAGTTGTCAAATGAAACCCACAAGTTGATGAGAAGTGCTCGCTCATCCAAGGAGATGTGCCACAAGGCCAGAACATTAATTACTAGTTGGTGCTAATGCAGAATTGCAACAAGATATGTCTCAAGAATTACAACAAGCAAGAAGTACTTCATTACCTAAAACAGTCAATATTCATGTACCGGATATTGCAAAGACCAAAGGTAGTGGGAAGCGAATTAAAGGGGGGAAGGAGAAAGCATTGGAGAAGGCCGCGAAACCATTAAGGAAGTGTCGTTTATGCAAGAAGCTTGTTAATCATGACAGTCGCACTTGTCCTTTGAAGAAAAGGTTGGTATTTTCTTACATACTTTATTTCAATTTTTATTATATATAATATAATCTTATTTTTAATTTGTTCTTATTAATCGTGTAATTCTAATATGAATGAGTCACAAGCTTCTACTATTTTTTCAAGAATGGAACCCATAACAGAAGAGGCTCCAAATATTGCATGAACTTTATTAGTTTATTTCTGTGGATCTTGTAGGTAAGTGTCTTACATGATTTAAAATATTTTTTCCCATATCTGTAATTATTGTTCTTTAATACCAAATAGCACATTTGTTAAATTAATCGTTATGTCTTGACTGTTTGCAGACAAACTGATGATGGACATAAAAGAGATGCATGATTTTTCTCCATCTTCAAAAAGTTGGTAAAATGATTTTGTTTATACAAATAATACCAAGTTAGTAGGCATTGATGAAAAGTTTATGCATGATTTTGTTTATTCATGATTTTTCCCTTTTGGAGTGTGTAGGCGGTAATGAAAACTTTATACAAGACAAGTAAAATGATTTTGTTTTTTTGCACCCTCCTACCAAGTTAGTGTGCAACTGAAGGTCACCCAAGAACATGATTTTCTGTTTACTGAGTTCAACTTTATGTTTTACTGAGTTCTGTCAAGCATTTTCCTGTGTTTATTGAGTTCCGTTGTGCACTCATTTGGTGTGCACTGCTGTGTGCAATCTTCCTGAGCCATCCGATCTGCATTTTGAAGAACCAGCCTGTTCAGGCAGTTCAGCTTCGTTCTTCTCTTCTCACTTACAAGGAGAGAGGTAGTTAAGTCATTTCAGCTTCATGTTCAGTTTCTGTTTTCGGCAATTGGTATACATATTCATGTATATTTTGAAATTTATCAGTTGTTGTTAAAGTGATTGACTTGGAAGATGTGGAGATGTAAAAAAAAAAAAAAAAAAAGGTTGGAACTAGTAGGCATGGCTTAATAAAGCAGCCTTAGTAACATACTCAAATTTCTGCATTTGACTCACTTATGCTTGATTTATTGAAAATATTTGCAGCACTTGTATAGGGTCCTAAAAGTTATTGTTGTTCTGAGCTTACAGATATTTTTGGTGGTGGTGATCTTTTATTGTTGTTTATGCTGTTTTTATGCATGTTTTATTGTTGTTCTGAGCCTACAGGTGCTGTTTTTATGCACATTTATTGGTTTTTTATGTTTTGTTTTATAGTTGCTGGTTTCTAAACATATCTTTATATATTGCAAGGGTTTCACTAAGCTCCATGAAGATTATTGTTTACAGCTCTAAGCTAGCTCTTGAAAGAGCAGGGAATGCAATAGACTTTCAAAGGATTGTTCCTTAAATGGGTTGAGATTCCTAAATATATATTTATATATTGCAAAGGTTGCACTAAGCTTCGTGAAGATTATTGTCCACAGCTATAAGCCTACTCTTGAAAGAGCATCTTTCAAGGTCAAAGAAGCTATAAGCCTACTCTTGAAAGAGCATCTTTCAAGGTCAAAGAAAACGCAGTCGACTTTCAAAGGATTTCTCCTCTGTTGTTAAATGTATATATTTTTAAACAGTTGTTAATTAGTGTTTCTAGGAGGATAATTAAATGTAGCGACAAAGAACACAATTTTATTTATCTAAAATCACTTTTTTCTTGTTCTTGTTCACTGAATATGTACATAATGAAAAAATAAGTACATGTTAGTCCTTTTTTTTGTTCTTGAATTTCCTCTTTTGGAGAGTAGAAGCATTCATTCAAATCTACCTACTAGCAGTGATTGCATTGAAGTTTTTTTTGTTTTGTTGGTGTGATTATGATGTAGGTCCTTGTCTATGCTATGATCCAACTTTTGCCAACCAAACTTTTGGAGTGTAGGACCATGGGCAGCAGTTATCAGTTGCTAACTTGAAACATGGGTTCAAGTTTCTTACCAGTGAAGTTGGCAGTGACAAGTCCCTGACTAGTTAATTGATTAAGGTTGTGAGTTCAAATTTTGCTTCTCTTGCTTCATTTTTTGTGTCATGTAGCAAGTGTATTGCCATCTAGGAAAGTTTGAATGACACCAACTTATCCTTTAGTACTACAAGCAAAAAAAAACAAAAACTATGGTGAAGTTTGAGTGGTTTCACTATTCTTTTTTCACAGTGGGAGAGAAATTTTTTCTGACACCCCAAATTAATTTAAACTTGCATCGAACTAAGATGATGAAACTTTTAGGCTTTATAGCTGATTCTATAAACAAATTTTGCCAGATTCAATTTTTGGCTGAAACCATTAAGAATTTGTGCAAGACTTCAAATTGCGACTTTGACACAGCACATCATACATATCACTAACATCTGATAAATTTGATCCTTGTTTGCCTCAGCTCACCTTATATCTTCACATCTCATCCACTGCTCTCCAAAGTCCAAAATAGTTCATCCAAATAGTTTTAAAGCAGTTGCTTAAAGAAAAGACAGTCACTTATAATTCCATAACTTAGCAAGAAAAGGAAAAAACCAGAATGCTCATTTCAATTGCACACACAATTCTGACAATTACTAACATCATTTCAATTGCACACATAATTATGACAATGACTAACACGTTTCAGTTTGTGTTTTTACGAAATCATACAGAAGCAAATTTAGGAGAACATACCTAAGATACATGACAACTGCACTTAAAATATGATTATAATTTACTAGCACGCATTAACCAAGCCAAGTTTTAGTCGATCAATTAATCCATTCAATTTAGGCACTGGCAGCAGCTTCCTCCAGCAGCTGCTTAACTTTGGTGATGTAATCGCTCATGGCTTCATCCTGTGATTTCCCTGTATTGTTAAATACGCAAGCCAATTATTAATTTTGAAAATAAATCAATTCATAGAGGCAGATAAGTGCAGGAATTTAAGAAAGGTATAAAGAAAGCTTGAGACCTTCAACTGCCTTCCACGCATCCCATTTCGCGCAGTCTCTTGGGGACCAAATACCAGGGCAGCCTACACACAAGATCAAAAAATATGTTTGCTTACACTCGTAAATCATCGTCATATTCTGAGGATGGGCAAATATTAGTCAGTAGTTGGTAGTTAGATATCATTATGGAGTGGAGAAAAGGAGTTTTCGCAATACGTATAAACCAATTTTAAAAAATTTACAAATTTATAAAGTAAGCACTTGTTTCTCTAAGAATTATTATTAACAAACTGATGAATCTAAATCTTCAAATGCAAAGGAACTAGCATAACACAAACTTTTGCCAAAGCTAAATTAACATACATTCAAGTCAAATATTTTTTAAGCTTCCGTTTCTCTGAGTTTCTCTCGCCTCTTTTCTACCTTAAATTCCAATATTTCAAATTTAAAATTTTAATGTAATGATAAGAACAACGTGCAAGTAGCTGCTAGATTGCCGAAACATTACATAATTTATGAAAATATGAATAGTTTTCCAACTTATGTATATCAATTACATGATTATTATTCTTAATCTAAAAAGTAAATAAGTTATAAAATCCTTCTCCGACTCAAATTTGTATTATAAACCACAATTTATGACTTCTTATACTTGAATACATCTCCTATGATAAGAACATGCATTTAAATTTGGGTGGTACTATGGAAAGCCAGCAAGCATCAAACTATTTGAGTTACTTGATAAATAGTCTGCATCAAAGATTTGTGCTTCATAGACTCAAAGATAAGGGATGGCGAACAAGCTCAAATTACTTGGGGAGCATAAGTAAAGTAGATGTTTTCTAACAGAACTAATCTTTTCTAAAACTGTGAATACATTATGTGTAGCTCGGTATTGTGCTTCATAGTTGACAATAATTTCATATAGAAATCAATTATCTTTACCTTCTAGATATTAGAAATATTTGCAGCACTTGTCATTTATCTATGTTAAGTAATCTCCATCAAAATAAGTAACCCATTATGTCGCTTCTATAAGTTAAACGTTAGTTTCTAAACTCCTACGCAATATATGAAGGTTACTCATTGCGATGTTGAGATCACTACAGTCTCCATTTCCAAATGCACCCAAGTCAACAACATGAATTCAAACTAAACATGCAAATTTTCAAGGAAACAATTCAAATCACAATCAATCAATAGTAATCAAGAAAATAAAAAATGTAAGAAATTATACCATAGGGGGAAAGCTCGCGCAGTAAGACCAAATCGACTACTATGCTACTCAGTCACAATAATTAAGAAAAATCAACAATAAAATGTAGTTAACAAATGTGATCCAGGTCATACCAAAGATCTTATAATCCCTGCAGTAATTGGTCTGATCTTGAGCCCAATTACTGAACTACTTGTTGTAGGAACCAAACAATCACATACAATATGTAGACAAAGTCTACAAGAGATTGCATCCAACACTTCATCTAAAAAGAGTAAATCTAACAATAAACATGAACGATTATAAAGGAAACAAGATTTGAAATTGAGATTATCTGAGAGGTGGAGCATGGAAGATTGGGGGCTAGGGTTTCTCTTCAAATCGCTCAGGAAGGAGGTAGGGTTCGGAGCAAATCGAAACCCTAACTGTGAAAGAGAGGACGGGAGAGAGGTAAAATCGAAAGACTATCGGCTTCGACGAAAAGACGATGAGAACCGATTCTCAAAGTAGGGGGGTTCTCGTCGAAGAGAGAGAGATCGATCAAGATTCGAAGTAGGGTTTTGATCGAGGAAGAAAGAGAGAGCGGGAGGGATTCTCAGAGTTTGGGGATTTCTCGTCGAAGAGAGAGCGAGATCGATACAGAACCGAGAGAGAGAGAGATCCAGATTCGAAGTA
This sequence comes from Hemerocallis citrina, assembly GCA_017893485.1. NCBI lineage: Eukaryota > Viridiplantae > Streptophyta > Magnoliopsida > Asparagales > Asphodelaceae > Hemerocallis > Hemerocallis citrina. The sequence goes on along the minus strand of CM030358.1, from coordinate 17,280,955 downwards.
GGGTTTCTATCGACGAAGAAAGAGAGAGCGGGAGGGAGAGGATGAGAGCTGAGAGCTGAATAAGAAAGAAAGGGAGACAGAAATGACAATTTTACCCTCAACAAAAGAATTAAACGGCGGGAACAAATCTGAGCCATTCGATCGCGATCAATCGCGATTGAATGGCTAAAAACTCCAGCTTCCAATAAGGTCTCAGCTCTTAATAGAATTACTCTATATATATATATATATATATATATATATATATATATATATATATAGAGAGAGAGAGAGAGAGAGAGAGAGAGAGAGAGAGAGAGAGAGAGAGAGAGAATAAAATAAATAAAGGAGTTGTTTTGGAGGGGATTGAATTTGAGTTTTGGGGAAAAACTTTGGGGGGGAGGGGGGAGGGGGGAGGGGGGAATGTGTTTTGTAAGGTTAGATCTGGCCTTTGATTTTGGGGGGATTGAAGGAAGGCCACTTGATAGCTTTCTTTGTGTTTTATTATATAGATACTATATCTTGGCTTTCATGTAATCCTTATGAGCCATTTGGTACGCGGTAATATACAAGGAAATCTAAGATAACGATAACTCTATGAATTATCTGGTTGTGTAAGATATGAGTATAGTTTTGGAATAATTTTTAAATTCTCATGGGAATCAAAATTCTTCTTTAAAAGGATGTGATTTGTGGATTCCTCCACATAAAAAATAATTGAGATTATCACATTACCAAAACACCCTCCATATTTTTGATAATCTGTCTGCCTTATCATATTGCCGCTCTATGTTCTCTCCAACAAATTTGGTACACTGTCTTATCAGGGTGGGATTTGTGCATATTTATATATAAAGAGGAACGTCAAATTTAATTATCAATGAAATATATTATTTATGACTTAGTAGACATGGAGTTTTCCCTTCAATTTTTTTTGTTAATAATGATGAGTACTATTGTTAAAATTGATACATTATACTTGTTGTCGCTGAAATCGGTGTGGGGGCAAACAGATAGATTTGTGGATTCGAGGGAAGTTGAATAGTCAAAACTGAACACCTTCACCAGAGCTTGACCGAGATTCTCTCGTCGTTGACTTGCAAAAAGTGCGAAACACCGGGGTTAATTCCGGTGACGCACTGTAACGCCCCGAATCCCAAATACACTGAATTTGAGATGTTCTACAGGATCTTTTCGCTTCCTTTAGTACAATTTTACAAGGAAATTTAATCTTTTCACTTTACATCAGAGTTTACATGAATACATTACAATTTACACTGCACAGCGGAAGTAAACTTTACAACAATGAAATAAATGTACAACAATATTAAGTAATCTTTAAGCATTTGTTCCTCTTTAATCTTTATCAACCCATTTACCTGCATATAAGACTGTGGGTACATCAGTTTATTCAACTGATGATCATTATACACGGCCATCCTCTCTATGCCGAAAATAGTATAACTTATTTTCCATATTTAGCAAACAGAAACTTGTCACATATCAAACTAAAGGGACTACCCTATTGATGTCGTGTTGTGATTGTGCACTTAGTCCTTAATGCAGTTATTTATGTTACATGACACTAATGCACACTTGTTCGGATTCTATGCATCCCATACTACATAGGTCCGAGGGCAAGCCCTTAATCGTTCTTCAACTTTGTAGGGTTCAATCCCTCGTCATGACTTAATCTACTACTGTAACTACGGTAAGTATCCTAGATGTTTTCTAACCTACAAACTCATGTCTAGGCGCCCTGGAGGGAATCCCATCGCTGACATGACTCATCAGGCAGACATCCTGTGGTAATTCAGCTCCTATCGTAGACATGACACCACCCGTAGTCTTCAAACATCCCACGAGCATCGCCACCGGGACGGCACTCTGGAGCAGTATCCTCGCCCAGACTCATCAAGGGACATCCTGGGATACGTTCTCGCCGCTATCCAATGGCCCTCATACTCAATGTTTTTCTCTTACTTTCATCACGTCTCCACTATGTACTAATCCTTAGTTTTTATTAAAATCATGAACAAAAATCAAAGCTCTAGAGTTAGCCTCTCCACTAAACCGGACTTATTCATTCATTCAAACATGACCAACCTTGGTCTTTCTTTTCAATTTTCATTTTATTTCATTTCCAACGCCGGGGGAGACTTAGCTACTCTTTTTGTTTCAATTTTCAATTCACAATTTCCAAAATGAGCATTTCCAACTCATAAATTTCCATGTTGAGTCATCATACTCAAAAGTATTTTTCTTTTCAAATCATAATTTCTAATTCGTTCACATAGTCCATAATTACACATGAATTTCAACTATTCATCAAGTAACTCATGAATTATTATTTTCACATTAAAATCCACATCACTAGTATTCAATCAAGATGGATATTCACGCATCATAATTTGTCGCACTATTCTCCAACGAGAATAATTCACATTTCATAGTTGTCACATTATTCTCAAATGAGAAATATTTTACATCACTAACGAATATTCACAATTCATATTTTTCATACTATTCTCAATTAGGAATAAATCACATCCATCACATAATACCACTTCAATCTTTACTATATTAATCTTCTAATCCTTCATTCCAAGTTCTTTTTGTAAGGTATAATTTTTCACATAGTATACATATAGAACCATTGTTCGATTTATACATTTTATTCTCAAATCACATTTTATTTCATGCGAATAATCCCCAATTTATTTTTATAAAGTCCCATATATTTGTAGAAGAATAACCATATTTTTTCCATAATTTTTTGGCCACCGAAACATTCAAAAAAATAAAATTTTCAATCTTGCCGATGGCAAGATTCGAACCCAGCACCCCAGGAAGAACGCCCAAGGCACAGACCACTAGGCCGGGTGTCACAAGCATTATAAAGAGGACTGAGAGCATTATATGCTCTCGGTCGCTGCTTTCTTTTATTTTAAAAAATCATAGAATAAAATGTGTTGCCCACGGGATTCGAACCGATCACCACAGGGAACCCAACCGCACACTATGGCCACTTGAGCTACGTGCTCAGGTTGTCACTAGTATAATTCCGATTTCATTTAACCCATACTCTCTGTTATTTAGAACATTTCGATGTTCAACTAGTCCCCATTTCATTTGGTTTTCATAAAAATTACTGTACAACTCCAGATTCATTCTTCCTCACATAATTTACATATCAGTGTGAGTAAAATAATTTTTGTAACAATTAAAATATATTTTCATGTAACTAATTCAAATTATACATTCTAATTACCACATTTCTTCTTTTCGATATTTCTTCACAATTAACATCTCAATCTCTTTACTAGAAATTCTTCATATTAATTTCTGTTTTTAGTCATTTACCAACCATACGAATCCATAATTTGGTTTGTTTATTTCAATGCAACACAAAGGCTCATTAAAACACATAAAGTTGCATGGTTTATCTACTAACTTTTGTGTATATAATGTATGACATAGATAATGAAATTTCCTTCAACAATCCATGGCATAACTAATTCACATGAAATTTAGATTTTTACTAATCAAATCACATACAATTGCACACCCACATTCTAATCAATTTATAGCTCAATTTTTCAATTAAAATGTGTACTCTTATTAGCCTTTTTCATGCATCATTTTTTTCATTCCAATCTAGCATATATCCCTATTTAGAAATATAGAAAATTTACCCACCTTGTATGGAGAGAAAAAATTCACTAGCAATCCCTAGACAAATGTCCTTGCAACGAAAATGCTCCTCCTTGAACACGTGCACACGAGCCTCCCAAGCACACCCGAGCTCCTTCTTCTAGTGGTAGCCGGCCTCCTCTCCTTGGTGCAATCAAAATCCCACACCCTCTCAATCTTTTAACTCACAAAAACACTACTAGATGATATAATTTAGGCTATAGGTTTGGAAGAGAATAATTTTACACAAGAATAACTAGCCATGGGGGGGGGGGGGGGTATTTATACTAAAAATCAAAGAAAATGGAGGACTAGGATCAATTGGTTGGTTGAAAGATGGAGGGCTAGGATGAAAGTAGGAGTTGCAATAACTACCCACTACCAAGTAACCACCACACCATGATCACCATTACAATTTTGGTTTCCCTCCAAAAAGAATGCAACCGGCCTACTCTAGGAAATGCATATTGCACGTGTACGTGTAGTGCACGTGCATGCAACTAGGTCCAAAAATTGTACATTTAATTTTTGTATAAAAATAAAATAGTCTTTAAATTGTATTCTACATGACAAGTTGTATAAAAAATAGTCCATGGGCTTTAGTTTATGGGCCAAAATAATTATTATAAAAATAATAAATTAAATTAACTTTGGGCTTTTAAAAGAAAGGGCTTTTGTCTAATTAAAAGAAGACTTTTGTATAAAATAATTAAAAGCACATATTAAAATATCTTTACTCATCTTTGAAGAAAATATTTACCAAAAATATTGCACGTACACACTACGTGCAAAATAAATAATTTTTCATTAAATGAAAAAATCAGGGCATTACCCGCACCCTCCGACGCTCTTGTCAGTAATCAGAAAGATTATGAAAGAGCTTTGATTGGAAAAAGATTGATTACCTGGTAACAGTGGGGGATGGAGAGTATTATAGCTGCCTTAGAAACCAGTTTCGGGATAAGATCAAATTCCTACTTCCCAGTGAATGGATAGAAGTGATTAGGACCGTTGATCAAGGATGATCATAAACCCTAATTCTATCCAACTGGACTGGGCTTCTTGCGGGTTGGAGCCCGCACCCAGTAAGACGGATCCGTTTATGGGTTATTGGGCTTTTGGAAAAAGACCTAGTTCCCACTTCAGGCCCGTTTATAGGTGAAATTACCATTTTACCCTTGGGCTTTGAGATTCGTGTCTGATTTGGAAGGTTCCGATTTAACCCTATTTTTAGCCATATCATGAGCCCCCCACTCCCGAAGACTAAGTTTGATCAGCCTTTAAGGAGTAGTTTTACTGTTCTAATGGTTTGCGGAGTTGTATTGGAGTCCAAATGAGGGGTGTCGAATCTTCATGTGAGGTATTATGGTTATTTTCAGAGTTGGTTGCACGCTCAAGGTTGTTCTTGAGCTCTTCTGGACTTTCGATGAATTTCTTTAATTTTTTATCTATTTTTCGGATCATTTATTTAATTTTGCGAAGCGGTGACTTATTGTTCGGGGGCCTTAATTAATTATTCTAAGCAACAATTATTTACCCAGAGGCTCAAAAATATTTTCCCAAATTTATAATTATTTTTTAGAATTTTTAATTAATTTTCTTGAATTTTTAATCATTTTTTCGCAATTTTTTAAATAAACAAATCGTATTTAATAAATAAAAATTAATTTTTAATATCATTTGTGACATGGCGCAATCTGGGCTGCTTATCAGCTAATAGCGCGAATATCTCAGCGATCGGATGGTTTGAGTGGGTTGGCAGTGCTTTTCTCCGTGTGTGAAGGTCGGTGCCCCGGTAGCTCGGTCATAGCGCCTCGGTAGCTCGGCACTTTATGAGCTATCGAGCTACGTGGCTAAATCTGGAGCGTCCATCACAGCGCGAATCACGATGTGGGAGGCTCATATCACGAGAAAATGTGATTTTGTCATTTTGTGGGGGTGGCGTGATCTGAGCCACTCATCATCTTTTGACACGAATCTTGGAACAATCTGATGGTTTGAGTAGCTCGGCGGCATTTTTCTCCAAATGTGGAGATCGGTGCCCCGGTAGCCCGGCAGAGTGCCTCGGCAGCTCGGTAGCTCGGCGCCTTGTAAGCAGACGAACTACGTGGCCAAATCTGGAGCGTCCATCACGGCGCGAATCACGATGTAGGAGGCTCAGATCACGAGAAAACGTGATTTTGTCGTTTTGTGGGCGTTGCGTGATCTGAGCCGCTCATCAACTTTGAGCGCGAATCTTGGGACAATCATACGGTCCAAGGAGTTCGACGTCATTTTTCTCCAAATGTGGAGGTCGGTGCCCCGGTAGCTCGGTAGAGTGTTTCGGTAGCTGCCGAGCCACGTGGCTTAATCTGGAGCGTCCATCACGGTGCGAATCACGATGTAAGAGGCTCAGATTACGAGAAAACGTGATTTTGTCGCTTTGTAGGCGTGTCTGAATCTGAGCCGCTCATTAACTTTTGGTGCAAATCCTGGGACAATCAGACGACCCAAGGAGTTCGGCGTCATTTTTCTCCAAATGTGGAGGTCGGTGCCCCAATAGCTCGGCAGAGTGTTTCAGTAGCTGTCGAGCCACGTGGCTTAATCTAGAGCGTCCATCACGGCACAAATCAAGATGTAGGAGGCTCAGATCACGAGAAAACGTGATTTTGTCATTTTGTGGGCATGTCTGAATCTGAGCCGCTCATCAACTTTAGGCACGAATCTTGGGACAATCAGACGGCCCAAGGAGTTTGGCGTCATTTTTCTCCAAATGTGGAGGTTGGTGCCCCGGTAGCTCGGCAGCATGCCTCTGTAGCTCAGCGCTTCGTGAGCTGCCGAGCTGCGTGGCTAAGGTTGGACCGTATCCGCCCTTCTATATTCTGTCGCTTAGCCTCCCTTAACGGGTTTGAGTGGGGGCCCAAAGCGTTACAAAAGCCCAAAAGTCGCCTCTTTGACTATAAGTTTTCACCCCCTCACCCTTCCTCTCATTCTTTCACTTTTCACTCTTCGAATTCACTTTCGCTCTCGAGTCGCTCTGCTAGCGGAGATTTTCGCTCAAGGGTGGTTGCGTTAGCTGTCGTGGCAGGCAAGGCAATTTCCGGTAAGGTTTTTACGACCGAGAACGTCACATCAAGGTTAGTATATATATTCTCAATCTTATATATATATACCCTACGAGATGTCACGAGCGTCCTTGGGTAGTGAGGCTTCTTCCTCGGGAGGTCAGAGTGATCGGCAGTTAGTTCACGAGGAGGGGGAAGAAGTGCAAAGCCGTGCAAAGGGGCAGGAGATAATAGGGTCATCCGCGGCTGAGCCGACCTCTTCGCTCGTCAAGGAGAAGGGGAAGGAGGTGGCTCGGTCAGCGATCATCGAGACGGTGGTCGAGCCCGTGAGACAAGGAGGAGAAATGGGTCGTCTGTCGTCAGTGATATCCGGCCATGGGGGGATCAGGCAGTATACCGGTGATCTGCTGACCAAGGCCATCTACGGATGCTCGGAAACATACGAAGAGAACGAACTGAGGGATGTTACCGAAGTTGATGATATCCCCTCGGTTCTAACCGAACGAGATCTGCTTCAGATTCGGAAGAGCTTCGTCATTCCCCCGGAGTACACCTTGATTCTCCACGGTCTCGAGGTGCGAGCGTGCACGGCATTCATGCCCGACACTTGTGTTTTCACCTACGACGCGTTAAATGTCGGGCTGTGACTTCCCCTCCATCCCTTCGTGACCGAGGTGCTTCGGTGGTATGGACTGAGCCCGATCCAGTTCATGTCGAACATGTGGCGACATGTGCTCGGGTTTCTGCTCCAAGGCCGAACAGCGAAGGTGGAGCCTCAGCTCGTCGTCCTCAGGAGCTTGTACCGGATCAATTGTATGAGCAAAACCGAACACTGGTACTATTTGTCGCCTCGAAAAGGCATCAAGTTGATAGAGAACCCAGATTACATGGAAGGGTAAGTTCTTCTTGATTCGAGCCCCTTCGGTGTGGGACTTCCCGACCCGATGGAAGGAGGACGTGCCGAAGTATGCGAAGGCCGAGCCGGTGTTGACTCCGGCCAAAGCAGAGGTTGCGGCGAAGCTGGTCAGCCTCCCGACCTTGAGCTAGAGGGACATGACCGAGAAGGTGCTGCACAGGTTGGGCCTTAGTTCGATCGATTCGAGTATGCTCCGGACATCTTTATTTCTTTGTTTATTTTCTTGTCATGCATTGCATTTTTCTTAACTTAGTTTTCTTTATTCGACAGAGGCTCCGGGTATGGATTTCAGGGCAATCAAGGCCGAATGAAATAAGGCCAGGAAGAGGAAGAGGACGAGCACGGGGCCTTCGTCCGGTCAACCCACCAAGGTTTCTTTGGCTGCAGTCGTGGATCTGGCTTCTCCTCAGCGGTCGGTTGGTCTTCCTCAGCCAACCCCATCAGATCCTTTGGGCGAAGGCTTCTCCGTCTCGACGGCTTTGGTGCTCGAGGCCCTGCCCCTTACCGAGCATGCCAAGCCATTCTGACCGAGGGCTACAAAAAATTGTTCGTCCCTGATTGGCGGGTGATGAACCACGATGGTTTCTTGGGGGACTCGGCGATGAGTATGCAGGCTCTTCGCCATCTTCCGACCCCAAAAGTCCGAGCCGCACTAAAGGCGGGGACAACAGACCACGATGCACTCGAAATAGCTCGGGCGATCATGTCGGTAAGTTTTCTTAGTTGATTTCGATAACCTTTGAAAATTTTCTAAGTTTTTAGCTCGGCTTTCATTGCGCTCTAACTGCTTTTTCTTGCAGGCCACGTGCCATTTCAACCACCTTCTCGAGCAGTACGCCGAGCAGGAGAGGGAGTGAAGGCCGCTTGCGACAAAGACCGAGCGGAGAGGGCGAGGGTCGTGAAGCAGTTCGAGGCGGAGCAGCGCCGCTCGGATGCTTTGGCGGCACAGGTTGCCGACTTGGAGGCGGCCTTAGCACAGGTGAAGGAGAAGGTCACTTCAGAGGTTGCCAAGGCGGCTGAGGAGAGGGCCGAGGCGAAGAGGGCCCTGGAGGCAGTGATGTGGCCGAAGGACGAGGCCGTAGAGGCGGCAAGGGCAAAGATAGAGGCCGAAGCCAAGATGCACATGATGGCCAATATGGAGCAGTCCTACGCCACCGTGCTCGAGCACATCAAGGCTCGAGTCTCCGGCTTCGACAGGTCGGGGTACGGCTGTGGGGTCCGGTCAGTGGGTCCGGTCGGCGAGGAGGACCCGAAAGCCGAGCAAGAGGTCGAAGGAGAGGAGGGGGAAGAGCAACAAGGTGACGATGCTCTGGCCGATCCCAAGGTGGTAGAGGGAGGGGGCGACGAGGCTGTGGCCGACCCCCAAGCCATAGTGGCAGAGGAAGGGGAGCCGCCCACCGAGGTGCACGTTACTGAGCTATCACCCAAGGTGGCCCCTTGATCTTCGTTGCCTTGTATTTTTTCTTCTCCTTTTTTCATGTACTGCCTTGTAGCGGACTGGCCACCGCTTTTTGTTATGAATGGAATTTTGCTTTCTTTGACTAAGGGTTGGGGTCGATCTTTTTTTGGGGACGTCTTGATTTGAAATTTTTCTAAGGGCTGAAAGTAATTTTGTTTTGAAATCCAACTAAGTGTTGAGCACCACTCACTTTAAAATCTAGCTAAGTGTTAAGAACAACTCGCTTTGAAATCTAGCTAAGTGTTACGAACAACTCGCTTTGAAATCTAGCTAGATGTTGGTAACGACTTTGCTTTGAAATTTAGCTATGTGTTGCTCGAGCTTAGTGTTGTCGTGTTCTTTCAGATCGCCGAGTTGCGTTTAGCGGAGGCATCGCCAAACACGGTAGCAGCTGAGGTCTCCCATCTCCGAGCTGACTTAGGAGTGATGAAGTTAGCCCTTTCTTGCAGTCGAGAGTGTTTTCTCAAGAGCGAGTTGGATCTAGATCACCTCAAGCTAACGCTATTTAAGTGTCTCTCTGAGTTGAAGCAACTAAAGAAACGAGCTCGAGAAGCCCCTTTCGAAGGGGAGGTGGAGTCGCTTCGGCAGGCGCTATTTGATGTCTCAGTGGAGAGAGATGAACTGTTAGCTGAGATCCATGAGTTATCGATAGCAGAAGACGAGCTGTTGGCGGGGAGAGAAGAACTAACAGCGGCTATGGGCAAGTTGATGGCGGAGAGAGATGAGTTGTTAGCAACCATGAGCAAGGTGATGGTGGAGGTTAACGAGCTGAAGAGGGTTACGGTCGATAAGAGTATCGAAGTTACTCATCTCCGTCGAATTATTGCCGACAGCTCTGGTGCCGCAGGCTCCGCTCAGCTTCCTCGCTTCAAGATAGCCGTGAAGGATGACTCTGAAGGATCGAATCGTCGAACTCGATGAGGAGGTCGCTCGCCTCAAACCCCAATTTGAACGGGTCAATGTCAGAAGCATGTCGTATACTCGTAAAGAGAGCGAGAGAGCAATTTCCTTTTACGAGCTTGCGACTTGCTTGCTTGTTGCTCGGCAGAGCCCTGGTGACGCACAAAGTGGGGTGGCTGCCTCGTCGAGTGGAGCGTCCGTTGGGGCCACCGTTAGACGCAGTGCTGAAGATGCATCTCAGTTTGCCGACCTAGAGACGAGCTCCGAGGTTAGGCGCCGTCGACCCCGGGTGTCTTTAAATCGGAACATCCCTGTCCCGAAGAAGTGTTGAAAGAATTCTCTGTTTTTGTTCTCCAAGTTTTGTATCTCGTCATAAATACGAGAAGTTTGTCTTGTAAAATGAGCTGCTCCTTAAATTTTATAGAAGCGAAACTTGTTTACTCTTTTTGTACTTGCGTGTTTGCGTATTTTGTTAATCATCTATGGTTGCCGATAGTCGTAGGAGTATTTCTGAATGGCGAACCGCTTCTTACTTGCTTATGGGCAAAGTAGTAGAAGCGGGATTGGGCCAAGCATTGGACCCCGAACTTGTTTTTATAATAGATCAACGGTTGTGGGAGTAGTTCCAAATAGCGAACCACTTCTAGCTCGCTTAAGTGCGAGCTTGTGAAGCGGAATCGAGCCAAGTTTTGGACTCCGAACTCATCGTTTGAGTAAGTTTCAACGACTATGGGAGCAGTTCTGAATGGCAAACCACTTCTAGCTCGCTTAAGAGCGAGCTTGCGAAGCAAAATCGAGCCAAGTTTTGGACTCCGAACTCGTCGCTTGAGTAAGTTTAACAGTTGTGGGAGCAGTTCCGAATGGCGAACCACTTCTAGCTCACTTAAGAGCGAGCTTGCGAAGCGGAATCGAGCCAAGTTTTGGACTCCGAACTCGTCGTTTGAGTAAGTTTCAACGATTGTGGGAGCATTTCCGAATGGCGAACCACTTCTAGCTCGCTTAAGAGCAAGCATGCAAAGCAGAATCGAGCTAAGTTTTGGACTCTGAACACGTCGTTTGAGTAAGTTTCAATGGTTGTGGGAGCAGTTCTGAATGGCGAACCACTTCTAGCTCGCTTCAAAGCGAGCTTGCGAAGCGGAATCGAGCCAAGTTTTGGACTCCGAACACGTCATTTTTGAGTAAGTTTCAACGGTTGTGGAAGCAGTTTCGAATGGCAAACCACTTCTAGCTTGCTTACGAGCGAGCTTGCGAAGCGGAATCGAGCCAAGTTTTGGATTCCGAACTCGTCTTTTGAGTAAGTTTCAACAGTTGTGGGAGCAGTTCCGAATGGCGAACCACTTCTAGCTCGCTTAAGAGCGAGCTTGCGAAGCAAAATCGAGCCAAATTTTGAACCCCGAACTCGTCGTTTTTGAAAACACAATTAGGGTTTTAAACAGAGAGATAAAACAATCACAAGAGAATTATTATGCAAAAGAAGTTCTTTATTAATAATTGCTAATCTGCCGCTTCTAAGTTGCAGGTCGTTATTACAAAGGGGAGAATAAAGAAGCAAGTATAAATAAAAAGAAGATAAGAATGGCTCGGCATTTGATCGTACTCGAAGAGGCGTTCAAACACCCTCTTGGTACTTCAGTAAATGGTCGGCGTTCCATGTTCTTCGTATCTCTCTACCTTCGAGGTCTTCAATACGATATGCTCCTTGCCGAACTACTTTGCAACCTTGTATGGTCCTTCCCAATTCGGGGCTAGCTTGCTCTTTTGGCTGGGAAACGAGATGGCTAGCTTTCTGAGGACTAAGTCCCCCTCCTTGAGATCTGTGGGACGGACCATTTTGTTGTAGGCCTACTCGATTCTTCTCCAGTAATTTTGCTGGCGAATCGAAGCTCTTTCGCGGAGCTTATCGATGAGGTCCAAATTGGCTCGGAGCTCCTTGGCATTTTGCTCTTCATTATATGCAACTAGGCGAGGAGATGGCAAACCAACTTCTAGGGGGATTACTGTCTCGGAGCCGTAAGTGAGATTGAAGGGTGACTCCCTTGTGGGGGTCCTTTTTGTAGTGCGGTAGTTCCACAATACGTTAGAAAGTTGTTCTGCCCATAAGCCTTTGGCCGACTTATCTAGTCTCTTCTTGATGCCTGAGAGGATCTGCCTGTTGGCGTTCTCTACTTGGCCATTGGATTGAGGATGGGAGACGGAGGAGAAGCGCTGCTGAATGCTGAGGTCTTCGCATAAGGAGCGGAATGTTGTTCCTGCAAACTGCGTTCCGCTATCTATTACTAGGACCCGAGGTATACCGAACCTACAGATCACATTTTTCCAAAAAAACTGCTGCACTTTGTTCTCAGTAATAGTAGCCAATGGTTCGACATCGATCCACTTGGAGAAATAGTCGATTGTCACGACTAGGAACTTGAGCTGGCCTGAAGCTGGTGGGACCGGACCTAGCAAGTCCATCCCCTACATTGCGAAGGAAATTGGACTCGAGAAAGATGTGAGTTGTGCTTGGGGTAGGCGGTGGATGTTGGAGAATTGCTGACAGGAGCTGGTTCCGAACATGTTGTTCGGCATCCCGAAGTAGGGTAGGCCAAAAGTATCCGTAGTTCAAAACTTTCCTAGCGAGGGACATTGATCCTGAATGGGCACCGCCTATACCTTCGTGGAGTTCTTTCAAGGCATACAAGGCTTCTTCAGGAGAGAGACATCTCAAGTAGGGTCTGCCATCTACTTGGGTATAGGAGCATTTGTACAAGACTCCCTCAACAAGGGTGTACCGCTCTGCTCTCGTTCGGATTCGACAAGCTTCTTTAGGATCTTGGGGGAGGCTCCCGTCTCTGAGGAACTCAATCAAAGGCTTCATCCAGTTATCCTTAAGTTGGACAGGTAGCGACTCCATTGAGTCGGGGACTTCTTCTTCGATACTGGGCCTTAGGAGAACTTCGATCAGGACGGTCTGCTCGAGACCTTGGAGGGAGGAAGTGGCTAGTTTTGAGAGGGCATCTGCTTGGGCGTTCTCTTCTCTAGGGATCCGCTGGAGTTGTGCCTCTTTGAACGAAGTCATGAGACTTTTGACCTTGGCTAGGTACTTGGCCATTCGGTCGTCTCGCACCTCGTATTCTCCTAAGACTTGTTTCACCACGAGCTGAGAGTCACTGAATACTCAGACACGTTGTGCTCCTGCCTTTCGAGCCAGGCCTAAGCCTACTATTAGGGCTTCATACTCAGCTTCGTTGTTGGAAGCTTTGAAATTGATGCGGAGGGAGTATTGGAGAACGAAGTCATCGGGGCCTACCAGAATAACTCCGGCTCCGCTCCCTTCGGTGCAAGAAAACCCATCTACATACACTGTCCAGATGGGTGACCCATCCGCTGCTTGACTTACTTCTGGAATTGTGCTTTACACAATAAACTCGGCTAGGGCTTGAGCTTTAATTGCAGTCTGAGGCTGATAGGATATGTCGTGTTGACTCAGCTCGATTGACTACTTCATCAGACTCCTGGAGGTCTCGGGCTTATGCAGAACCTGTTTGAGCGGCTGGTCGGTAAGGACGACCATCGAATGGGATTGAAAATAGAGGCGGAGCTTCCTGGCTGCCATAACCAAGGCATAGGCTATCTTTTCCAATCTCGAATAACAGAGCTCGGCGTCTCTGAGGACCTTGCTCACATAATAGATAGGCTTCTGAGCCTTGTCTTCTTCCCTTACTAGGACAGCGCTGAGGGTTTGTTCGGAGGCAGCGAGGTAGAGGTAGAGTGTTTCCCCGGGAATAGGTTTGCTAAGGAGCAGGGGGTTGACCAAATAGGCTTTCAGTTGGTCGAACGATTCTTGCTGCTGCTGGCCCCATTCGAAGCCCTTAGCCCCTGTGAGGGCTTTAAAGAAAGGGAGACACTTTTCCCCGGACTTGGACAGGAAGCGCCCTATAGCCGCGGGGAGTCCTGTGAGTTTTGTACTTCTTTCACATTTGTAGGGGGAGCCATATTTAGTATGGCTTCGATCCCCCTCTGACTGACCATGAATCCCAGGAATTTACCAGATGAGACCCCGAATGAACACTTATTCGAGTTCAGTCTCATGTTATGCTTCCTCAATACGTCGAAGGCTTCTTGGAGGTCGGTGACCTGGTCGGATCCCTGTACGCTTTTTACTAGCATATCATTGACGTAAACCTCCATGTTCTAGCCGATTTGATTCTTGAAGACCTTATTGACGAGGCGTTGGTAGCTGGCACCAGCACTTTTGAGCCCGAAGGGCATTACTCTATAGTAATAGAGACTTTGATCTGTGACGAAGGACGTCTTTGGGATATCTGGGGGGAACATTCGGATTTGGTTGTATCCGAAGAAGGCGTCCATGAAGCTCAAAAGCTCATGGTCCGAAGTGGCATCGATCAAGGTGTCAATGCTGGAGAGTGGGAAAGGATCCTTGGGGCATGCCTTGTTCAAGTCTGTGAAGTCGATGCAAATCCTCCAACTTCTGTTGGCCTTTTTGACCATTACGACATTAGAGAGCAACTCCGAATAGTTGACCTCTTGTATGAACCGAGCTTTGATGAGCTTCTCCACTTCTTCCTTTATAGCTTGCTGGCGCTCAGGGGCGAACTTTTGCCTCTTGTGCTGGACCGGCTTGGACCCCGGAGCGACGCTTAGGTGGTGGACGAGGAGCACTTCGAAAATTCCCGGCATGTCGGCAGCCGACCATGCGAAGAGGTCCCGATTCTTCTTTATGCACTGGACTATATCGGAACAGATGGCAGAGGGAAGGGTTTTTCCGATGAAGAATTTGCGGGTCGAATCTTGCTCCAAGAAGAGCACTTCCTCCAGCTCGTCTACCGGTTCTAAAATAGGCTGGGTGTTCCCCTGGGGAATTTCAAGAATCTCGAGGAAAAGGACGGGTCCTCCGGTCGAGGTCTTGTAGCATTTGCGGGCCATCTCTTGGCTTCCCCTTACTTCCCCTACACCTGCCTTGGTGGGGAACTTCATTTTCAGATGATAAGCTGACGGGACAGCTTCTAAAGTGGCTAGGCCAGGTCGTCCTAGGATCACATTGTAAGCGGCTGGGACATCGACAACCATGAAGTCTATTGGCTCCGTTCGGGTAGTAGGAGTTTTGCCAGCGGTTACATTGAGGGTTATAACCCCTTCGATCTTCACTAGCACTCCCGTGAACCCATGGAGAGTGTAGCCGGCGGGCTTTAGCCTGTCCCGCAATAATTTGAGTCCTCGAAAAGCCGCTAGGAAGAGGATGTTGATAGAACTACCATTATCCACTAGAATCCTCTCTACTTTGAAGTTAGCCATGTGGAGGTTTATCACCAGTGCATCATAGTGGGGGGTTCAGACACCCTCTAGATCTTCATCCGAGAAAGTAACCGGGACTCCAAGACCTTTGGGAGAGGGAGGCTATGCACCGAATTGACTTCCTTGATGAAAGCCTTTCGAGATGAGTTGGAGGTTCCTCCCATTGGACCTCCGTGGATGAGGTGCAAGATGCGCTCTTCTTCGAATTTGGGAGTCTCGTCACGCCTCTCGGGCCGCTTGTTAGCCCCCCTGGGGGGTGGAGGAAGGTCGACCCGGTCCTTTCTTACAAACTTGGAGAGCTGCCCTCTCTGATAAGGGCTTCGATCTCATTCTTCAAGGCCCGATAGTCATTGGTGTCGTAGCCGTGGTCTCGATGGTAGCGGCACCATTTCTCCTTATCCCTCTTCTTCCCGAGAGTTTCCATCTTTGGGGCAGGAGGCAGGATCCCCTCTTTCTCTACCTCTATGAGAATGGTTGAGACATTGGCGTTGAGAGGGGTAAACTTTTCAAATCGGAAAGGTGGACGACGCTGACCCCCGTTCTCCTTCTGGAGCTTTTTAGCTCCCTCGTCTTCAGTGGCCTTCCTCTTATTCCCAGAAGAGGATCCCTCGAATGTGGGGCGATGTTTAGCTTCCTCTGCCTAGATGTACTTCTCGCTTCTGAAAAGAAGGTCGGAGAAGTCTTGCGGGGGCATTTTGGCTAGGGAGGACCGGAGGTTCGAGTTGAGGACATTGGACTGGAAGGCGGCTGCAGCGACAAATTGGTCGAGGGAGGCGATGGACCTGGCTTCCACGGTAAACCTTTTGACATAGTTTCTCAGTTTCTCGCTCTTCTTTTGGTTAAGAAAGAGTAGTGAAATACTCGTTTTTTTGGAGCGGCGGCTGCTCACGAAATGGGTTATAAAGAGGGTCTCGAACTGTTCAAATGAGAAGATGGAGGACAGGGCGAGGCGAGAGTACCATTTCCGAGCCAGGCCTTTGAGAGTGGCTGGGAAAGTCTTGCATAGGAGGGCATCGAAGGCTTGATGGATCATCATGAGAGTTTTGAAACTCTCGATGTGATCCATGGGATCTGACTCTCCCGTATATGTCTCGAACTGCGGGGGCTTGAAGTTTGCTGGAACGGGTGCCTCCATGATGGTTCGAGAAAACGGATGTCTGCTTGGTCGGAGGGCCCTTCTTTTCAGTTCTTCGTCCCTATCGAGTTGACCGAGGCACCTCTCCATTTCGTGGAGACGGCGGTAGACAACATCACCCCTTCGACGGTATCCTGGTGAGCCTCTGGACTCGTCTTCGTACGAAGGGGAGCGTGGGCTACGGCGACGGTAGCTCAGGGACGGGGGAGGACTAGGAATGTGATGGCGGTGACTCAGAGCTTGAGGAGGACTTAGGGACCAATGGCGAGGGCTTTGAACTGGCTGAGGAGTGGGAACCCTCTGACCATTATTGTTGTTCTTTGGTGGGATGTTGAGGGCCTGCAAGATTGTTGCCTAGAACTTTTGGAACTCTGCTAGGGTGATAGGTCCGTTCTGATCCCTCTGGGGCTGTCGACCAGCGGGAGAATGATGCCTTCTTCGACGGTACTCCTGGGACTCCCTCCGCCTCCAATGAAGAGGGGACCTTCTGTGGTCGCGACGGCGAGGAGATCGCGCATTTGGACGTTCTGAGCGAGAGGCTTCCTCTTGGGCCCACCTTTCATCCAAACGGTGGCGAAGGTCCTCCTCTTTTTGTCGGTTGATGATGACATTGCGGAGGTCTTCTGAGGGCCGAGGGTTATGGGATGCCATGGAGTCGGTGGAAGGGTTATGTACTGAGATATGGTCGTGGTGAAGAGGTTGCTTCTGAGGGTGAAGACGAGAGGTCCCTATACCAGTGTTCTGGGGCCCGAGTGGAGCCTGTTGGTGTTGAAGATTTTGGAGAGGAGGCTGCCCCTGCTGCAGTGGCGGATCGGGTTGAGGAGGGAGCTGTCCCTGAGGCTGGATGGGTTGGAAGGGAGCCTCTGGTTGCAATTGAGGAGGAGTGGGTCCACAGTTGGACCCTCTAGATCTCAATTTCCTTGGTGGCATGGCTGGAGGCGGTGTTGACCGGTGGAAGAGGTTGGACTGCTATTCGTTTTTCCACAGATGGCGCCAATCTGTTGTCGCTGAAATTAGTATGGAGGCAAACAGATAGATTTGTGAATTCGATGGAAGTGGAATAGTCAAACCTGAACACCTTCACCGGAGCTTGACCGAGATTCTCCTGCCGTTGACTTACAAAAAGTGTGAAACACCGGGGTTGATTCTGGCGATGCACCCTCCGACGTTCTTGTCAGTAATCAGAAAGATTATGAAAGAGTTTTGATTGGCAAAAAATTTATTACCTGGTAACAGTGGGGGATGGGGGGTATTTATAGCCGCCTTAGGAACCAGTTTTGGGATAAGATCAAATCCCTACTTCCCAGTGAATGGATAGAAGTAATTAGGACCGTTGATCAAGGACGTTCATAAACCCTAATTCTATCCAGCTGGACTGGATTTCTTGCGGGTTGGAACCCACACCCAGTAAGACGAATCCATTTATGGGTTATTAGGCTTTTGGAAAAAGACCAGTTCCCACTTCAGGCCCGTTTGTAGGTGAAATTACCATTTTACCCTCGAGCTTTGAGATTTGTGTCTGATTTGAACGGTTCTGATTTAACCCTGTTTTTAGCCATATCAATACTGAAACATTTATTACAAATCCATGTATGCCTAAGATCATGTGTTTGTACTTCGTGCATTTCATTTTTTCCTTTTGTAATTTTTTTTATCTACCTAGTTGAAATATATTAGAATCATAATGTAACTTTTTGAGTCATCTATTTGTTACCGTACTTATATTTTATAAGATATATATCAGTATTGGTTTTGCACGTGTTACGCGTGTTACGCATATGCATCGATTACTAAAGTAGATAGCAGTTATACTTTTTTTAATAAATAAAGCCCAAAAGGGTATTTTCAGTAATGTCTACTATAGCGAATGATTGATGGGAATGAATTAGTCTATATCAAACACAATAATAAAATATTCCCCGGAATGAAATGTCTTGTACTAAACGCAGTATTGCAACATATCTGAGAATCAAAATTTCTACCCTCACATTTCTAGGAATCCGCCCATTCCAAAAAATTCTCCAATCTGCATATCAAACACCCCCTTAAACTCTTGTATGCTTCCTACAAAATTAAAATATGGATCAACCTCTTGCATATCTATATTATACTTTAATTACAATTATATATAATCTTTCTTCAATACATAAACCATTCTTTTCTTATTAATATTGGAAGTTAAAAATTTTTGTCATATGCTTCTAGATGTTATTTTTATTCTCTGCGTTTATTTTATATAAAATTAATTTGATGTCCGAATTTGTATCTGTATTGGATACACCCTATTTGATTTGTACCCATATCCAAAATTTGCAAAAAATTATATGTTTTTTTTCCGAGTTATATCTGTATCCCGTATCCAAATCCAATTTTAGAAGTGGATATTGATATTAGTATAGACAATATCTAATTTATATTCAATCCGAAAGCATTCCTACATGACAATTACTTGGTATATATCAAAAAAATTCAACCGTACAAAGCAGAAGCCTCTCGACTAGGGAATTTTTTCCCAAACTGCCCCACTTTTTGAAAGTTTTTTCCAAACTGCCCTACATTTTTTTTAATTCCCAAACCATCTCACTCGGTCTTTGAAAGACCGAGTTTAGTTAAAACTAACTCGGTTTTTCAAAGAACGAGTGTTAGTCGTAGATTTTTCGAATTCTAACACTCGGTCTTTGAAAAACCGAGTTATTTTTAACAAAACTCGATCTTTCAAAGGCCGAGTAGATTATTTTGGTAAATACTTTCGAAAGTGGGTCAGTATGGTAAATACTTTCAAAAAGTGGGTCATTTTGGTAACAAGTTCTACAATTGGAGGGTGGCGGTGCCCTATCAAGCCAGAGAATGAAGGGGATATCCTTTTAGCTTTTCCCTTGATTTAATACCAAATGGAGATAATAAATAAACACACAAGATAGTCTTCCCACAAAATCTATCATAATCAAGATTTGTTAGTACTAATAAATCTAACTACACTACATAATGTCTAATATTCTAATTTGGATTTCACATCAGTCACTAATAATTAAGATTCTTGTATTTCATATTTTCCCTTCTATAATTCATTTCTTGCATATGATAACACCTCCGTTCTCATTCATTCTTGTTTATTTTGTTCATTTTTTCGCTATTTAGAATAAATATGTTTTACTTTTTAAGCTGAGTTATGCGATGGAGGAAACTGTGCAGCTCTAGATAGTACGTATGTTGCATGCGTCTCTTCATTTCATATACAAACTTTAAGTAATAACATATTTTGAAGATATTGGGAAAATCGCCTGTGTATATATATACTAGTATAATGTACTTGAGATGCACGTCTAAAAAGTAAAATTATCAAATTAAATGAATATATATTGAAAAAGAAAAAAAATAGTTTATATTTGAATGTTTTGATTTGGGCTACACGTGCGGTGTACATTTATATTTGTTAGATATAGTTTGGACGTGTATTATACGTGTTCATATAGTTACAAAGTTAGGATTTGTTTGTTACAAACCCCAACTCTCCCATTAAAATAGCATATATATATATATATATATATTAAAATAGTGTGTGTGTGTGTGTATATATATATATATATATATATATATATATACACACACACACACACACACACTATTTTAATATATATATATATATATATATATATATATATATATATATATATATAGGGCTGGCCCCACCCTTGAGGCGGGTGAGGCGGCAGCCTCAGGCCCCCGGCATTTTTGAGATTTTAGGGGTCTCCAAATTTGTAATTCCTTTGTTAATATAGACACGTATTTTGCACGTAAAAAAATACTGTTTTTAGGGGTCTAAAAATAATTATTTGAACCTTTAACTTTTTTATAAAAAAAATTTGGGTTTAAGCATGAAGACTTGAATTGAATTTGGGACTTTAAATTTGGGTAATTTAAAACAAATTTATATATTTTGCATATTTTGCTTCCTATAATTTGTAAATTTTTTGTATACATATATGTTGGTTTTGTTTTGTTTTGTTTTTTTTTTTTTTTTTTTTTTTTTTTTTTTTTTTTTTTTTTTTTTTTAATTTTATTTTGTTTTTTTATACATTTTTAAGTTACATTTTTTTTGGGTGGATAAAATGAAAGTCAATCGGACATATATACAAGCCTTTGATCTTTCTAATCTAGTAAAAAAACATGCCTCATTTAACATCTTTGTAACCCACCTATTTAGATAAATTTTAAATTGAACAATTACACATTGTTTTCTCATTCATGTATTTTTATATTTTAAATTTCTTACCATTTTTAGGCATAGGGAAGAAAATCTCTTAAAGCCCTCTATATGATTCCCTACAGGGAAAAAATAGTCTAAATTATTGACTGGAATAAGGAGCATATTTAAAATTCAAGAAGATTCTTTATCTTAATGGAATTTATTACCAAAATGATCCACTTTTTGAAAGTATTTATCAAACTAACCCACTTTCGAAAGTATTTACCAAAATAATACACTCGGTCTTTGAAAGACCGAGTTTAGTTAAAAATAACTCGGTTTTTCAAAGACAGAGTGTTAGAATTCAAAAAATCTAAGACTAACACTCGGTTTTTGACTGAATGGGATGCTTTGGGAATTAAAAAAAAGTACGGCAATTTGGAAAAAACTTTCAAAAAGTGTGGCAGTTTGGGAAAAATTCATCCCTGTGAGCCCAGTAACTTCCCAAAATAGTTGCTCTTGAATATTGATGATTTTTTTCCCAAACTGCCCCACTTTTTGAAAGTTTTTCCCAAACTGCCTTACTTTTTTTTAATTCCCGAACTATCCCACTCGGTCTTTGAAAGACCGAGTTTAATTAAAACTAACTCGTTTTTTCAAAGACCGAGTGTTAGTCTTGAATTTTTTGAATTCTAACACTCGGACTTGGAAAAACCGAGTTATTTTTAATTCAAAGACCAAGTGGATCATTTTGATAAATACTTTCGAAACTGGGTCAGTTTGGTAAATACTTTCAAAAAGTGGATCATTTTTGTAACAAGTTCTTTAGCTTATTGCGTCTCTTTTTCAGGAGAAGATGAACTGTATCTTTTAGAATTAAAGATGAAGTGAATTTAACCCCCTTAATCATTTACTGATTACAAATATATATGTAATTAGAATTATTAAGGGTCATGTGCATTGCACAAATCTTCTTAACAGAAAATTCATATATACTTCAGAAGAGTTGTACAAGTCCCCATAATCATTTTTTGTTAAGTAGACATCTTTCAGTATCTGAGTGTCGTAGACTTGTTTTTGTTGTATTTTCCTTCCGCCTTTGAAATGCACCCTAAACTAATTAATTTCCATGGAACTGTACCAAACATGAATTTTGGTAGCTAAAATTGGGAAGGGGAAATGGGAAACAAACATCCAACTGTTCCAAATAAATTTAGATGTTTTCCATATTGTATATTTTAATTGACTCTCAAAAACTTAATCAGGTTAGCTAAAAAAAAGTAGCAATATATGAATGTATAAATTATGGAAAATTTTCTTTCTTTTGGTAACAGATACAGTTTTTTTTTTAAATAGTAAAAAGTGGAAAATTTTCCCACCCTAATCCATTAATAAGATACTAAGAGCATCTGTAGTCGTTTGCCAAATATGCATAATATGCATAATATGCATATTTGGCGCAAAATGGAGCTGCAATCGTTTGCCAATTATGCATATTATGCATATTTGGCTACAGTAGATTGCCAAAAATGAGAGGAGATTTGAGAAAAATCCATATATGAGAGACGGAACTTCAAGTGCTGTCCCAACAAAAAAATTAAATTTTTTTTTTGTCAAACGGCACTTCAAGTGCGACGTCGCTCAGAAAAAAAATAATTTTTTCAGTTAAAAACAACCCTAAAATCCATGAAAACCCTCGGACGGCACTTCGACTGCCGTCCCTTGCCCCCATTTTGTCGGACGGCACTTCATGTGCCGTCCGGCGTTTTTTGCAATTTTGTATTTGTCTTTGCAAATTCTGAAATGTTTTTATAATTTTTTGTAATTTTTTTGTAAATTATGAAATGTTTTTGTAAATTTTTGTAATTTTTTCGTAATTTCTGAAATGTTTTTGTAATTTTTTATATTTTTTTGTAATTTTTTTGTTTGCACTTTGAGGACGAATTTTTTCCATCTATGTTGGACGGCACTTCGAGTGCCGTCCCTCCCTTCCGCTTTAATTTTTTTTGTTTTTTATTCCTCCGACGACACTTCGAGTGCCGTCGCTCCAATTAAATTTTTTTTTCGCTCCGACAGCACATGAAGTGCCGTCGCTTATTATTTTAGTATAAAAAGCTAAAAAATAGCTTTTGGCGACTGCAGCAAAACTTCGATTGCTATTTTCATTTATGCATATATGCATATTTTTTCCTCAAATGACTACAGATGCTCTAACAAAACAAGTTATATCAAAAATTGGTCCTCTGAGAAGCAGGGCCGGCCCTGAGTTCCCGAGGGCCCAAGGCGAACTTCTGAACTGGGCCCCTAATAATATATATATATTTTTTACGAGCAAAATACGTGCCTATATTTACAAGGAAAGTTCAAATTTGGGGCCCCTAAAATTGCGAAATCTCCGGGGGCTTAAGGTGGCTGCCTTACCCGCCTCTAGGGTAGGGCCCTGCTGAGAAGGAACATCGGAAAACATAGGTTACAAAACAAAACTATTATTTAAAATTTATCCCTCCATAATTCTAAATTGTTGTCAAGAATTTGTAACATGCTTTCCACAGTTTCCAACTTCAATCAACATGAACTCTCCAACAACGACAACGCCTCATCGGTCAACCACGACACAAAAATACACATATATACCCATATATTTGTATGTTAAGCTAGTTATAAATAAATATAATAATTTCAATCATAAGAAAAATAATTTTATTAATAGTAGAAATTAGTTTCGGTACAAATCATCTGTAAAAAAAATCGGGGTGTTACAGATAGAGTGTGTGTACAAGAAATATCTTTTTGAATATGTGGATTCAAGTTGTGTATAAACTTGAGTTGATATTTTCTTGTACTCGTTAATTTTCTTCTAGAGGTGTAAAATCTCTTTATCTTCTGAGTTTGTTTATATATCTTTCTATCAAGTTTTCTACTTGCGAGACGAGGGCTATCTCTCTTTTCTCTGCAATTGTAGTTTCATAGTGGTCTAAATTCTTGCATCCTACGGTAGATGTAAATCCCAAGATCACATGTAATAGTACACTGCATTTCTCGATAACTCGATAACCCTTTCTTTCACTAAACTAGATGACCCTAATGGGGTCTAATTTTCCCCATTAGCTTATATTGAGAAACATTTGTAGTATATGTTTTTCCTAGAATGTATATTTTCATTGGTTCATTGGATGACCCAGTCAGTTCACTGTATGGAATGGACAATAGTGACCATCATTCTCACTTTCTCAATATCGTCTATAAATTCTAAATTACAAGGGCACATGTATACACAAGAAAGGGTCTACAACTGAACACATCATTAAACTACAAAAAAATGAACACATTATTAGTGTGGTTGAGATCATTATTAGTGATTATTGTTGTGCTTCAAGTTGCAGGTCTACTTCAATTGGAAACATGACTTAATTAGGCTATCATCTTCGGAGTTAAAGAACATCTTCACAGTTGAAATATTGGCCAGTTTGAGATTTTGTTGTGGTCCTACATGCCAAGTGGTTGGAATCCAAGTTATTGAAAAAGATGGAAATATAAAGCCAACATCACTTAATAAAAGGAAAGACCCAGGCTAAAGGGATAAAGATTTAACGCAGACTGTAATCGATTTAGCTTAAAACTTGTTGCCAAAATGACCCACTTTTTGAAATTATTTACCAAGCTGACCCACTTTTGAAAGTAATTATCAAAATGATCCATTCGGTCTTTGAAAAACCTGAGTTCAGTTAAAAATAACTCGGTTTTTCAAAGACCGAGTGTTAGAATTCGAAAAATTCAAAACTTACACTCGGTCTTTGAAAAAACAAGTTAGTTTTAACTAAACTCGGTTTTTCAGAGACCGAATGAGATTGTTTGGGAATTAAAAAAAAAGTAGGGCAGTTTGAAAAAAACTTTCAAAAAATGGGGCAGTTTGGAAAAAAATTCCACAGGGATTGAGTTTGAGGTGACCTTGATGCCAAATGTAGCACCAAAACTAATGCTACTTTTCTCGAATTCGCACCAAATGCTGCTACTAATTCACTAACACAGACAAAATATTCCGCAAAAAAGTTGCACAACCACGACTGCGTGCTTACAATAGACTTTAACTTCGTTCAATTTAACAATGAAGAGTTATATATTATGGCTATATTGAGACCTCGGTTCGATGCCTAGACATCTCAATAACTCAAAAAAAAATTAACTATATACTGTTAATTGCATACAATTGATCGATGTGGATGAATGGTGATGATTTCTAAATTTTCATATTAGTGAGAATTATAAAGGATTAAGTGTAGAGTGTTTCTTTCATATTATTTCTTTATGTATTGCTTCTACAATGTTTTATAGAGAAATCTTCGAGAGAGGTGGAGCTCTGGCTAAGATGGGAGAGACCAAAACTCTATGTACACATCATGTTACCGATCCGAACATTTCTTTTTGTTAGAAATACTTTAAACTAAAAAGAAATACTTTAAACTAATCTAAGAATGTGAAACTAATAAGTCATTTGCAATCCGTTTATCAATTTAACTAAATTATTACAAATTGTACAGTTGCAATATTTTTATTTTTATAATAATATAATGTAAGGACAAACGTAGTTTAAATAACTCGATCACACATAATTAGTCTAAGTTAAATATTTAGAACAAGATAAATGACCCCCATCATATCGCGAGCTCTCCCACATTAAGATCGAAGCCATCCTACCTCTCTTGAAGACCTTATTGTTAGGAATTGTGGCCTCAAATACACGTAGGCACAGGGTACTTGAAGTTGGAGAAGAAGATGAGACAAAGAAGCAAGAGAAGACAAGCAGCGAAGTAGAAGAATGCAGCCTGGAGGGTTGCGGTCGACCGACCTGGGGGTGCGGTCGACCGACCCTGGCTGCTAAGAGTTCTTCGAGTGTACAGGTCCAACAGAGGAGGAGACGGTCGACCGACCTAGGGGGTGCAGTCGACTGGTCAGCTCTCTGGGTTGGTTCTACACGTTGCAGTCGACCGACACTTGGGGTGCGGTCGACCGACAACGTCGGCTGATTATTTTTTGGCTTACAAGTTTAAAGGCCCAATTGCTATATTTGTGTTTATCTTTTAGGATTTACTTGAGGCTATATATACGGCCGTAAACTCTAGGGTTTAGATATCTTTGATGATCTTTTGGTGAGCCGTTATCATTGTCCAACTTCAAGAAACATTGTGCCGAGTGTTTCAAAGGTGAGAGAGAGATTGAGAGTTGTAATCTCTTTTGTAATCTTTGTATTTCTTTGGGAATAAGAAGTATTGGTTATTTCTGCATATTGATTGTGTTCTTGTGAGATCCATATATTGTGGTGGCTTGTTCTTGGTTCATCTAAGTCTTGAGAGTTTCTATTGCTTGTGGTGTGTTTCCGCTATTAGCACTACGAGTTGGGAGTAGATTTCTTCGACAAGTGGTATCAGAGCAGTTGGTTTGAGATGGCCGATAACAAGATGAAGATCGAGAGATTCGATGGGAATGACTTCGCGATGTGGAAGATTCAGATGATAGTGTATCTTCGTCAGAAAGATCTTGATGGTCCGTTGTTTGATGAGAAGCTGAGGTGCAGACATGGATGTGAAGGTCTCGGCAGAGTGGAATCATTTGGATTAGAAGGCACTGGGACAGATTCAGTTGGGGCTGAGTAAGAAAGCGTTATTTCATATCTCGAAGGCAAAGACCACAAAGGAGGCTATAGAGATTCTCACGGATATGTATGAGAAACCGTCGGCATCTAATCAAAATCTTCATCTAAAGAAATTGGTTAATATGAAGTTGAAGGAAGGGGGTTCAGTAGCAGAGCATGTGAACAATTACTGTATGGTTTACAACCAGATGGAAGCAGCAGGTTTGAAGTTTTCAGAGAGGGGGCAGTCATTGTTATATCTATCTACTTTACCCGATAGTTATGGTACGGTGGAACAGACTATTACAGGCACTATGACAGATTCGAAGAATCTATAGGATGTGGTGAGTAGTATTCTAAATGAGAAGGTGAGAAGGATGAGAAACGGGAGATATTCATCATCATCTTCTAGAGATTCTGCCATGTACGTTGAGAAGAGACGTGGGAGATCTAAGAGCAGTCGAAGAAGAAAGGATCAGAGATGATCAGAGTAGTTCATCTGAGAGTGGGTCTAATAACAGCGATGGGGACATGGGTCTGAGTACTGGTATTGTCACAAGAAGGGTCACATGATGTGCAGTTGTAAGGCTTATATGAAGAAGAAGTAGGAAAAACCGAAGAGAGATACCCCAAAGGAAGCTCAAGTGGGGCATGTTGAGGATCTATGCTTATCAGCTCGGGAGGAGTTGGGCACTCAAGATTGGTGTATTGATTCGGGAACTTCTTTTCATTGCACTCTGAGGAAAGGTATTTGATAACTACGATGAGGGTTCTTTTGGAGATGTGATTGTGGAGAATGGTCACCGGTGTCCTATACGTGGGGTTGGTACTGTTCGCGTGAACACCATTGATGATCAAAGTGTTGTCTTGCGGGAGACAAAGTATATTCCAGACTTGAAGGAAAATCTTATCTCGATTGGAAGGCTAGATAAAGAGGGATTGTCTATTACAGTTGGTAGTGGGGAGTGGTACATAGTTGCAGGTTCAAGTGAGATTGCAAAAGGGAAGCGTGAGGGAACGCTGTATTTGCTTAGAGACGTGAGGGGCGTTTCTCCTGTAGTTGACTCTCAGCCGGAATCGAGTAGTAGGTTGTGTGGGGTACTGTTGGAACTGAGATGATTCCCAGGACTACGGATTGGTGTGCGTATCGATTGTTAAAAATTTAACAGATTAAATACGTGATCTAACCCTATATAGCGGAATCTAGGGTTCACGAATTATACCTGCGATGAGAAGAAGACGACAGCGACCCCAAGATCTTCTGCACGTATTCCTTCCTCGGGTTGGACGTCGTGTGGGCGACGATCTCCCAACCTTTCTTCTCCTTGGCTGACCTCTCTTTCTCTCCTTACGTGAATCACGAATTTTGAGAAAAAAATCTTATCATTCAGATTATCCATGACGGCCAGAGAATAGAGGATATATATAAGGCTACGGCAGGGACCATGAGGAGAAATTAGGGTTAGGTCTCCTAACGAATCTAGGTATCCCGTGTTCAGCCCGAACACACAACTCAGGCCCATTAACAATAGCTCGGTCCACTAAGGAGCTATTGTTGCACTACCTTCCTAATCCCAAATTATATTTATGGGCTCCTTTTATTATATGCTCGTTCAACTCCCCATGTTAAGATATCGAATATCCGTCGATCAAATTAAGCTACTGACAACTATATTGATCAACATCTTTTATCCTTAAGTAGTACCACTCAACTTTATTTGTCATGTCGGATGTAATCCACCTGCAGGGTTTACATGACAATCCTTATGAGATCCTTAAGGGGACATCATCAACCCGACGTATCGGGATATGGATTCCTTTTACAATCAACAGCCCATCATACATACAATGCTATTACCCAATTCATAGAGGTTGTTGATCCATAATGATTCTCACTCTTTTATGAGTCAAAGTAATGCACACTGCATATACATGTTTGTTATTATATCTGGATTAAGAGCATAAGCATCCATAATAACAGAGGTGTTTGTTCTCTTTTGTAGTCAGTGCAAAGAGAACAACCTCAAGTGGTCCTGTTCAATACACACAAAGTGTACTAGTGTAAACCTATAGTCAAGACAGACTAATACCAGATTACACTACAACCTTTCCAATGGATTGTCCAAGTCCGTCTAGGTTGTGAACTATTTATATATTCCATAGGGAACTGATAATATGATCTTCTGTGTGTCACCTCACACCATATTATCAACCTTATAGAATATCAGACACTTGCATTAATATTATAATAAACACAATATGCAAACATATGCCCATATGATTCTCATTCAAAAAAAAAATAAGGAAATAAAGTTAATACAAAAGTGATGCTTTCAGTATATAACCCTAACAGGTACAACCGAGTTCTTTCAGTTGTGGAGGGGAGGTTACTAATTTAATGGGAGCTGCTGGCC
Organism: Hemerocallis citrina; assembly: GCA_017893485.1. Taxonomy (NCBI): domain Eukaryota; kingdom Viridiplantae; phylum Streptophyta; class Magnoliopsida; order Asparagales; family Asphodelaceae; genus Hemerocallis; species Hemerocallis citrina. The sequence goes on along the minus strand of CM030358.1, from coordinate 17,252,305 downwards.
ATGGAAGTGATCCTAGTGGGTAAGACGTTGCTTCGGTGAGGGTACTTTGCGAATTGACAGTTGAAGCTTCAAGTCGCTCTTGTGTGATAGAGAGCACTGGTATCGATATGCGGGGTGATGTCGATGAGGGTAACCGAATTGGGATTGTAGGGGTTGAACAGTCTGCGGATTTTGTGGAGGTGTCATCCACGGAGGTTTCTAGTACAGATGGTGCATTGAGAGGCTTTGAACCATGTCCGGTGTTGATGGAGATTTTACGAGTTGGGGAGTCTCATAACACGAAATCCGATACGGGAGGTTGTTTCTCCGGTATTCATGCTCTATGTGATTGTGGAGCACATCCTTTATGAGGCGATGAGGGGTGGTTGGTGCACTTCACGTGGTGGAGTGGCAGAGGTGCTCTTCATGAGAGTGGGGAGTACTTGGGTCTTCCATGAAAGTGGGAGATGACAGAGATAATGTGAAAAAAAATTGCAATAACTTTGAAGCGTGGTGTATTTGATCCAAGTGGGAGATTGGTAGGAATTGTGGCCTCAAATACACATAGGCACGGGGGTACTTGAAGTTGGGGAAGAAGAGAAGGAGACAAAGAAGCAAGAGAAGAAAAGCAGCGAAGTAGAAGAATGCAGCCTAGAGGGTTGCGGTCGACCGACCTGGGGGTGCGGTCGACCGACCCTGGCTGCTAAGAGTTCTTCGAGTGTACAGGTCCAACAGAGGAGGGGACGGTCGACCGACCTAGGGGGTGCAGTCGACCGGTCAGCTCTCTGGGTTGGTTCTACACGTTGCAATCGACCGACACTTAGGGTGCGGTCGATCGACAACGTCGGCTGATTATTTTTGGGCTTACGAGTTTAAAGGCTCAATTGCTATATTTGTGTTTATCTTTTAGGGTTTACTTGGGAGCTATATATATAGCCGTAAACTCTAGGATTTAGATATCTTTGATGATCTTTTGGTGAGCCATTATCATTGTCCAACTTCAAGAGAGATTGTGCCGAGTGTTTCAAAGGTGAGAGAGAGAGATTGAGAATTGTAATCTCTTTTGTAATCTTTGTATTTGTTTGGGAATAAGAAGTATTGGTTATCTCTGCATATTGATTGTATTCTTGTTAGATCCATATATTGTGGTGGTTTTTTCTTGGTTCATCTAAGTCTTGGAAGTTTCTATTGTTTGTGGTGTTTCTGCTATTAGTACTACGAGTTGGGAGTAGATTTCTCCGACACTTATTTTATATGTCAATTAAGTATATAAGTCCATAATGTTTGGGTACCAAACAACGCATGTGGCTTACCAAACATGGACACGAATAAGAAGACTATGAGATCCTTTGACAAATAATAAAAGGAACAAATTCTATTTAATTAAGATTTCTTCTAGTCGAAGTCGGTGGTTGAAAAGGGACCCTTTAATGCATCATGATACCTTGTTGTCAATCTAACGACAAATTTAAATTAATAAAATAAATAATAGTGCCTCTAATTTAGCACACCATGACGCTAACAACCCCAGGTGTCCAACTTAAACCTAGGTCAACTCCCCTTAATCAAATATGAATCACATAATATACACTCATTCATTCATTTATTAATGCAAATAATAATACTATTTGTATGTTAATTAATTAAAGAACAAGTTAGTTGAATGAGATGTTTAAACTCCATAAGGACCATAACTAATTAATTACTCTCTGTGCAACTGACACATTGTTCAAAGGATAACATTTTTCTATATATTAAACATTTAATTTCTATGAGCTAGCTAAATTATACAAATATTCCTTATCTTAATTGATCAAATATACAGACGTATACTAAGGAAACATATACGGTATCATCGCTCTGGAGATAAAATTAGAACAACCTAAGTTATTTTCTGTATTTGGGTAAAAATATAAAAAGTATAATTAGTGTAACTCAAAATTTTCCTGAAAACACCTATAATGAACTAATTTAATCATTCAACTAATTTTTTTTTAAAAATTGGACTTCTGTTTGAGCCACAATTTTAATAATATTGGTGCAGAATTTTATAAATTTAGTTATCTTAACTTTTAAGCTAAATAATTTGACGTATCTTAGCGTTAAAATATATTCAAATAGTTCATAGTTACGATAAGTTATGCAAGATGACCTCAAAGTATCTGAAAATTTTACTACAAACCCTTAGGGGTGGTTTGGTATGTGGGAATGTGCAATGAAATCTCAGTATGTTGGAAGCATAGTTTTGGAAGTAATTGTAGATTTCCAAAGAAATCAAAATTCTTAGTTGGGAAGGCTTTCAATTTCTCTAAAAAAATCATAGGATTTGATGATTTTCATGAGAATTTCCATAACAAACAATAAAATAACCTTAAAAAAAATTAGAAAAAATCCCCCCCCCCCCTAAAACCATGAGATTTGAGGATTCTCATGAAATTTCCATAACAAACAATAAAATAACCAAAAAAATTACAATAAAAAAATACAATTATAAAGGATTTCCGGAAATACAATGTATTATACCAAACGTACGTGATAATGCAATATTCTCGAAAATCTTCATTCCTATCCTTACATTTCCGAAAATCCTCTCATTTTTGAGAATATTCCAATCTATGTACCAAACGCCCTCTAATTAAAGAATACAAGCAGAAGCCTCTATATATATATATCGACTTGCCTTGTAGATCAGTTGCACGTTTTTGATGGTTCTGAAAAAATCCAGGACCAAGTGTAGCACGTACTAAAGGAACTACACTCTATCTGAATCCACAAAATTCTCCACTGTTCAATATCACACACACAAAAAAAAAACAGGCAAATGTAGATGGAGAAAGATCAATCATGACTAATTTGATAAAATGATAATAATAAAAAATCTGATAAAAAAGGTGGAGCGCGTGCATGTTATGTTTAATGTGAAGTTGATGGAGATTGAAATGGACATCGTCTTTTTGCATATATACGATGACAAGTGTTGGGATTTCTTTTGCTCATTTGTCATTTAGATTATGTGTTAATGAATGGTCCCTTTCTCCACTATACATCTCGTTTTCCATGTATATATTCACCAAACAAAATGAGAACTCCATTAAGGAATTAATTTCTAATACACATTCAAGAAAATTTAAAAGTATGTCTAGTGCAGCTGTGTCAAGTATGAAGAAGTTTGACAGGTTGAGCTTTCAGGGCCGGTCCTGAAATATTTAGGGCCTTGCGCATATATATATATATATATATATATAATACGAACTCAATTGAAAATTATGAGTAGCGTACATTCTATATCAATCAAAATTTTATGTAAAATTTCTTGATCTTTAAGAAATACTTGAAAGTTTTTTAAGATCTATAGAATCGTACGTAGATGCTAATTCTTGGTATTCAATAAGATACTTTTCACAGAAACCTACCTTCGAAAAGTCAGTTCCTTTTATTTCCTAAATTCAATGAAATTGCGCGCAGTGTTGAAAGACGGTTCCTGCTTGAGTTTACTAACATTCCAGAATAAGACCGACTTCGATCGATTCCTTCTTTTAAGCTGCTTCAGTTAACAAAGACTTCTATACATAGCTAGTTGTTCTCATATATGGACGATTTGTCCTTAAAATTAATATGTACAAAAGCAAAGAAAATTGAGCTTTTTTTTTCTTCTTTTTACAAGTGAGATTCCAATTTGACTACATGATAATTAATTAAAATATACCCAGTCTTCAAAACTCTTTCAAAATCATATTTATACCTTAAAATCATCAACCTACTCCTCACTGACACAGACCCAAATCATATCTTCAATAGTTTCCATCCAAAATTGATAAATTAACATTCTTGTGCACAAAAATCACTCTCCTTTCAGTTGCAGAACAAAAAAGATGACCAAAATAAAAAAATAAAAATTGGAAACACTATAAAATTGCTAAGCTATAACTCACAAGTAAGTTTCTTTTACTTGGTTGTTTGTTTTATTAAAAAATTTTTAATGAAGCGCGGAGAGTCTTAGGATCCACCGTTTATGATTTTTTTAAAAAAAATCACAAGTAAGAAAGGAACCATTAAACTTAATCGAAAAGTTGCTGCCTTTTTTGGGTTGAGCAAAATTGAGTTTTGGAAGATAAAGGATGAGTAATGGAACAAGTTAAAGAAGTTGGAGACTTTGAATCTGTTGAAGAATATGAAGAGTTTTTCTTGAAGAAGATCAATAGTTTCACTGTTCCAGATTTCCTGGGCCTGGTGTGTTCTGATTCCTAGGGGGCTAGATTGCACAGGGCCAGGGCTGGTCCTGAATCCCTTCGATCTGAAGTTACTCTACAAGCGTTTAGACAGATTTACCGAATTAGGATTTAGACCGATTTACTAAACTAATAATTTACACATGCAATGAACGTTTTAATAAATATATAATTTTATTAAAGTAAAAAGTTAGACAGCAGAGCGAAGAAAGGGTGATGTGGGTTTTGAGAAAGAGAGAGAGGAACAATCGTTTTGTTTTTTGAGAGAGGGAGTTTGTATGGATAGTTTACATGTTTGATGGGTTTATATGAGGAATTTTGGTTGTACATACATTGAACGGGTTGGCAGATTGACAAATTACGCTAAGGCCTTCTCCCATTGTATTAGTAGAGATATTCGTCTGAACTAATAAGACATAGTTCAGACAGAAAGTTTTAATTTGTTGCTTCATCCTCTCTTGGTCTCTTTTTTTTTTCCCATGACTAGTGAATACTTCAACAAAAAAAAAAAGATGCATGCATGCATGGATGCAAGTTCAATTGGACAGATCGACCATGAGACTCCAAGCTAGGGTACACATTTTATTAATTAGGGTTTACACTCCAACTGTCTGATATTCTTATCAGACCTCTAATAATTTAAACCAATATTTAGCTCATCACTGTTCATACATTAATCAACCAACACATCATGAGACTCATTGTATTTACTGTGTACATAGCTGTAGCGTAATATATATTCACAGAAATTAAATTTACTCCCTTATTTATTCTTTTTATCTGTCAGCATCTCAACTAGTATACTTTTTTGAGGAAAAAGCGTGACTCAAACTAGGTTCAACTAGAATACCTTAAATACTTAATATATTATTTTCACGTGATTGTGAGCTATTTCCCATGTCATGTTATACCCACTAATAACGCCACTTAATAAAAAGTGGTAAACAGAGAGGTAGTCCGTCAATATCGATCTCCAGTCTCCAATATCATAATTAACTGCAACGAGCTAGTGTCGGTAACTGATTGATCATATAAAATGTCAATCGGAATCGAGTAACACGGTACACGTGCTTTCTGTTCTTAGTCGTCTAGTTAAAGTTATTTTTTGTCAAAATACTGGTACCAAATCATATTAGATGGAACAAAATGTATTTATTCACATCCTCAAATTTGCCGTCTACTTTGAATTAAAAAAATTGCTTTAAATATAAAAGATGTGTATACAGATATGTAGAGTGGGGCTTACACCCTAGTATTATACACGTGCTGTGCACGTGGAGAAAATTTGGGAGAATGATAAGGGGAAAAAAAATTACCTGCATGTGCGCTGTACAGGTTGGGTTATGGACAAAGGCCTTCTCCCATAATAGTAGTAGAAATATATATATTTAAGATATTTTCCATGAAGTCCACCATAGAATATAAGAATATAAAAAGAAGAGGGGACTATGTCTGCTTTGTACATAAGGCAGAAAAACATACATTAACATTTAAGCAATTTTCCAATCAACAAATGAGAACTTTTTTACAATCATCAAACAGTAGAGCTCGAATATCATAAAATAGAAAATTCCTAACAATGTTTGTGAAAAACTATAATTACATGAATGAAAGAACAAATCAGACACTTTAATACATAGTCCAGATTAAGATCACTGTCCTTAAAGCAAAATCTACCCCACAGTGTAACCGTAGTTGATGAATTGTCTCCCAAGATATAACTGTATATTACCTTTTTCCTGAAGAGCAGAACCCTAGCTTCAGAGATATCAGCGAACCAGTAGCTGTGTTGTACAATCAAACTCAGAGGAAGAAGAAGAAGGAAAAGATTATGAAGTGCAAAAATCTGTCTCTGGTAGACAAAATTGCAGGGTCTTATAGGTGATGAAGGCGTAACTGATGGATTATGGATCCATTACTCTGTAACAGCAGAGTAATTGTCCATTACTTTGTAACAGCAGAGTAATGGCTCCAAAAACGTAACTGATGGATCCATTATTCTGCTGTTACAGAATAATGGCACCAGTTACAGAATTTCAAATGCCTCAAAAACTAGATCCAGCGGAAAAAATGAGAGCGGGGCAAAAAATTAATGTAGGCCAGAGCCAAGCCGAGCGGGGCCGGGGCCGGGCGCGCACGCGCGTTTGTGTTTGTAATTTTGGCTAGGACTTCTCTCCACTACACGTTAGTGGTAACCCCAGGGCTACGCCCTTTAGTCCATTTCTTTAGCTTATATACTAGAGAAATCTTTTTCATCTTCCGATGTGGGACTATCCATTTTCTCCAAATTTCCAAGTTAGTACATTTCGAGTACCCAACTTTGGACCTACATTTATCATTCATACGGAAACTGTTTTTGGCAAATGAGTACATTACGGAATAGTACTCGACGGGATGAACGTAATCCAATCACTTTCCAGCGCCGCCGGTGGTCGAAGCCCACCCGAATCCGACCCGAAAAATATGCCAAAAATATTCCAACAATCCCCCACATGAATGGAAATTACCAGACTATGCAATTCAGACACGACAAAAAAAAACATGACAGAAAAGACTATGAGAGTACAATCGGAAAATTACTGCATCAGAAATGGTAGTATTTTTTCAACTTTAAACCACCCTTAGTGAATAGCCATCGGATTTACTTGACCAAGTAGTGAACATGATATCTTGAACTACCCGGGCTTTGATATTAACCTAGACAATAACTATCACACAGTTTAATCTCCTCACAGAACTAGGTTCTCTTGTAGTGTTCATTTTGGCCTTGAACAATCCTAGTTAATCATGAGTGAACTTGGAGAATGTAGCCTCTCTTCATTCTCCTAGAAACGGCCATATTTCACACTCACAAGGTGATTGCCCATAAAGTGTATCCTGCCACACCCCACTTTTATTTCAAAGCTATGAGAATCATTAAAAGTCAAGCTTATCCTAACCCTTTGCAGGCATTACTGTTTTATCATCCTAAGAGTGGGTACGAGATTTTAATCTTTCAGTGCTCACGTCGATTCCACAAGATTTAGTTGTCCCCTTGAACCTAGATATTGGGATCTCCAATTCCTAGGTAGGGTTTCCATCAAGTATCCTCTTTCGTCATAAGCTTTAAACCCATTGCTCTTGATGATCTCACAACTTGCTCTTGTAACAAACCTTTAGTAAATGGAACCGCTAGATTGTCGACCGATTTTATATACTCTATAGAGATTATTCCATTTGAGAGAAGTTGTCTAATGGTTTTGTGTCGTCTTCTGATATGACGAAACTTACCATTATACATACAACTCAGTGTCCTTGCTATAGCCGATTGGCTGTCACAGTGTACACATATAGCTGGCACTAATAACCTCTAAAAAGTTTCGAAGCCACTCTGCTTCCTCTGCCGCTTTGTCCAAAGCAATAAACACATATTTCCTGGTGGATCTAGCCAGTAACGTTTGTTTAGATGATTTCCATGATACAGCTACTCCACCAACAGTGAAAACATACCCACTTGTGAATTTCGAGTTCTTGGTCCGATATCCAGTTGGCATCACTGTAGCCTTCTAGTACTGCTGGATATCTGGTGTAATGCAGCCCATAACTCTGAGCATGTTGCAAGTAGTTCAATACTCTAGTTATTCCTTTCCAGTGACTTCATTCTGGATTACTTGTGTAGCGGCTCAGTACATTTACTGAATGCACCAAGTCCGGTCTTGTACAATTTGTTAAGTACATCAGAATACCGATTACACGTGCATATTCCAATTGTGATATGCTGTCACCCGTATTTTTGAACAAGTGAAGACTGCGATCCACAGGACTTTTGGCAGTCCCATTAGAGTAATTCTTGAATCTTTCAAGTACTTTCTCAGCGTAATGAGCTTGATACAAAGTAATTCCCTCAGACGTCCTGGAATCTTTGATTCCTAGTATAACATCTGCAACTCCCAAATCTTTCATATCAAACTTACCACTAAGCATGTTCTTAGTTTGTTTGATAATGTCATTATTGCTACCAATAATGAGCATGTCATCCCAGAATGTATCTATTTGAAGTATCTTTGATGTAGATACACTTATCAAATTCATTTATTTTGAAACCATTTGACACATAACATTGTCAAATTTTGTATGCCACTGCTTTGGAGCTTGTTTCAGTCCGTACAAGGATTTTACAAGCATGCACACTTTGTTTTCCTGTCCAGGAACTACGTAACCCTCAGCTTGTTTCATGTATATTTTTTCTTCTAAATCCTCATTTAGAAATGCGGTTTTGACATCCATTTGAAATATTTCGAGTTTACGTAGAGCTGCAATAGCTATCAGCATTCTTATGGAAGTTATTCTTGTGACCGGAGAATATATATCAAAGAAGTCTAGGCCTTCATTTTATCTAAATCCTTGTACCACAAGTCTCGCCTTATATTGCTCTATTGAACCATCTGGTTTCAATTTTTGTTTGAAAATCCATTTGCATCCTAGAGCTTTACACCCAGAAGGCAAATCAACCAACTCCCATGTATGATTTTGCATAATGGAGTCTATTTCACTTTTGATTACTTCCTTCCACATAAGAGCATCAGGCGTAGACATAGCTTCCTTGAATATTCTGAGCTCATTCTCTAACAACAAGGCCGTTACAAAGCCAGGACCAAATGACTTTGATGTTCTAGCCCGTTTACTTCGTCTAGGTTCATCATTATCATCTCCTCGTTCATCAACCGAGGTACTTGGACTCCCTTGCTGATGTGTACGTTTTGGATATATAACATTCTTGCACGGAAACACGTGTTCAAAGAAGGACTTAATTACATTATTGTATTCACATGGACGTCTGGTATATCTGATTTATATACCAAGAACCGATATGCACTGTTGTTATGTGCATAGCCTATAAATATGCAATTAATGGTTTTAGGTCCTATTATGACCTATTTAGGATTAGGTACTTCTACCTTTGCTAGACACCCTCACACTTTGAGGTATTTGTACGAAGGTACATTACCTTTCTACAGTTCGTATGGTGTCTTGCCAGTTTTCTTGTGAGGTATTTTATTGAGAATATAGTTGGCGATCAGCAATGCTTTCCCCCACATGTTCTGGGTTAAGCCATAATTTAATAACAAGGCATTCATCATCTCCTTTAGAGTTCGGTTCAATACCGTTTGATTCAGGTGAGTAAGGAGCAGTGATCTAAGGAACTATTCTATGTTCAGAACAAAACATATTAAACGGTACATCATATTCTTCTCCTCTATCACTCCTAACGATTTTAATTGTCTTGCCAAGTTGATTCTCAACCTCAAGCTTATATTCCTTGAATTTATCCAATGCCTCATTTTTTGCTATGTAACAAGTATACATAGTAGTGTTTTTTGCAATCATCTATGAACGTCATAAAATACTTTTTACCGCTTCTGGTCTGCACGTATTTTAAATCACACAGATCTGTGTGAATTAGATCTAGAGTTTCAGTGTTTCTTTCTGCATAACGGGATGAAGTTTTAGTGAGTTTGGCCTCTGTGCAAACTTTACATTTGTCGCAGTTGTCTACCTTAAATTTTGGTAGTAAATTCATGTTAATTAATCGACGCAGAGAATTGAAATTAACATGGCATAGTATTTCATGCCAAACAGAAGAAGACTCCACAACATAAGTAACAAAATTAATTTCATTAATTTTGGGAACAACGGGAACAACAGATTTTGGGATGACTGTCATTACATTGAATTTGAACAGTCCATCCTTAACATACCATTTTTCCAAGTACACCCCATTCTTTGAAAGTACAAAATTATCAGATGCAAGAACGACCCTAAATCCATTCTTGTTTAGCAAAGATCCCGAGACCAGGTTCCTTCGAATATCCGAAATGTGCAACACATTGGTTAGTGTTAGTTCCTTGTCGGAAATCATCTTCAACACTATCTTCCATGTTCCTTCAATCTTGGAGGTGGAAGAATTCCTCATGAACATCTATTCATTCTTGTTTCACTTCTGGTATGAAGTGAACATACCCTTGTCCGAGCAGATGTGCTTGGTGGCCCCGTGTATCATACCACCACTCACGCGGATTGCTCCCCACCAGATTGACCTCCGATACAACAGCACAGAGGTCCAAGTCAGAGAGACCAGTGGACAGGTTCTCAGCAATGTGCGCATGGGATTTGTCATTCTCTTTTGCCTGTCCAGTTCCAGTACGGTTGTTATCTTTGCTGCGGCAGTCAGAGATTTTGTGCCCCAGCTTACCACACTTGTGGTATTTTTCAGCAAACCTCTTTGCGGTAGGTTTTTTTTCGAGGCCTGTGGTAAGAACTTCCTTTTTTTGCCCTTCTGTTCGTGCTCCACTATGTTGTCCTTTTCTATGGACTGATTTCCATAGTACTTGTCAGCCTTGCGATTCTTTTCTTCAATCCACAACCTGACAATAGGTCCACAAGAGACATCTCCTTTCGCTTGTGATTGAGGTAGTTCTTGAAGTCCTTCCATCTAGGTAGAAGCTTCTCAATGAACGCTGTAACCTGAAATGGTTCACACATGGGCATGTTCTCTGCAACGATTTCGTGCATTATCACTTGCAATTCCTGAATTTGACTCACTACAGTCTTGGAGTCAACCATCTTGTAGTCCAGAAATTTGCCAACTACAAACTTCTCGGAGCCGACATCTTCTGTTTTATACTTCTTCTCCAAAGACCCCCACAGAAGTTTGGAAGTCTTGAAGACACAATAAGACACAATAGACATTGTATAGCGGGTCTACCAAGCCATTCAGGATGTAATTTCTGCATAGATAATCACCCTGAGTCCATGCATCAACCGCAGCAATGGAGTGCGCATCCATAGGGGCCAGCATAGGGGCAGTTTCAGTGAGAAACATGTCCAGCTTCAAGGTGGTCAGGTAGAACTTCATCTTTCCTTGTCACTTCTTGAATCCAGTTCCATTGAACTTTTCTGGTTTTTCTCCCACAGTTATGTGTAGGCAGAATGACCGTTTGTGCCGAACTACAATTACAGGAATGAAAGAACAGACCAGACACTTTAATACAGAGTCAAGATTAAGATCTCTGTCCTTGAAACAAAATTTGCCCCGTAATGTGATGGTTGTTGACAAATTGCCTCCCAGGATACAACTGTATATTACCTTTTCCTGAAGAACAACATCCTAGCTTCAGAGATATCAGCAAACCAGTAGCTGTGTTGTACTCTCAGACTCGGAGGAAGAAGAAGAAGAAGGTTATTGTAACTCCTATTTTCCGTATTTGTATTTTTTTACGGTATTTTGTCCCATTGTACTCTTTCATCTATTTGAGATCCTGTATTTTGTTTCAGATTGAATAAAACCATTAATTTGTTTTCGACTCAATTTTTGGTCCTTTTATCTAATTCAATTGTATGTGCTCCTTGTGTCGTTCTTCATGAAGAATTGGCTGTTTCTTCTCATTCATCTCTTTATTCTCCATTTTAATACATTTTGACCAATTCTCCAGTTGGATCCCACTCGAAACGGATACCCTAATACCCATTAACCCAAACCCTCACTATATAAACCTAAACACCCTAACCCTAACCCCCGTAAACTATGCTACCCTAACAACCCCACCGCTCATCCTTCTTCTTTCCCTTTCGTTTCCTTCTTCTCCATACATTCGAACCTAATCCCTTCACCGTCGCCACTACCCTGCCACCCCCGACCACCTCTAGCCTCTCTCGTCGGCGCCCCTATTCCCCTTCAGTCTTCGTCATCCCCACAGGACCACCATCGTCACCACCTCCACCATTAACCCACTCTGCCATCTCCATCACCTTCGCCCTCGACGCCATTATCCAATTGCCCTCGTCCCTCCATCCGATCGCCTCTCCGTCAGTCCCTTCACCACCACGACCTTCACCCTAGCCAATCACCACCACCGCAGCACCAATCCACCGTCGTCTTCACCCATCGAACCAACTCCCGAAACCCATCCTCCGCCATTACCAAACTCTCGACAACCACCCCTCGCCATTACCACCTCCAATCGCCCTCGCCATCCGCCTCCACCATCTCCTCATCACCTCGTCCTCCGCTCGCGTCGCAACACCCCGAGCCATCCCCGCTCATTGTTGCTCTATTTCGAACCCACAAACAGAGCATCGCCATTTCTTCGCTGCTCTGCCTGTCGCTGCCGATGCCCCTCGACGACAGTGCCGCTACCTGTCGACGTCGCCTCGTGCCGCCCCACAGTCACCGCCGTCGAAGACCCCACCGGCGCTGCTCTGTCTCGCTCTCTGTTTCGACGAAGAAGGAAGAAGAAGCCGCTGAATTGAGCGGGATTTGATCTCGTTTGTTGGATCGCATCAAGATCTGTGCCACTCAGATCTGATCTGATCTGATTTGTGTTCGCTGTTCTACCGCATCGGATCGCCATCCGCTGTCCCGTGTTTAGGCGTGGATCCGGTGTGCGGGAGTGTTTTGATTGGCTGTTTTTGCTGTCCCGTGTTTTGGCACAGCGGATCCCGGATTGCTGTTTGCTGTTTGGGCGGATCTGGTGTGGAAGATTTTCTCTCTCACTGTGGATTTTCGCACGTGCTTCACACGTGCTTTTGGGAGACTTCGCCCAGGAATTTTCGATCCCATTTTCTTCAACAATCGGATCTAATCATCTTCAATCAAGGCAAGTATTTCTCTTGTACACATTTTTGTTCTAGTACAAGCATTCCTTGAAAATACTACAAATAGTTAGAAATTGTGACTCCTCCTTGACTATCGTTGTTGATCAAATATTAAACCTCCTCAATTTCATAATCTTAAGAGTCATAATAATTTTATTGTATTATATTACAACTACTTGGACTCATCTTATTCCCTGAACACATGGACACATGAAATTAAGGAGCCCTAGATTTGTAGACATATGTTATATCTTGTATTTGATGATCTTGCAACCATTTGGCTTGAAAAACAATTATTACTTACTGTTTTGACAACCACTATCTTGTATTTATATCACACATTAACCTAGACGCCTAATAACAAAATTTCATGTAACCTATACTAGTAAGATATTCCCACATGTTGCTGTCCTGAATCTTGTTATGCTGTTTTGACCCCTTTAACATCAGGATCTGAACCCGAGCCCTGAACAGTAAATGTAGATCTATATGTCTAGATGTCTATAGCCTCCGGAATTTTTGAATTCGGAGTTATGGTCTAAGAGTTATTGCAGTTTTACTGCAGCTGTGTCGGTAGACGCAGATTCGCAAAACTGCTGCACACCTTTACTTTGCGAATTAATTTAACCATGTCAAAAGTAAGCGTTGGACTTGAAATTTCATGTTATGTTTCTGGACACCCTATAGGACATACCCAATTTTTTTTAGAATTAATTAACATTATTTCAACACTATTTCACATGTATAAATTCAAATACACAAATTCTGCCTGAACATTTTAGCTATGTAATTTGCAGTTTTGACACATGTTCCCACCACTTCCATGTACCTTAATTATATGCGTTGGAACCATACAGGAGTCTAGTTTCTAGATCTTCTGACGGATCCACTTTTGCTATTTCGTAGCAACGGGAATCACAGTTTTCGTACAGCAATGTCGTGATGTCCAGATTTGGGATTTTCGTTGTTCGTGTTATTTTTATTCATGTTGACCCTCGAATATGCCATATAAATAACTTAGACTTGTCCCATGTCCATGACCATGATTTCTTGACTTATTTCACACACTTGCATGTTTGCTTGATAAAAATTAATAAAAGTAACAAGCCGGGGTTTAAGGGAAAGACCACAGTAGCGGACAATATAAGTAAGCGTACTCAGAAGGGGGCCCATGTTTCTCACTTGATACATGTCTCATGAACTAGTATATTATAAATCGATTCATGGACTAGTATATTATTGATCCATGAACTAGTATATATATGTGATTCATGACTTGTCTTGCTATGACTCGACACATGAACTAGTTATATGATTACCCGATTCATGAGCATGACTTGCTTGATACTTGATACTTGATACCTGAGTACACCGCCCTATAGACTCTACCACTAGGCCTAAACGTAACAGATTTGCATGTAGCAACCATGTAGTAAAAGAATGGATGCATGAAGTGCTACCTAGATAGTAATCAGCACAAGACTTAAAACATGAAACTTGAACTTGATACATGTTTACTTGATACTTGACAACTTGTTACTTGAGACTTGGTACTTGAATATAATACCTGACACTGGCAACTTGATACTTGTACTTGACAACTTGACACTAGACTTGACAACTTGATACTCGACACTAAACTTAGCACTTGTTACATGACACTAGACTTGAGACTTATCACTTGATGTTAGATACCCCTACAGGTTCACTTGTCATGTGTTTTACCATTAGCATTTGTTATCTAGCCTGTTTACTAAGATGTCCCTCTTGCTAGCTAGTTCTTGGTTTATCTACTACTTGTTGTATCCCTGTTACATTCTTGATTCCAATTCTTACTCCTCATTACTTGTACTCGTTTTTACTATTTGTGGCCCTAACTTGCACTAAGGGCATTTTCTCTTATTATTCCTATTTTTTCTTTTTTATATTTATCAAGCAGACTTTGGAGACATGCTACCTGCTGGAATTGGTGAGCAGGCGTTCTAGGCCTTGCTTGGGAAAAGTTTCTTTGATCATTTCGTTTTGTAATTAAGTTATTTCATTTGTTGTTGTTTAAGACTTGTAACGGGCTTATATTCCCGAGTTTTACATTGATCCAGACTTGAAAACTATTTGGATATTATTGTTTATTTTCAATTATTTTTTGTTGCTTAATAAATTATTCATGCAAGCGTGGTGGAATATATATCTTGTTATATTTTTGTTGTGATGCTGAGTCGATCCTACAGCTTATGGATGATGTTAAAATCATCCACTGGGCTTCGTCACGCGCTCGTATTCCATATTTTTTGGGAAGCGGGGCGTGACAGTTATGAAGTGCAAAAATCTGTGCCTCTGGCAGACAAAATTGCAGGGTCTTAACTGATGGATCCATTATTCTGCTGTTACAGAATAATAAGCCGGAGTCGGGCCGGGCACGCGCGTGTGTGTTTGTAATTTTGACTATATCCTCTCTCCACTACACGTTAATGGTAACCCCAGGGCTACGCCCTTTAGTCCATTTCTTTAGCTTATATACTAGAAAAATCTTTCCCATCTTCCAATCCATTTTCTCCAAATTCCCAAGTTAGTACATTTTGAGTACCCAACTTTGGACCTACATTTCTCATTCATACGGAAACCGTTTTTGGCAAATGAGTACAGTACGGAATAGACTCGTCGAGAGGAACGTAATCCAATCACTTTCCGACGCTGCCGGTAGCCGGAATCCGGTCTGAAAAATATGCCAAAAATATTTTCAACAGGGCTTATACCTCTACCTTAAAAAATATATATATTTAAGATATTTTCCATGAAGTCCACCAAAGAATATAAGAATATAAAAAGAAGAGGTGACTATGTCTGCTTTATACATGAGGCATAAAAACATACACTAACATTTAAGCAATTTTCCAATCAACAAATGAGAACTTTTTTACAATCATCAAACCGATATGATGTTTTAAAACTTGTACTGAACATATATATGATGCATTATATTATTCATGTAAGTATTTAAATAACTAGAGAAAAGATGATAGTGAAGATTTATACAAAAATTACAGTTTCGAAATTTATAAACAAAATATGATTCCACCATATATACATATGTTTTTTGAAAGATAACTTTATTAAATTAAATTAAAATTTTTGAGTGGTACAAATTAATATCAGAAAATGGTACGTACATGGACCAAATTGATTGTTCATAAACCAGAGTCTAAGGAAATGATCATAACCGTCGCTTAACTCATTAGATTTTTACCAACTATTTGCTGCACTAAAAATCACATGTGTCAGAATCTTTTTTTTTAAACGACGGATAAAGCCTTACGGCTCCAGCCTCATAAATAAATAGCAATAAATAAAGAGTATCATGCAAAGACCAATTTTACAAGTAGTAAAATTAGGAAAAACAAAATAGAGCAGTAATACAACCTCAGAAAGGCCAACCCAAGAAAGGAAACAGAAAAGAAATAAATAACGATGCGACCAGATGCACAGCAAGGGAACACAGGAGTCAGAATCTTATAAGTGCCCTCTTGATCATAAGTCAGTTACTAGTTGAATGGTATGTTTGCTCCAATTGGTTCACAAGGGTCCATTTGTAAGTATTTAATAATTCTTTCCTTTTCACATCCCCACCAGTTAATTTTGTTAAAACATATATATATATACTAGCAGTAGCACCACTAAGTCAAGGGACTCTTCCATCTTTGCTCTAATCATTACATTCAATATATTGCATTACTTTCAATTTTCTTCACTCTTCAGACAAAAAAAAAAGAGAGAGAAATTGAGAAGCAAAGGGGATTCAGAAAATGAGCAGCAGTACAAAAAAGCAGGGAGAGGTATGCTTTGAGAGCTTTGAGAGCTTTTCAACTCATGTTTCGGGCTATGGATTTCGGGTTTGAATTAGTTTAGTTTTGTTTGGTTATTGCAGCACTCGTGGCGGAGGAAAGTGTTCAAGAAATGGCTCAACATCAACAATGAGGAGGCTGATTACAGCGCTGACGAAGGAGATAACGAGAGTGGGTCTGATAATGAAGAAGGTGAGAGCAATTCAAACATCCTATATATTTCTTGATCTTGTTTTGATAAAAATTTCTTGGTCTTGTTATAAGTAACTAATTTGTCTGTGGTTTTTTTGTTACACTAATTCTGAGTTTGAATAAATTTATGTTTGAATACAGAAGTATTATGTTTCAGTTTTTTTCTGAACTCTGTAATTTTAGCGCATCTATAAGACACCATCAAACTTTAATTGACAAAATAAGATTATCCTAAAATTTAGAAATTTCTAGTTATCCAAGTCGAAAAGAGATGTCTGAAACTATATACAACACTTTGTTCTCCTCTTTGTTTCTTTTCTTTTTGAGTGGTCAACTTATACTTAAAAGATAATTTTAGTTTACCTTTCAGTGGAGGTCAGAGTGCGCAAACTACGACTGTATAGCTCATTTCCATAATAAACGGAGGTTAGTAAAGTGATATAGAGACATCAAGTTCATGCCTCACAGTGAAGCCTTTTTACTGTAAAAACTCTCCAATTCAGAGAATTTTTTGGGATGAAAAGATAGGGATATAAAAGGAAGAGAATCGTAGTTTGTCGCACCCTCTGTTACGTTTACCTAGTAGTGAAGGCTAAGAAACACACAACAAAATGAATATTAGTGTAGATTGGATGAAATGGTCATTGATTAAGAGCAATTAGTCTAGGTAGAATGGATCAAAATGAATATTACTGTTAGAGTTTATGTCAAGTATACTAGATTTGGTGTGAAGAGAAGAGGGCGAAGCGAAGAAGTGGAGGCGAAAGAGCTATTGTTTAGCAGGGAAGCAAATGACAGTCGATTGCCAAAAGTGGCAGTTGACTGCAACTATTAAACCCCCCCTCTAGATGGTCTAGACTTCATTGCAATCGACTACTATTTTGAGCAGTCGACCGCAAGTGGGCGACAACAGCAAACGAGCATGTTCCTTGGGAAATTGTCTGAGCTCAAGTTTGTGCTCCAAGTAATATCATGCGGCTCTTATTGCGTGACTTTTTCTTCATGGTTTATTGGATGGTGACGGATCAAGATTACAATGTAGGGTTTTCTAGATCTCTGCAAATCATTGTAAATAGTAGAGTATCTTCTAGTGAGTCTTGAGAGATAGATAGAATATTAGTGAGAGTATTGTAACTCTTGTAACTTCTTTAGCTGAATAATATCTCGGTTATTTCTCCCCTGTATTAGGTTCGCCGAACCGGGACAAATCTTTTATGCTTTTGTGCTTAGTGAGGTCTATGTTTCTTGGTTATTCATTGTGATCGGTTGTCGACACTCGCTCTAACCCTCCGATGTGCCAAAATTTCCTAACACCTGGTATCCGAGTAAAGGTTGCTCGAGTTTCTTGATAAAGATGACAGATCATAGTTTTCACGTGTTGAGTTCTAACTGCTAAATAACTCACCAACGAGATGCAAAACAATAGAATCAAAAGCAAGCGAACAAAGAACGATCAAAAGCTAACAGACAAGAACACACGAGATTTTTTTAAGGTTCACCTAATGCAATGACTACCTTCCCTGGAAAAGATACTTCTACGATTTCCACTAAAAGTATAAACAAGAAGTTTACAAATCTCTCAAGATTCACCTCCAAGGTGTAGGGTTTCTCTCTATCTCTCTCTCTCTCTCTCTCTGACGACTGATAAATCTCTCTTTTTCTTTTCTCATTACTCTAAATCGTACACAATACAATATATATATATATATATATATATATATATATATATATATATATAAGTTTCATAAGACCTAATCCCAAACGCAGATCAATCAGCGCCGAGCGGTCGACCGCAACTTCGGACGGTCGACCGTTCATGTCCTTCGACTGTACAGAGATCCAACAGAGAGTAGGATGGTTGACTGTTCATTCCTTCAAGTGTACAGAGTTTCAACAGAGAGCGAGACGGTCGACTGTGCGGTCAACTGTATATGTCGGTCGGGTGCGGTCGATCGTGCGGTCGACCGCAACACTGCCTGCAGCTACTTGCTGTTATTGACCTGCTTGCTCCCACTTCGACTCTTCTTCTCGTCAATCTTCTTCAACTCATATTGTGTATTGGATCCACAAACCCTAACAATCTCCCACTTGGAGATAAATATACGAAGTCTCTAACCTGATCTTCATTCTTCCATTGGCCTAGTCTAGGTCTGTTCTCCTCATCTATTAACCTGGATACAATCTAATAGCGGTATAAAAGAATTGATGCTTCCTGTTGTCTACTACCTTCGCGAGCATGTCCGCCGGATTCTTAGTGCCAAGAATCTTTGATAGCTTCAATCATTTCTTCTCATCCACCGTTCTAATAAAATGATACCTCATCTGAATGTGTCGAGTCCTAGAGTGATATGCTGAGTTTTTTGCAAAGAAAACTGTACTTTGACTGTCACACCATAACTCTCATATGAGTTGCTTTCTGCTCAACTGTTTCATAAACTCCAAAATCCACAACATGTCTTTTGATTCTTTTGTAAGCATTATATACTCTGACTTCATGGTTGACTGTGCTACAACCTTTTGTAACCGTAAAGCCTAACTAACAGTTGTACCTCAAACCATAAATACATATCATGTAGTACTTCTGCAACCTTCACGATCGCCCAAAAACCGCATCCACATAGCTATGTATATGCAAAGAATCTCTCCTAAAACAAAGAGAGTGATCTGAAGTACCTACAAGACACCTGAGAATCCACTTCACTGCATCCCAATGATGTTTACCTGGATTTTTCATGTAACGGCTAACAACTCCCACTTCTTCTGCGGTGTCTGATCTTGTAGACATCATCGCATACATCAAACTCCCAACGGCTAAGGCATAATGATAGCAGTCATTCCTTCCATCTCTACCTCTGTTGTTGGATACAAGTCTATAGATTACTTGAAGTGATCGGCCAAGGAACAAGTAACTGTCCTAACGTCATTCATATTGAATCTTTTCAACACCTTCTTCACATAATCCGCTTGAGATAACCAAAGCTTCTTACTTTTTCTGTCTCTACTTATCTTCATGCCGAGGATTTGCTTTGCTTCACCCAAGTCCTTCATTGAAAACTATGAAGCTAGCACCTTTTTCACATCCTTAATCTTCTCCATACATGAACCTGCTAATAACATGTCGTCCACATACAATGCAAAAGTAACTATATCATTGTCTTCATATCGATGAACATATATACAATGATCCATTTTGCATGTCTCGAAACATTTTTCTCTCATAAAGCCGTCAAACTTCAAGTATCATTTCTGTGATGCTTGTTTGAGGCCGTAAAAACTTTTTCTCTGTCTACACACCATGTCTTCATTCCCTTTTGCTTTAAAACTAGTGGGTTGCCTCATGTACAACTCTTCTTCGACATCACCATGGAGAAATATTGTTTTCACATCCAACTGCTAAAGTGTAAGTTTTCAATTGCCACAATACTAAGCAAAACCTTGATTGAGGCCATCTTCACAACCGGTGCAAAGATTTCATTGTAGTCAACACCTTCCCTTTGAAAGAACTATTTCACAACAAGCCTCGCCTTATACCTCTTACTGCCATCTGCCTCATCCTTGACTCTGAAAATTCATTTGTTCATTAGAGCGTGTTTTCCTACAGCTAACTTGGTCAACTTCCAAGTTTGGTTCTGTTCCAAGGAGTTCATCTCGTCCCTCATTGCTAACTCCCACTGAATTCGAGCCTTATCTTTCAAAGCCTCCTCATGAGTCTCTGGCTCTCCTGAATCCGTGTACAGAACATGCTCATGAACAACACTAGCTGATGGATCAAATATCTTGGTTTGCCTTCTCTCTCGTGTCGATCTTCTCAATGTGGGTACCTGTTTACCGACCAGTTCAGAATTCCTGAACTACTCTGGCTGTACCAGATCGCCTTTGATATCCTGCTCATTCCCAATAGGCTCATTATGAGCCTCTGCCTATGGTACTTGTACCTATTGCTGCACTGTAGAGCCTCTACCACTAGGACCGCCTTTAGAATCTGAATCTGAATCTGACTCTATACTAGTTGTACTGCCTTGACCGGTGTGTATGTTCTTGTACAAGACCTCTTCATTGAGCACTACATTCCTGCTGTGAATTACCTTGTTATTCACAAAATCCCAAAGTCTATAACCTAATTGATCGTCATCATAACCAATGAATACACACTTTTTGGATTTTGAATTCAACTTCTTTCTTTCTTCCCTGTCAATTAGTGAATATGCAATACCACCAAAAACTTTCAAATGCGAATAATTGACAGGTTTATCTGACCATAGTTCTTGTGGAATGGCCCCATCAAGGGTATTAGATGGACAACAGTTAATCAAGTACACTGCTGTATCCACTGTAGCAGCCCAAAGATGGACAGAAAGACCCGCATGAAGTCTCATGCATCTTGCCCTTTCGAGTATCGTGCAGTTCATTCTTTCTGCTACTCCATTCTTCTGTGGAGTTCTAGAAACTATCTTGATTCCTTGGATACCTTCATTTGCCAGATAGTGAACAGACTCTTTACTTGTGTACTCACCACCATTGTCTAACTTTAATGATTTCACCTTGCAACTCGTCTCATTCTCAATCTTGGCTTTCCAAGCTTTGAATGCCTCAAACACCTTTGTTTTTTCGTGAATTGCATGAACCCAAATTTTACTTGTAGCATCGTCGATGAATGTAACAAAGTATCTCTTACCATCATAAGAGAATTTCTGAGCTGGACCCCACATATATATATGTACCAACTCTAATGTAACACCTCGAATTTGCAAAATACCGAAAATACCCTCTTTTACGTTTTGTAGTGGTGAGAATTAATTCTAAGGTATATCTTATTTTATTTTTATTTTTAAATATTGATATTGGGGTTGATATTTGAGTTGGACCCGTATAAATTATATATTGGAGTTATGAGTCGAGTTTTTGTATGAAGAAGTGTTGTGTACTCTATTTTCTACTTTGGAAGATTATTATGAGACAATTTATGTATTTTATATTGTTAGATTTATAAAGTGTAAGAGTGGGGGCTTATTTGAAGTATTTTTGAGGATGGGGACTTAGAGCATCTGTAGTCGTTTGCTATATATCGATAATATCGATATTTGATTAAAAAAACAGCTGCAGTCGTTTGCTATATATCGATATTATCGATAAATCGCTACAGTAGATTGCTATAAATGAGAATCGATATAGCATTTATCGATAAGTGATGGACGGCGTTCGAAGCGCCGTCCCACGAAAAAAATTAATATTTTAATCGTCGGACGGACGGCACTTCAAGTGCCGTCCGTTTGGAAAAATTATATTTTAATCGTCAGAAGCCACATATCCCGGACGGCACTTAATGTGCCGTCTGTCGAGTTTTAATAAAAAAAAAAACCTTCATGTGCTTAAGTATGTGTGTAATTAATTAAGTAGTGTGTCAGTGTAAGTAGTGTGTTAGTGTGTCAGTGTAAGTGTTGTGTTAGTGTAAGTGTTAGTGTGTTAGTAGTGTAATTAATTAAGTAGTGTCAGTGTTAGTAGTGTAATTAATTAAGTAGTGTGTTAGTGTGTCGGACGGCACTTCATGTGCCGTCCTAGACACACGGGTGAAATTTTTTTATTTTTTTTTATTTTTTTTTAAACGGACGGCACTTCATGTGCCGTCCGACGAATGCGACCCAAATTTTGTGGTTTTTTTCCTCCGACGGCACATCAAGTGCCGTCGCTTAATATTATATGATTGATTGCTATAAAATAGCTTTCGACGAGTGCAGCGAAATCGAAATTCCTATTTCTATTTATCCATATATGGATAATTTTAACATAAACGACTACAGATACTCTTATAGGTAAGATTCTTAATTAATTAATTAATTAATTAATAATTTTAATAAAACCCCTTTTTCCCAATTCCTTCTTACTTCTTCTTCCCTTCTTTTCTTTCCTGATCCCGACCGAGGGTTACCCGCCGAACCCATCGGCCGCTCTTTTCCCCGCTCAAATCCACCCCCGTAGTTCACGATTTTTGAATTAAATTGGGGAAAAGGCTTATTGGAGGGTGCTCTAGCTCGTGGTAGCATCGATTTTCGGAGAGGACTTCGGAAAGGTATATCCCTTTTTATTTTATTGTATAAAATTAGGTTGGGTTCATTTCTATGGAGTAGGATTATTAGGGTAGAGAGATTTAGAGATGTTGGAAGTGGTAAATTTGAGGAATTAGTGGATTGTTAGATAAATTGCAAGTTGTTAATAAATTAGGGTTTTGGGTTTGTAAAAGAGAGTATATGGAACATGTTAGAAGTTAGGATTGGTGCATATCATGGTGAAATCATGAAGTTCTAATTTTGGCATAAAGCCAAATTTTAGAATATGTGAAGTGGAGTAAGAAACTTGCTTCTAGCGAGTTTAGAAAATGTATGGGAGGTTATGGAGTAGTGTGAGAGTATTAATATGAATTTAGAATGGATTTTGTAGACTTAGAACTTAATGGAAAAGATGGAGAATGAAAGTACAAATTTTGTGCACGCCGGGTATTCGGTAAATTGCCTGAGCGATATAGAGGTGAGAATTTGATGGGTTCGGAGGTGTAGTTGAGTTTCATTATTATTATTAACCTTAATATGTGAGATTAGGAAAAAGAGGGTTAAAGAAATTAGAAAATATGAATTTTTCTTATTAGAAAGCCTCCGATCAATAAGGGAATGTTTGTATGGGACCCGAATTCGAAATCCGTCCATGTAGCTCGACTACTTAGGTCATTTGTAACGTGTGGGTGAAGACGGATTCGAGTTTGGAGATTTGTAGGCCGAGTTTTGGGTTTTAAGTTAATCGGTCCTATAATTTCCTATTTAGGTGGAAAAAGTCGAACTTCGACTGGCTACTGGGCAGACATGGGACATCGTTTGCTCGATCCGTCAGGTGAGTATGTTGTATCTATAAATATTTTATATTGTGGCCAAATTTCGTGGCTTTTTGATATATTTTGTAGAAGTTATGCCAAAAATTGATTTTTAATGAAAATACGGATTTTTAAGGGTCCGAAAATGGGTTTTTGAGATATTTGGTGAAATTAACTATTTTAAGTATATAAAACCTATATTATGGGTTAATATGACGTGTTGAAGTATAAAAATTAAATATATTAGACGGTTTATGCATATAATTACCCCGTGCATGTTTTGTGCATGTTTTTGGGTGAATAAGCCGATATAGGTGATTTGGTATATGTGGAGCCTTGTGTATGGGCTAGCTTGCTATGGATGGATGCTATAAGATGTAATTAGACGAAATTAGTAATTGTGGTCATGTTTTGGAGACCCGCATTTATATAGTGTAGGTTTTATGCTTATTTTGGGGCATATAGACCCTTATAGGTGATTTTACTCACATAGAGTATTGGATATGAGTTAGTATGCTATGATGGGATATTATGAGATTTAATTAGAGGAAATAAGTGATTTTGGCCCCCTTTCTTAGAAACCCACATGTGTGGTGTATGTTTGCGATATATATATATATATCATGATGTTGACTCGTGATGTGATAATTGATGAAATTAGTGAGTGGGTATATGTTTACATTATACATAAGTTCGAAGTGAGTTAATGGGCAATAATACGATATTATCATGTGATGAATTATATATTTTGATACGCTTACGATACAGACTAACACATTATGATTCTTTTATTTATGATATAACTTGGTGTATGTCTATATGTGATGTAATGAAGTAATAAACAGCATGGTATTCATAATGTGTGATGTTATGGCAAAATAAATATCTTGGCGCATTAATATTATGCAATAATATGATACAATGAGTTATGTGTTGAATAATAGGGTATATGCATGGTGTGGTATAATGATATGAAGATAAAAGATCAGCTGGTACGTGCTAATAAAATAAGGTATTAATTCCCGTGATTAAAGTCAAGGTCGTGGCAATTATTGAATTCATAAGTGAAATGCGTGTGTTGATAAAGTAAGCCGAAAAGATGAAATGATTAATGCAAATAACAGATGGCTTTGTTGACCAGTACCTACAGCAATTCTGGGGGTTTGGGCTAGACCTCCTAATGCCCATGGACCGGCTTGGGAATAGTGGACCCAAACTATGTTTGGGGTAAGTGGATTTTATCGCCCAAGCTATCGGCTTGAGGTCCAGTTTCCCTCGATGACAGCTGTCGCGAGGAAGTACCCAGTTTACCTGGGATGTGGTTTTTCCCTCCTGGCTATCGGCTGGGAGGAAGCACCCAATTTACCTGGGACGTGGTTTTTCCCTCGATGACAGCCGTCGCGAGGAAGCACCCAGTTTACCTGGGACGTGGTTTTTCTTTCGATGACAGACGTCGCGAGGAAGCACCCAGTTTACCTGGGATGTGGTTTTTCCCTCATGGCTATCGGCTGGGAGGAAGTACCCAGTTTACCTGGGACGTGGTTTTTCCCTCGCTAGTTCGGCTAGGAGGAAGACGTAGCCTCGGACGAGTAAGACTCTGTGTGAGCATCGGGCCGCGTGTTTACTGGGCTGTCGGCTTTCAGTATGTTGGGATACTGTGGCTCACTGGTCGACAAACTAATAAAATAAATAAGTGTTAATAATAAATGTTGTAGTAAAGAAAATGGATAGTGAAATGTGAATTGTGGATGAGAAAGAAAGTGGTTGTGAATGAAGTAAATGTGAAGGAAAACAAGTTATGAGTGAGTGTATGGAAAGAAATGATAAATGCAGTAAGTGGTTAATTTAGAATGGAATAATAAAAGAGTCATGTGTTCTTATGAATAGTACGAAGTAATTGTATTATATATGTGATCATTAAAGTAAAATACAGATTGATATGAGTTGTACCTTGGAATTGTGTCAAGGAACTACCTGCCCGCTATTTCTGTGGAAATGGTGGGAACTACCTGCCTTGGCATAATTCGCAGGGTGAGTTGGTTTGATAGTGGTAATGATTAATGGAAATGAAGAATTAAATTAAGTGAAGATGATAAGTGATTGAAGTAAATTAATAACCAAGCTATCGGCTTGAGATGTTATGTGATACTACCCAGACTACGTGTTTGGGGTGTGGTGATTATTACCCAAGCTATCGGCTTTGGGGTGTGATATATTATTGCCCAAACTATGTTTGGGATATGGAGTATAAATTGATGGGAATGAAAGTGAGATCAATGATAACTTGAGTTATAAGTGAAGATGAAAGTGAGTTAGTCATCAATCAGATTGAATAATAGCTAAATAATATAACGGGATGAGAATGAGTTATAAAACATATTTTTGATGTGATAAGAATGAGTATTTAATAAGTGATATGTTAATGATGTGAGGAAATGCAAGTAAATTGCCATGTGTACTGAGGTGTTATGTTTTGTGTCTAAGACAATATGATATTATGAGAAGAGATGCTTATGTTCATGATGTGATACGTGATATAATAGAATAAGATAAATACCTGTATTATGAGTTTGATTATGGAAATGGTTATTTTAGAAAGTATGCTGTATTTAAGTTGAGTGCCTGGGAATTGTGACTAGGAACTACCCGCCTGCTATTTCGGAGGAAATAGTGGGAACTACCTGCCTAGGCACAATTTTCAGGATAAATAGGCGAGTTGTTGATATGATGCCGATATTTCAGGTTGGAAATAAAAGAGAAGTAAATTGAAATATGTGTTGCGAGGGAAAATGAAAGTCAGTATAACCATGATGAATTGATGATGAGTATGATAACGTATGATGAGAGTAAAGGTGTGGTATTGCGAGATGTGATGATAGGTGTTATACGAAATAAATAAATGTGGTGGGGTGTAATGTGAAACTGAGTATGAAAGATTACGAGTTATGAGTTCGTAAAGGCTAATGTATGGCTAATGAAGGACGTGGCTAAATAGGTATGAAGAAAAGTGGTAGTGACATTATGAGATTAGTTGAGAAAATAAAGAAATGATGAGGTGGTGGAAATTATGAAAGGATAAGTATTTGTGTTGGGGATTTTAAAATGAAAAGTAATGGAATGTGAATTAATGTGTTGCTTGTGATTGAGTATAAAGTGAATGAGTTGTGTATATATATATATATATATATATATATATGCAGTCATATATTAATATGATGCCTTTAGCGAAGGGAGTGAAGTTATGAATATATAGAGGTATAGGGTTATGGGGTGGAGCGTGATACAATACAAGTAAATGAAATGTGTGGCTAATAAAGATGAAGAAAAGATGTAGTAACTTCATGTGTGTATACAAATATATAAAGAGAATGAGAAATAAAGATAGGGCTTCTGTGTGTTACTTATGTGATACATTATTATGTGATTAATAAACGAGTAAAGTAAATGTATGGTTAGTGGGATATATAGTTGGATGCAGATTCGAAGAATGCTTGATGTAAAGCAATAATTGTGATGTTTTATATCCAGAGTCCAGGTTGATATTTCTTATCTCAATAATTGTAAGATCAATTTATTTTCATTATACAAGTAATTTATTTGTTAGATTTCTAAATTATACTCACACCAGAAATGGCTAACCCCTTAGTGTTTGGAGGGTTAGGGGAGTCCGAGGACTACCTTAGATCCCCTACTGTTACAGGTTCCCACCAGTGCAGAGAGGAGGCGTAGATTGTAGGGTGAGGATTTATTCTAAAATTTTTGTATTAATTAGTTAGGATGAGAGGTAATTTTATGAATTAAATTGTATTATGGATGTATAAGTATGTAAATGATGATGGTGAGTATAGTATGGAGTAGTATGTGGTGGTTGTGACCCGTACAAAGATTTTTCTAAAATTTTACCTCGTTTTTCAAAGAAATTTATCGTTTTTATTTGATATTTGATAATCCGTAAAGAGTTTGGCCCCTAGTGCATTATATTATATTGCCTGTATGTTTCTGCTCATTTTGGCCTGGGGAGCCCGTGAAATTATTGTGTGTATTGTGAGCTACGGAATTTTGAGTAGAATTCCGTAAGCTATCTGTGTTTCGGGGCAAAATATACAGGGGAGACTCTATCAAAATTTTCCCTGAAATATAACTTTCTTAGTTTATGTTTAAAGT
Organism: Hemerocallis citrina; assembly: GCA_017893485.1. Taxonomy (NCBI): domain Eukaryota; kingdom Viridiplantae; phylum Streptophyta; class Magnoliopsida; order Asparagales; family Asphodelaceae; genus Hemerocallis; species Hemerocallis citrina. Next base: position 17,224,409 of record CM030358.1, on the reverse strand, counting down.
GATAGAGAAATTGAAAGAGTTGAATTTAGAGGTTTAGTTGAAAAAAAAAGGGTGTTACATCTAACTTCCTAAGTTTCTTCTCATTCTCATTCAACTGAAAGCTCTTTTGTTTTCCCATCAAGCAGTTCTCACAGAAATCCATCTCAATCTTCTTAAGCCCCAGTAAAAGCTCCCTAAATTAAAGCGCTTTGACACCTTTTTTCCTAAGGTGCCTCAACCTGACAAACCATAGAATTGAAAAAAAAAATTACACCGATATTGTAGCAATGATATCACTTGAATCACCTTCTCTAAGTAAGTATAGTGTGTCACCACGCTTTTTTTTTGCTGCCAACCTGACACCTGTAGTAACTTTCCATTCTCCATGTCCAAAAGTTGTTGTGAATCCTTCTTTGTCTAGTTTACTTGTCGAGATAAAATATTTCCTCAAGCTCGGAATATATCTTGAGTCATTCAAAACTAATCGTCCACCATTGCAAGCCTTCACTCTCACTGTGTCTCTATGTACAACTGGATATACTTGCCCATTGCCAACTGAGACTGCACCAAAATTATTTGTCCAGTAATCTTCAAAAGCATCCCTCATGGGTGTACAATGATAAGAAGCACCTCAGTATATACACCAATCATCTTGCATAATATCAAATCCAACAGTTAAACACAATTCATCTAAACGGGGTTCGATACTTACCACATTAGCTACCTGTGACCCTGCTTGTGTTTTCTTATAATATTCGCATTGGTCTTTCATGTGTCCCAGCTTCTTGCAACGTTAACACTCACCTTTGTGATGTCCTGCTATTGACTTGGACCTATGATTCATGTTGTGCGACTTTCTCCTATTGTTACATCTACCACGGTTATCAACTGGCAGCGTGGCATTGTTGGGATATGACGTCGAAGATTCTTCATGTCTCTTCCTTCTTGCATCCTCATTCATGATGCTTCTTATAACATCCTTCAAAGTTGTCGCATCGATCATAGTGCTTATGACAATCTGTTCTACTGTGTCGTAATTATCGTGAAGACTGGATAGTAACAACAATGATTGTGCTCTTTCTTCAAACCCTCGGCAATTCCATCTGATTGTAAAGCATACAGAAATTATTGATGTGCTCAGCAACTGAACCCCTTTCTGACAACTTCATGTTGACCAACTGCTTCAAATGAAGTATTTGGTTCGCTTCATTTGGTTTCTCAAACATATCTGACAAGATCTTCATTGCCTACTTTGCGGTCTCTGCCTTCTCAATATAAAATAGCCACTTTCCACTTAGCGACAACTGAATTTGTCTAAGTACTTTCTAATCCAATCTATTCTAAGCCGCCAATGCAACCGCATCGATCTCCGCCGCTTCTGGCTTTACGCCAAACAATAGATCATCTAGATACTTCTGTCAGAGATACGCTATCATTTGGATCTTCCATATTGTGAAATTTGTTCCATCAAACTCCCTGACTCTACTCTTGTCCCTCATCTGAATCAACGCTACCAACCTGGTGCTCTAATATCACTTTGTTGAGTTCTAATTGCAAAAAACTCACCAACGAGATGCAAAATAATAGAATCAAAAGCAAGAGAACAAAGAACAATCAAAAGCCAACACAGAAGAACACACAAGAGTTTTTTAAGGTTCAACCAATGCAATGGCTACTTCTCCGCGTTGAGACACTCGCGATTTTCACTAGAAATATAAAGAACAAGTTTACAAATCTCTCAAAAACTCACCCCAAGGTTTTCTTTATCTCCTTCTCCCTCTGACAGATGATGAATCTCTCTTTTTCTTTCTCATTACCCTAAAATCGTACACAATACAATATATATAAGTTTTATATGATTTAATCTCAGCCACAGATCAATCAGCACCGAGCAGTCGACTGCAACTTCGGACGGTCAACCGTTCATGTCCTCGACTGTACAAGGATTCAACAGAAAGTGGGAAGGTCGACTGCACGGTCAACTGGTCATTCCTTCCAGAGTAAAGGATTCAACAGAGAACGAGACGGTTGAATGTGTGGTCGACCGCAACACTGCCTGCAGCTACTTGCTGTTGTTGACCTACTTGCTCCCACTTCGACTCTTCTTCAACCCTTATCGTGTATGGGATCCATAAACCCTAACATCACGAAGATCAAGCAGTTCGATGGTAAGATCAACTTTAATCTCTAGAAGGTGTACATGTACGATGTATTGGCAAAAGGGCTTGCATCTTGCCCTAGAAGGAGATAAAGAGAAGTCGGGTGTGGTGATAAAGTCAACTAGCATGATAAAAGAGAAGTGAGATGAGATTTGTTTAAAAGCTTTGAGTCTAATTTGGTTGTCATTGATGGATAAAGTCAAGAGAAACTTTCTTGAGGAGACAAGCATTGTGTGTCTGTGAGCGAGACTCATAATTGACTATTTGGGATCGTCGTTACTGGGTCTGATGTACTGAAAAAGAAAACGATTTCGTTTCTTAATGAAAGAAGGTACCGCTCTTCATGATCATATAGTAGAATTCAATAAGGTGTTATCCGAATTGAAGGGGATAAACTCAGATGATCTCAGCAAAGATGATAAAAGTTTTAACTTGATATATTCACTATCAAATTCATATGAGCATTTGATAACCACCGTATTACATGGAAAATCTGCTAAGGAGAAGCTCTTGATGGCCGGTGTGATCAAGGGCTTGAAGGAGGATGGTCTTAGGAAGGAAACTCACAAATCATGGTCTACTTCTTTTAGTTGCATGGCAGCGGAGGGAACTTCATTTGGAAGGGATAGTGTGCGTAAGGGTGGGGTATGTTACCATAATTGCAGAGGGATTGGAATTACAAGTTGTTAAATCATAAGGGTACCAACATAATCAGTGCAGCTGAATCAGGTGATAATTTAGAGTATCTTCTTGTTTTAAGTTCTAAAAATGTGGATTTTGACTGGTTTCTTAATTCGAGTAGTTCTTCTCATATTTGCTCTGATAGATAGATGTTTTCTACTTACAAGTCTACAACATATCGCTCTTTAAGGATTGGGACTGGTGAGAATTGAGACGTAGTAAGTGAAAGGACAGTTGAGTTGGAGATGCTAAATGGAAGGAGTTCACATTGGAGAAGGTAATGCATGTTCCTTTGTTGTAACAAAAGCTATTATCCTTGGAAACTCTGGAAGCACGAGGTTGCAGGTACACAGCTCGAAATGTAGTTTTACCAGTTTGGAAGGTTGTTGTAAGGTGATGAAGGGCAAGAGGGGTGTCAGCACAACTTCTACATGCTTTGTTAGAACGGAAAGACTCGGCCAAGTGTTTTAAGCATGTCGTTTAGAAAGCATCTAGTCCGCCACCACTAGAATCACTGAAGTGAGATCACGACATTTGAATGTTGTTGAGAGGTGGAGTTCTTGCGAAGGATAACATCCCCACGTTGACACTACTGGGGCATGCCCTTGATGGGGCATACGATTAGAGAAATAACAAGAGGAGGTAAATTTGATTAGCAGAAGAAACCACTAAATCGTGTTGTTTACCAGAGGAGAATGAGAAGAGTCTAAAAGAAATAAATCACACAAGTGTGAAAGCAGTTGTATGCAATCCAATGTGGAGACTGTTATGACTTATGTCTTGCATACTAGGTTCGATGTGAAGAGAATCGGGCCAGCGGGAGGTGGTTTGAAGCGAATAAGTGGAGGCGAAACTGTTGTTGTTTGGCGGAGAAGCAAAGTCGCAGTCGACCGCCCAAAGTCGCAGTTGACCGCAACTATCAAACCCCTCTCTGGATGGTCTCAATTTCATTGCAGTCGACCGCAAGTGGGTGAGAGCAACAGATGGGCCTATTCCTTGGAAAATTGTTTGAGCCCAAGTTTGTGCTCTGAGTAATATCGTACGGCTCCTATTGTGCAACTTTCTCTTCAGGGTTTATCGAAAAGTAAATGATCAAAACTACACCCTAGGATTTTTCGAAATCTCTATAAATTATTGTAATGCCCTCCATGAGAGGTAGTACCTCATCCGAGATTTTTTCATTGTAAACAACATAGTGCCTTTTAGTGAGCCTTGAGAGATACATAGGTTCTTGGTGAGAGTATTGTCACTCTTGCAACTTTTCTAGTTAAATAATATCTCGGTTATTTCTCCCCTGGATTAGGTTCGCCGAACCGGAACAAATCTTCCATGTTTTTGTGCTTGGTGTGGTCTACGTTACTTGGTAGTCGCATCTCGCTCTAATCCTCTACTGCGCCAAAATTTCCTAACATGTACAACAGACCTGTTTATACTAAGGCAAAGCGTACTTTTTTTTATCACTGTATGGTATACTACTTTTAGACATCTATGAACATTATCACTTATTTGTGATCGCCTTTGTTGAAATCATACACCTGTAATTTACAATCTTGGTTCCTCTGTTAAAAAAACTAAAGTAAGAATTGCATGATCTAATATGCTCGCATATTTTTCATAACTTGTAGAGTCAGACAGTGTTCTCTGGAAGAAAAAAAGAAGAAACTCAGAGACATTGCGTGCTCAATACATAGATACCAAGGAACTCAGGCATGTCTCAACTTCTCAGTCTCATTATTTTCTTCACTTATACAACTATGTAGGTTACATACTAAGTCAGTTTCTGAACTTCTTTCTTCTGCTAGTCATTTCTAACCAATGTATTAATTTCTGAAAATTAGATGTCTTTTATCTAAGTTGTATGCTCTTCTGCAGGGTATTTGTAGGTACATGGAATGTTGCAGGTAAACTTCCACCTGAAGACATCGACATTGATGAGTGGCTTGATATGCAAGAGCCTGCTGATATTTATGTGCTTGGGTAATTTCTTTCATTTTGTTTTTGTTTTTTGGTACATGTATCGGTCCATTGTGCATTTTTTGAAACTCTTGTTCTTTTGAGACATTGGTCCATATCAGTTAGAAGTGCATCATTCTTTTATGACAAAGATTGCTCTTTTCGCCGCAGCTTTCAAGAGATTGTGCCATTAAATGCTGGCAACATATTCGGTGCAAAGGACAATCGTCCAGTTCCAAAATGGGAAAGTATTATACGTGATACTCTAAATAGGATTCGACCATCAAAACGCAAGTATAAATCATATAGTGATCCACCATCACCATCAAGATTCAAACCAGTGGAAGATTCTCACCCGACTATTGATGAGACCGACAGTGAATATGAAGACGAAGAAGTTCATCCTTTCAATGAAGAAGAATCTCTTGACATCCATAGTGAAAATGATTCATTTACAGGCATACCAGAAGACCATAACGTAGAAAAAGACCCGTCTATGAGAAGATTACAGCGCTGTTATGGGTCTAGTTCATTAAACTCCAGGCCTAGTCTGGACCTGAAGAAGTTAACGAGAACACTTAGTAGCTCTGAGAGGATTGGACTGGTTTGGCCGGAACAGTCACTTGATTTGTTGGCCAAGTGTGGTGTAGAGAGTAATTCGACAAATCCCTTTAGATCGGTGAAGTCTTTCAAAGCTTGTGATTCATTCAAAACAGTGCAGGAAGAGTCCAGGGACGAATTTAACTGGGAATCTATCGTATACAAAAGGCGAAGATCTTCTTATGCAAGGATTGTGAGTAAACAGATGGTGGGGGTTTTTCTTTCGGTGTGGGTGCGTCGGAGCCTGCGAAAGTATATTCAGAACTTGAAGGTATCAAGTGTTGGTGTCGGTATCATGGGCTACATTGGGAACAAGGTTGGGTTCCTTCTTTACTATTTAGGTGCTTTAGGCTTATATCATGATGATTTTCATATCATATTGCAGGAAGATATCATCCTAGGTATATCTATACTATGTTAATAGCCTCATGGTATGATACAGGGATCGGTATCGGTCAGCATGTCCGTATATCAAACTCCATTCTGTTTTGTGTGTACTCACCTTTCTGCCGGTGAGAAAAGTGGAGATGAGATTCGAAGAAATGCTGATGTGCAAGAAATTCATCGAAGAACACGATTTGGTACAAGTTCTGGAATTGGGCTACCTCAAACTATCCAAGACCATGAGTAAGATATCTGCTCCCTTTTTTTTTTTCAATTGTAGGTTAAAGTTTGATTATTGCTTACCTAATTGAAATGCATATATGGACTATTGGATTTCTTCTTGTTTCTACTTCAAAAACAATAAAAGTAGAACACAAATACTTCAGTCTTCAATGAATTTTTAAATTGTCCCTTGTATTATTATAACTTTTTACATCTATTTTCTTCTGTTCTTCGACTTTTTCAGTTCATTTTAATCCAAATATAAAGTACATTTTTAATAATTTGCAGAAGGATATTTTGGTTTGGGGATCTAAATTACCGCATCAACTTATCTTACGGAAGAACACACGACCTCATTGAAAAGAAGAAGTGGTCTGAATTGGCAGAGAGTGATCAGGTAAACTAGTTTCTCTGTAGTCTTTGAAAAGTTCATTTCAGACTTTGCTATGTAACACTTTATTCAAATTCAGTCCTAGCTGTAGTTTGAAATATTGTATTTGTGTCGGCAATTGATTTTCGGATCGGTATCAGCAGTATCGGTCAGACTGGAGTATCAATTTTTGTGCCAGCAACTAAATTCATATAACTAATATCAATTTTTGTTTGATAATTCCATTGTTCTATTGGTAAGCAAAACATATTGAAAGTCCAAACAATCATGAAATTCCAGTGTATCAACCAAACAGGTAACTAATGCATGCACAAATCACAAATGACTCTGCAATCCACAATATGATAAATGAAGATGGACCTACATTATTGTTGGACTTGAACAACAGAAATGTTATTACTTAAAATTACACAAATATATATCATTTTTGAAAATTTGATGGATGGATTCTCTTAACTTGATTGCAGCTAAACCGGGAGCTTAGGAAAGGGCGGGCTTTTGATGGGTGGTCGGAAGGCGTTATAAAATTTCCCCCCACTTACAAATACGAATTAAATTCGGAAAAATATATTGGAGATGATCAGAAGGGTGGAAGGAGAACTCCAGCATGGTATCAGAATCAGATTCCTCTTACTCTTTTAACTTTTAATCCCTGGGATTAATGAGTTGTGATATCCTAACATATTAACCGAATTCTCTCAGGTGTGACCGGATTCTTTCATTTGGAACTGGTCTGAAGCTTCTGAGCTACAAAAGAAGCGAGCTGAAATTTTCAGATCACCGTCCTGTGAAAGCCACGTACATGGCTGAGGTCGAGGTGTTCTCCCATAGAAAACTTCAGAAGGCTCTCACTTTGACTGATGCAGAGATAGAGGACGGAGAAATCATATCCGATATAAGACTAGGAGAGGTTTGTCCCACAAGTAACTACTATCATTTCTGGAATCCTGTTTTAATGAGAACATGCATTGTGCAAAACAATCGTCTGAATTGATTCCTGGATTTGATCATGCAGGATATTTCAGAATGGGGACAATAGAAGTAAACAATGGACAGGATGAGTGTTCTTGACATGACTCGGTCCTATCATTCGTTCTGAGGTCTTTTTTGAGGCACAGCCAGGAGTAAATATACGTCGCATTGCGCAAAAGTTTAGAGTATCTTGTTAGTACCTCGAAATACTGGACTCCACAGCACGTGTGACCTACGTGTCAGTCACCTTTCCAATTATTGGTAGCGCGTTATAGCTGCTCGTAATTCCCTTAGAAAGCCATGTTTAGAGCTGTAGATATGTAGAGCTATGGTTGTAATTTGTAAGTATTTGTTCTTCATATGTATCTATGAATGCTGTTAAATGCATACAGGGTGCAATGCTTTTCTGTTAATGAAAAACATTTTGCTAATAGATGGATGGATGAGAAGCATTCAAGTCATCAGATTTTCATGGAGAAGAAGTTCGATAGGAGGATGTAAATCGTGATGATTGATGAGATTCATCCTCACACCCAAGTAAAGCACATTCTGCGAGTTCTCCCTTCCCTTTTAACATTAACAACCGCAGAAACTACATCAAGTTAGAAATCCGACATAGTTTCAACTTCATTATTCTAGAATGGAATAACAAAGATAGAGCACTGCAAGGATCAAAGATGAGGGGCAAGGGGCAGTTGTCGCCAACGAGCCATTGTCCTAGAATGGAATTACGAAGAAAGAACTGAATCTTTTATATTTAGAATTCTGGATATAATACCATCAGAATTGGTCAAAAAACAGCGCAAACAATTACAAACATCGAGAGTTACAACAACAACAACAACAAAGTTTGCAGTTAAGCTTCAAGAATGGCTTTCGCTAACATAGTGTTGCGTGTTCCTATTCTTGTAGGCTGCACGGTTTTTCCTCGATTGAGCACATGACATTCTCTTTGAGGATCTTTACAGCTTCTCCAACTCCATCCTAGAAAACAGACAGATAAATAAAACATTTTATTGATTTCAGTTACGCAAACATCTACAAGCGAAGAAGTGCAGATGTGATGTGATATGGCACTTTGATACAAGATGATTAATTAACTTCAAATTTTCCAATCCAAGTAAAATTTTAGATTTTTTGTGATAAATGCTTATCCGCAAAATCCATTTCCAACCCTCTCCTGGTCTCCTATACTGACAATGTAATAAATATTTTTCAGATCCACCAAAAGGAAACTATTTACAGAGAACCCGATCAATGTTTCAATAAACTATACTAAGAAAATTAGAATTAAACATACCTCCGAGGAAATTCTCTCAGCGATTTTAGCTGCTTGAGCTTTTATTTCTGGGGACAAGGCACGTTTTACGGTAATGGAGAGAACTTCTGCAGCCCGCTTGATGATGATAGAATCCTCAGTATCTGGAACCAGATGATGTTTTTGTAGTGGTGGTGGTGCAACTCCTAGCCAGCAAAGCCTCTCGGCCCAGTAGAACTGATCTAGTAGGAAAGGGCACACAACCTGACATCCCAAAGATAAATTCATCATTCACTAAAATTTGTGGAAGAAAGGGGCACGCATATGAACATGAAAACAAATGAAACAAATGATTACCAGTGGAGTTTTGGGATGTTAAGGATGACAAAGGGTTGGATTCGGGATGGATCCTACAAGGTCCCTTTGGGGTTCAACCCACTAAGAAATGTAAGATCCACCTAAGCATCTAAAACCCTCTATGACGTCAGATTCAGATTCGAATTACAATATTTTATTATTTTTCTTATGCACCTATTTTTATAAGAGTAAGTAAACCTAAGAAAGTACATTTCATATACAATGAATCGCTCGTCATAATTCAGTGTCATTCTAGAAACATGAACAAATTGAATAAAATTATAACACAGAAATAGCCATTCATCTCAATAGTCAAATATAAATTCTCTTTACCTTTTCTAATAAGAAGAAATGAACATTAACCTTATATGCATAACCTATATACTATATTCACCACAATGAATGTGCCTCTGAATACATAAAAAAACCAGATAAGTTGCTAGGAGAGACTAGGGCCGGTTCTGACAATTTGGAGGCCCGGCGCGAACAAAATGTTATGATGCCCTTCATTTAGTACGTGAAATTGTGTTACAAATTAGACTCACAGTGAGACACTTTCATGATAATGAGATAAAAGCAAATGAAATAACCCTTTCAAGACTAAGAGACTACACAACAATACATAAAGATTATCCTCATATTTGATGCATTTACCATGGGCTAAAATGCGGAGTTACATGATTTGCTGATTAAGATGTTGTGCTTAATCATGACCGTAAGTAGTGTTAAAAATTACCCTCAATATCTCCAAAATGCAGTTAAATAATAGGCTTCAACAACAAATTTAATGAACCTTTCATCTTCCAAATGGAATTAATCTTTGTCAATGCATGCCAAATTAAAACAGCATTTGCTCATTCTAAATATCATGCCAACTCGCCAACTCCAACCACATCAAAGTAAAACATAAGGAATTCTATTTCTTTAATGCATGAAAACTTAGAAATCACTTCATATCTTCTTTATGTTTCAAATATTAAATTCTTCTTCTTTCCATGTCTGTTTTTTTTTCTTGGTGACTTGGTGTATGTACACGTGCACATAAGTGAGACATCATTTTCCTTTCCTTCTTTTATGCAATGCAGCAATGCTAAATGCCATTGTAAGAGCATCCACAGTCGTCATTGTTTAAAAAATGCATATAGCATTTGGCCAATTCGCTGCAGTCGTAGATTGGTATTTTTTACCAATTTAATATATAAAAAATTCAGACAGAACATCACTTTGCGTCGGACGAATTTTTAGGAATTTTTAAGATTTTTTTATTAATTAAAAACAACGATTTAAGTTTTAAAAAAAAAAGTTGGGCCCCCTCCGCTGGACGCAACATGATGTTGCGTCCAAGGTGTCCCTGGCTAAATTTAATTTATTAAATGTTTTTTTTAAAGTCGTCGGACGCAACTTGAAGTTGCGTCCGACGAATTAAAAAATTATTTTTTTTCGTCAGACGCAACTTTAAGTTTCGTCTGGCGAATTAAAAAATATATAAAAAAAAATATCGTCGGACGCAACTTCAAATATTATGCATTTTGCCATATCTTGTGCCAAACATAGCAATCTACTGTAGCTATTTATGCATAAAATGCATAAATAGCAAACGACTGCATCTCGTCGTTTGCTATAAAATGCATTTTATGCATAAATAGCATACGACTATGGAATTAATCTTTGTACCTTATTGGTGACAATGAATACTCAAAATACACATGTTTGTTTGGAAGAATTGAATGGAAGCAAAAAATGGTGACGAAAGAGATGAATCTTATCATAACGAATAGTAGAAATCAATGACCGTTTTAACCATTTCCAGGCCATTTCAAAGTTGAAGGCTTGGAAATGATCATCTAATCAAGATAACAAATAACAATACGTGCACAAATATAAATACAATGAATTGATGAAGAGTACACAAATGAAAAACCAGTTTGGAAATTAGGACAAGGAAGAGCCGAAGAGGGATATGAGGTCCTTTCTTGGATGAGCATGATAGTTAGATCTGAAATGCAAAAAAAATTTGAAAATAAAAGTTGAAAATAAAAAATTAACAATGATTCCAAAAACTTATCAAGAACCAAGAACCAACAACCATAATTATCAATTATTATCATGAACAAATACCAATTTCCAAGTTCCAATCTAGCAACCCAATGCATTAGTCATTACTGACTGTTGAAGTGTTGAACTTGAATACTTGGACAGTTTTAATTGTGACTCTTGGAGTCTCTTGGGATTTTTTTTAATTTTAAAAAAAAAATGAAAAGTATAGATAATGGGCCATATGGGGCCCCAAATTTTGGGGGCCCAGGGCCGTCGCCCTTTGGGCCCTGCCCTAGGGCCGGCACTGGTAGAGACTATCAGAACTGGATGCATCTTTTTCTTTTTTGAGAATAGGCCCTAGCTGGGTGCAAGCAGGATTTGAAACCCAGAACTCTAACCTACTGTGGAAAGCTTTACCACTGTTTTACTATTGCAATGGCAACAAGAATTTATATCTTAAGCAACATGAATACATGCTCAGATTGTTTAGCAGTTTGAATCATAAGAATCCTGATGTAAACTTAACCCTAAGTAGAGAATTTTCAAGAATTTTAAAAGACTTAGTTTACCAACACGTAATACAGATTAAGTCAAAAATTAAACTACTAATTGGTTTAATGGATTTTCAAGATATGAAAAAGTTTAACAAGCCCAATTAAAGACTCAATCCTAACAATCAATAATTATACCTAAACATTCTTAGCATGTAAAATAGTCAATAACAATTCGTACCCTACTTAGCAAGTAAAAGCACACACATTCAATATTTGTGGACGACATAAAATTCAAATAATAATCTAAAGATGATAAAGCGGTATCACAAATAATTGAGAAGTGAAGAGAGATTACCGGGAGTTCAAATAAATCGTTGTTGTGATGGAGGTGAAGACGGCTGGCGCTGAGGACTGATGGAGTCGCTGGATGGGTTCAAGGGCAAAGTCGGGTGCAAGACAGTAGGGATGCAACTGGTGGTGGGGAGCGACCTGGGAGGTGGTCGCCGGTGGTCTGCGGGGAGCTGACGACAGCAGCGATGCTTGGCGGAACGGCTAAAGGTGGTGCTAACGATGGGAGATCCCGGTGGGGGGGTTTGGAGGCAGGGGCAAGCGAGGGCTTCAGGATCGAGACGACGGCAAGGTGGGGTCAAGACGGCGGTGACAACGGGGTGAGGGGAATGTCGACGAGAGAAGGAGAGGTGGCAACTGAGGAAAGGGGCGTGAGGTGGTGATGAAAGGGGTGGTTGTGGCGTCGGGGTTGTGGGGTCGAGGATGGAGTTGGGTTAGGGTTGCTGACGATGGTGACGGGGGTTTGGGGGCTTCAGGAAGAGAAGGAGAGGAAGAATGGCGGCTGAGGGGATGAAGAAATTAGGGTTTTGAGTGGAGATTTGGGGATTAGGGTTTGAGGTGTTATTAGAGCTTCTTATAAACCCCAATATTTTCTTAGAATTTCCCACAAATCCTAACAATTTCTTATGATATCACACACACAAGAAAAGAATGCAGAGCAATAACTCAACACAGTAATTTTTTAATCAATAATAGCAAACATTTTCATTATTTTCAAGGCCTATATATAAGCTCAAAATAAAATCTCAATACAAATCTTCAAAATATTCTAATGCAGAAAATAAAGGGTGCAAATTGCAAAACTACTACATATAACTAAATTTCAAAATAAAACAAAACAGAACCGATGTCCTCATATCAAATCCACACCTAGATCCAATTGGTTTCTACGATCCTTACGAAATCCAATAAGCTAATTAATCCTTTTTTCTGGTCAAAATCAAACAGGTTATCCTGTATTAACCAAAATGCCAACTCTACCAATTATGCACAGTTATTGCAATGTCGGTTACAATTATGTACGGATTGCACTTATCTTTCAGATACATGTTCAGATGTTAATCAAATGAAATCAAATAGTAATTCAACCCCATATAGTATTCCGTTTAATATAGAAAATGATTTGTAACAGAAACAACTAATAAGAAAGGAAAAGACCTGAGGGGTTCCAGCATGCAATGCCGCAGCAGTAGACCCACTGTTGGCCATACAAAAACAGAAATACATCAAGGTTAATGACCCACTTTTCCTATTAAATAAAAGCACTGATCAAATGAGTTCTGGCTTGTTAAGTTGTCCACCTGCCACCATGATGAATTACAACTTCACATCTTGGAAAGAGCCAGCTGTATGGAATGGTACTGATCACAACAAACAACAAACAACAAACAACAAACAACAAACAATTCATACCTGATAAATGACTAATTCTCAAAGATCACCGTACTTAAAAGATTGAAAAGAAATATACATATTTACCCAGAATAACAAAAAAGCCGACTACTAAAGAGAAGAGTTCCACTCTTCTCTACCTTCGAAGTTGATGAATCACCAGCAGTCATTTGAATGGCGACATTTAGAGGCTCGTATCCTGCTGTGAAAAGAACAAATCTGTAATTAGTGGTCTCTAAAGCAGCTCGAAGCACCATAAGGAAAGCCCAAGGGTTTCTGAGAAAGCCCATGCTGCAAAAAAAGTGAAATGATTGTATGAGGAGGATAAAACCATGATCTAAGAGATTAAGAAAAATATAAGTAAATAAAAATCTTACGATTATGCAAAAAAGACCAGAGTACCAGACACTACAGGCAGTATAGTATGATATACAGTGCACAAGGATATATTATGTAGCCCATGTTCTCTTTTTCACCAAAATCATGAACTACAAAAAATCCTGAAAGGGACATGCGACTACCTTTTCATTGTACAAGTCTAAATAGTTTCTGCCAGTGTAAAACACGCAAACTTGCTATCATGCTTCGTTTATAGCATTGTAGATTTGTAGTTATCAAGGAGAGAGGCTACTACGTACAATTTGTAAAAGAAAAATTCAAATAAACTAAAAAACAGATGTGTGTTTGTTGCTTCAAGTACCTTTATATACATAATTTAAAGCAAATAATTTGTGTATCACTTGTTCAGTCTAGAGGTGACTGACATCTTTCCTTTTATCTTCACCAATATCCTTAATTTTCATCAAATTATACACTTTTCTTTTCTAATTTCAAATACATTCAGTACAACTAAAACACTGTGCCAGAGGCATGAGGTGTCAAATCTTCATTCGCCAAAATCCAATAAATAATATGTTTGTTCCTGAGTTACTTTTTTCTGTCATTGGACAACTTCAACATTTATGTCAAAGGTTTCTTGATGTTATTCAAGTACACTAACTATAACAAAAGTGAAGTATGTGCACAGAGCTCCATAAACACCCAACAATTACAAAATTTTGCTACTTTATTTCGAAACGGAAATTTTGCACAAAAGCACCAGAAATGAGTAGCACATGGATATCTAGTCCAACAGATATGGATAGGATACATTATTTAGAAACAGAGAAATGCCCTACATATCATTAAATTTTATTAACAAAATAGAAGTTACTGATACTGGTTTGCCACAATAGCTGTCTAGTATAAGAAAACGGTAAAAACAGTAATAGGTGAAATGTGGATTTACCTTCCGATAGAATTTAACCCAACAAATATGGGTAAACACGAACTAGATTCGGTCACGAGGAAATCTTGCAAATCAGTATGTTCAAAACATAATAGAGTCTTTTGCACTGAATCTTTATGGGAAAGCATAGAGAATATTTCCTTGCATCTACCACATGAAACTTGCCAGTCCACAGGCAGAGACCAGAATCCACACACATGAATATTTGTTGGCCAATACCCTGTCAGTTTATTTGTTAGACAGGCATCTCTAATATCTATATTACTTGGAGACAAAAAGGGAAGAATATATATTAATTTTAAACATGAGATTTCAATATGCATCAAGTTATGTTTGAGATTTGGACAGAAACACACTAATTCAATATATTGTCTCACTTTACACATGCATTCCTTCATTGTTTGAAACTGACAAAAATTGATGAAATTAACTTCTAACTTAGACTACCTCCTTAGTTCATTGGATTGGATATCTATTCGTATTGAACACATACCAAAAGGGTATGATTGGAAATAGAAGATGGATAGCTTTCCAAGTGTACACAGAAATATTGTTGGATGTACATATATCAGTGTTACTAGCTTCTTCTTTTGTCTTTTTCTTCTTTATTTGGAGAAACGAAAATTCCATATATTACCTCCAAATTATAATGGATAAGTTGGAACTACTATCCAATCAAATGATTCAGGTCAAAATGAAAGAAGTACCTGGGCACTCAACAATCTCCTTGCTGAACCCGTACCTGAGCATCAGAAGACACATAAGTTATTGATCACAATACTCATAGAAGAAACTGAAGATCGAACTGATGGAGAAAAAATTAACCAGATTAAGACAAGTGAATCTCTATAAGGTCACTAAACAAGTCCGAAGACCTATGAAGCACAGATACGGGTATGGGGTGCGGGTACGACATGACACGGGTACGGGGATACAGGATTTTACAATAAGTAGGATATGGGTGTGTTGGTAGCTACATTAAGTATAATATAATTTATATTATATAAATAAATATTTATTTATTTATTTATTTTGTTACAAATGCAAACATTTGAACCATTTCATAGAATTATAAGAACACATTATAATTATGAGCATTATTGGAGAAAAATTGATAATCTAACTATCAAAACATTGGGTATACTTGTTTCGTGTTTGAGCATAACATAAAACATCAAGTTTTTGAAATTACACTAGGGCCCCAAACATTTATCTAAACATAATTGTGTCCAAAAGTTGCAAAAATGTATTTTAAAATTGGATACCCTCGGGAGTACCCAAGGAGTATTGACACTCGATACGCACCCAACACGGGCACATTGGGCGTCTAGAAGTACTCGTGCTTCCTAGCCGAAGACATAGCAATAATAACAACGAAGGCTTCGTCCCTAAAGGTTTTCTTTTATCAAGATGAATAAATGCTGCCGACGGTAAATGGTGCATATACTGCTAAGATATGTAATAATTTCGATAAATTTCTAAAATTTCAACTTGTAGAGTACGACCGGAAAAATAATCAAACTTTTAGATTAACAATACCCATCAAAATGACCAAGGACGAAGCTGGAACAAATTTACAAGGGCGGCCAAGTAATAAACAATTTTGGAAAAAAAAAACCACTAACTATAAAGTAATACAACTTTTTGTGGCTTTATATGTAAAGGCTTTATAAAGTTAAAATCAACTAAATCCTATATATATTTAAGGACTTGATCATAATTTTGGATGAACAAAGAATACGATACAGGCTTTATAAAGTCAAACCTTAACAAACTTTATATATTTGTAGGAACTTATCTTAATTTTAGGGTGGGTCAAAGCATAAAATTTAATGCCAATGAGGAGTATTTTGAAATTTCAGGGTGGCCCAGGCCTACCGGGGCCCCAACAAAACTTCGTCCATGAAAATGACGAATTCATTTTAAACAACCTACGCTTTCTTATATGATTATTAAAAAATAACTGTACGTTGGAAAGAAAGATCGCGGTTTTATACTTATGTGGATAATTGGAATAATCAAAAATCAAGATTGTTAGAATACAAGTGCAATTTTCCTCAGCCCTTCTAAAACTTCGAAGTTTTAGCACATGGTATCAAAGCACCTCAGGTTCGAATCTTCTGGGGTGCGTTTATTTATTTCAGAACTAAAATATTTTTTAAAAAATTAGATTTCGTTGCGCACGTCCAGGCCTTGGCCCATAATTTGTTGGATATTTATCTCGTTTATTGAGCCCATAAAAAAAAGTGCTCTCAATGGGGGGGGGGGGGGGGTGTTCAATTACAAGTGCAATTTCCCTCAACCCTTCTAAAACTTCGACGTTTTAACATAGTGGAAAGAACTTTCACAAAGATCTATATAATAAAACACAAAGAAAGCTATCAAGTGGCTCTCCTTCAATCCCCAAAAAATCAAAGGCTCAGATCTAATCTCACAAAACATATTTTCCCCCCCAAAAGTTTTCCTCCAAAACTCAAATTCAAATCCCCCACCCAAAACAACTCCTATATTTATTTAATTATTTTTTTTCCTCTCTCTCTCCCTACCTCTTCTATTCAAAAATTTAAGAAAAAAAATTAAAAATAAAAAAAATAAAAAAAATAAAAATTTAAAAACTTTAAAAATAATTTTTAAAAAATCAAAAAAAATCATATAATATGTTTTTTGCTGGACCCCCAAAAGTTTCTCATATAATATGTTTGGTACTTCAATTAATTTGCTGGACCTCCAAAACTATTTTATCAAGGTGTACCGTTCCGGTCAACGGGCAAACCTAGTCACTCAATAAATGCCACCTATAATTAGAATGCAGTCTTCAGAGACAGCCTCCTGAATGTTTAGAGTGATTGAATCTTACAGCAACAAGGGTGCCTGAGCCTGTATGTGCCATGTGGGGAGATTGGTTACAGGATCCTACAATTATTGACAGAAGTTGAAGTTTGAAATCAATAATTGGCAGAGATTTTTCACATAATATTTTAAGAAAATGTTTAAAGAATCGTGTAGTAGGGTCGTCTTACACACCATGAAAGGTAGAGGACTTAGATTCAAACAATCACTTCTCCATGACCCCCAATCTTCTGAGAAGAGTGACCACATCCAGTGTAGTACATCTTTCCAGCTGAGCTATAACCATATGAAGGTTAATTTCCACAGAAAAAACATTCTACTTATAAAAATCTTACAATATCAAACAAAACAGTACTCAGGTAGTCAGGTTTTTCAAGATTCACCAAATCAATAGTTATTCATAAAAATATAACTGATAATATCTTGCTAGTCAATTTTCATTACTGGAAAATATGAATGACAACTGTATCCTTTAGTCATCTGTATATACATACGCAGTACTATATGTGTAAGGTGCCATGACGAGAGAGGATACAACAGTTATTCGTTAACATGTATAGTAAAAAAACAACAGCACAAACCTTATCTGCAGGGGCGTCTCGAAAATATTTATACAGTAGTGGAAATTCTTTTTTGAATTGGCGTTCAAATGATGAAGGTGCACTGTGCAGAAATAAAAAAATCCACAATTAGCTGCAAAAGTATATTTGTAAAAGGACAACACGGCTCAGCACCAAGATGATACCAGGCTTTTCCAAAGAAGAGTTATATGAACTAAGGAGGTGAGATTTAACAATAAAAATGTCTTAAGCAACTGATAATGATATTTCATGACTTTTACTGGTAACCATATGTAGTTTTATAATTATAATAACCAGTTCAACTCTCTGAACAATATAACTTTGCTTCTTTACAAGTGAAGCCAACATGCAGATGAACTGATGCATATGAAGAGCCCTATTCACAAGTAAAAGCCTTATCCACAAGTAAAATTTTGATTACCTATAAGGGACAACATAGGGAGCAGCAACAATACATTGAACTTGATATAATTCAGCAAGACTCCAACCTTCCTGGGAAATAAATATGTAAGGAATATCATCAAGATAATAATACTAGAATAAATATATTTAGTTAATAAATCATAAAATATCTCATCAAAAAAAACTCATAAAAGATGACAACAGAAACAAGTTCAAAGATGTCCTCCGGCCAATACCAAGGCAAAAAAATTGATCACAATAAAATCACCAGCAATGCTTGAACCATCTCCAAAAATCCTTTCAACTGCAGATAAGCACTCTTGTCTATGCTGCATCTTGATTGACTTTTTGCTTGAAGAGAATGACCACAACTCAGAATCTGAAACATGATAAGCACAACTAAGAATTATCTACCAGTTCTGAACACAACCTATCTATAAAATCTCATTTCACAATTGTTGGAACTCGAAAACTAGATTATCTGCTACATTCCATGCACACGACATTAGCAAAAAGAGAAATCACAGGGTAATGAAATTTGCATTGGTAAGAGTAATGATGAGTAGAAAACTTGAGGAACACAATTGGCTCTCCCCACTCCACGTATTTCTCTAGAAAATTTTAAACATAAAATAGAGAGAAAGGGAAACATCACAATTTTTATGAGGTGATTTCCCATAGAGAATACATGTGTCATGTACACACACTATGGGACTCACAATGGACGATCACACTGTTCACGTTCTGTTATATGTCTTAGACTCCTAGTATCTATGTATAAAAAATCAATTGGTTTGATGCTTTTTGATCATGTATTAAGTGGTCACAAAATAAACGATTTTTCAATAACATTAGCAATTGGCACCATGTGATGAATGGGTAAGAAGCCTCCAAACGAGTTCACTTTTTGTACACGTCTTATGACATAAGGAACATGATGAACGGATCGTCTATATATAGAGTCCCACCATGTGTGCACAATTACTCTATATGAGGGAAATTTCCTCATATAAGTATGAGGCTCCCTTTCTAAATTCCAGTCTGGTCAAACTAACTAAGTAGTGCATATGCACCTTTATCATGAATAATATGCACAAAAAAAGGCTTCTCGTTACAAATATTGAAGTGAGATGACAATAAGGGAAATTGATTGGTGTACTACACTTTACGTGAAGATGTGGAGCTCATGTAAAACACAACTTGATTAAGAGTTTGTTACTCTTGGCTCCACAACAATAAACTAACACTTGTATTTCAACAGTTGGATGTGTGACATATGAGGCCTCACCCTCCTAAATGGTATCATATCTCATCCATCAACTATGCATGTGTAGGCTATCATTTCTGTCTAACAACTTGCTCTCTTGATACTACACAACTAATTGGCAGTAAAACTACAACTAGCATTACTCAAACCTGAGTCCATGCTGTCTTGCCGAAACGCAACCACCGGAGGCGTCGAAATCGCCACAAAAACCACACCTTTTCCAGCCAAATTCCCTTCCAACAATTCCTGCACTATATCCACCACATCAAAAAAAATCTCAAAACCATCATCACCACAAACATCTTCACTCAACTATCAAATCTAAAACCTGATGTGCTGAATGAGTGATCAGCACCACCTCATACTCCAATCGATCGGACGCGAAAGCCGCAGCAATTGCCTAACCCAACACCAAACCTTAAAACCACGAAATTTCTCAACAACAAAAGCTACATACATACTAGTACTGCAAATTAGTCTATGATTTTGTCCATGAAACCCTAATAAGAGAGTAATTAAGAAAAGGGGTTAGGGGTTTTACGGCGATTGGAAGAACGTCGCCGTTCGTTCCGAACGCCATGAAAATGGCGCGAGGTTTGGAGCTCACCATTGTTGAGTTGGGGGTAAAGCTTCGAGTTTTCAGGGAAGTACGGAGAATGGGTTTTTACTTTATACACAGGGTAGCGGGTTTGGATCCGATAGTGGTAAACGGGTTTGGATCCATAAAAACAAAAAAATGTAAATAAAAATTCTTGCACCAGCCGGGAATCGAACCCGGGTCTGTACCGTGGCAGGGTACTATTCTACCACTAGACCACTGGTGCTTTGTTGGGAAAAATAGAACGTACCAATTATATACAATACATAAATTTAAGGTAAAAGTCATGATAACTCAACATTCGCCCTGAATTAAGAAACCCAAGTTATTTTATTTTGATCAAATAATAATTCCCCACATGACATCATCTTTCCTTTTTATAATTTTCCTGATATATAAAATAACAAAAATACTCATACACAATATTTTTTTCGCGAAAAAAATCAACTCATCACTTTCTCTCTTCCCATTTTTTTTAATATAATGTAGGAAGTATTTTGGTCATTTCATATATCATAAATAGTGTAGGGATTAATATTTCATAAAATTTTTTGTGTTTTTAATATAGTGTTTATATATATATAAATAAAATGTGCTCATCCGTTGCAAGAGGAGTGGCTTGCAAGAACTGGAAGGTCATCTGCCAACCAAAGGAGCAAGGTGGTTTGGGTGTTCTAGACTTGAAAGTCTTCAATGAAGCACTATTGTTGAAGTGGTGGTGGAACTTATTCTCCACAGACTCATTAGCTAGCCAAACTCTAAAGAGTCTGTACTATAGAAGTTCTACAAACAATCTAACTTGCCCACCAACGGCATCCAGCTTCTGGAAAGGAATTTACTCCCTCAAAGAACAATTCCTGATCAATGTTCACTGGCAATTAGGCAGTGGCAACCACATCAAATTTTGGACGTCACGTTGGCTCCATGGAAACAACATCGTCACCCTCTGTCCCTCTCTTGTTGTTGCAGCTTGGAATCCGCAAGCTGAGGTTCTTTCTCAAGGCTCTTGGCACAATGGAGTATGGCATTGGCAACCGCAGCTGAACTGCATCTCAACACCACAAGTGCGGGAAGAAAAACAGACGCTCATGGCTCTGCTAGCAGAACACCAACCCTCTACCTCTTCTGATCAACCCTCTTGGCGTCTCATAGCAACAGGAGCCGTCTCAGTTAAATCTGCCTACAACTTCTTCGTCACCTCTGGACTATGCTCACCCTACTATGTGGCAACGTGGTCCTCGGTGGCGCCTCTGAAATGCAAGATCCTCATCTGGCTATTGAGTTGGGGTAGACTCAATTCCAAAGATTTTCTCCGCTCTAAAGGTTGGCCAGGAGACACAACATGCACAGCTTGTGCGTGTCCGGTCGAAACTGCCTACCACATCTTCTTTGCATGCCCTATGGCCATTTCGACATGGAATTTCTTCACCACACTCTTCAATATACACTCACTGCCCAATGATCTGCATGAATGCTTTACCTCATGGTGTTTTGGTACACATGCACAAAGACACACTTGGCTTTTCCTTACTATTTCAATTTGCTGGAGTATATGGTTTGCTAGAAATGAGCGTGTTTTTTCTGCTAAATCCCTCTCACCGCAACAAATCATTTCTAATGCATTGTTTTGGTTTCGATCATGGCTAGATGGAATGGATGTCAGTAACAAGAAGCAAGCACTGATCCGGAAGATTGAGCAAGCGGATGCACAGGATATCTTGCTCAAATAGCGCGCTAATGCGTATTGGCCAAACTGAGAGTGGAGAAGGCAGCTGCTTGGGCTGATGGTACCATAGACTTATCTTCTTTTGGCAAGCAATTTTTATGCTATTTTTGGGACGCAGTTATAAGTCCATCATTTCATAATGCTGATACTGTGATTTTTTGGGA
This sequence comes from Hemerocallis citrina, assembly GCA_017893485.1. Lineage (NCBI taxonomy): Eukaryota > Viridiplantae > Streptophyta > Magnoliopsida > Asparagales > Asphodelaceae > Hemerocallis > Hemerocallis citrina. The sequence goes on along the minus strand of CM030358.1, from coordinate 17,202,306 downwards.
GATCGAGTGTTCGACAGCTGTGTCGATTACACTTGAGCTTATTTTGTAATATGTACTGTTATTATTACTTTTAATATAGCTTTTTGTGAGGTAGGGGATTACCTTACCTTTTACTAGTCGAAAAAAAATATCGCTCTTCCCCTTCTCTCTCTCTTCACCGACCAAACACTCATCGCCACCATATAGTGTACGGGAATTTTTTGTCATTTCATATATCAGAAAACTATAATGTAGGAATGAAGATATTTTTTCCCCCTTTTTAATATAGTCTAGGGGTATTTTGGTTTCTTCCTATATCATAAAATTATAAAAAGAATAGATGATGCCATGCAAGGACTCATTTGTTCAATTAAGGGGTTTCTTAGTGCGTTTGGTTTAACGTTTTTTTTTCTTTTTCTAAAAAACAAAATGCTGTTTGGTTAGGTGGTTTTCTGAAAAAATATTCACAAAACCCAACCCCCCACTTTTCCTTCTCTCATCTCTCTCTCCACGAGTAGCTGTTACTTCTTTACTCCATCCCGTCTTTACTTCACCTCCTTCCTCCCTTCTCGATTTTATCGCTCCAAACCAGATCAGACTGAATCTCCACCCAAAATCAACGATTTTGGAATTATTAAACCCCAAATCTACTCCACCTGGTTGATTCTCTGTCACTGGCGGAGAGCATACTACTCTCGATCAGTCGATTTGGTGGGTTGAGCGATATTTAAGGTTGATGGTTTGTGAGACCCGTGCTGCATACAAGAGAAGGTGTGTTCGACAACGGGCAAGTCGAATCAAATGCCGATTGAAGGTTGAATCTGTTGCTGACAATTTCTTTGCTCTTCAACTCCAATCGAAGGTATGATCCGATTGGTACCTATTTTCTCCCTTGTTACAGCGCTATGATTTTCATTTATAAGATGATATTCTCGATTTTTTAGGCGAAATTTGAAGAAAGTGTTTGTCTGATGGGTTTGTTCAACGGATCATTAACGGGATTGTACAGAGTGAATGGGGTGGATTTGGAGTTGATGACTTCCAATCCTATGCCTAGATCCGTGGGCCAAAACTGGTTTTTTGGGTTTTTTTATTTGTTAAAATTTTTTTTGAGGTACTGATTTTACGGATTATAGACTGTGAATTGGGATGGATTTGGATATCATTACTTGTGATCTTATGGTCGACTAAACTCCTTATTATTTGATTAAAATCAGGGTTCATTTTGTTCCTGTCAAAAACACTTTTTTCAAATCCTACATTGGAGATAGAAGAAGTTCTCATTTTTGAATATATTTTACTTCCGCAAATGAGTTCGGATTACTCTTTAAGTGCGGCAATTTTTCATTGTTGATTACTATTTATCATTTCTTTTTCTAATATAGATGAGTAGTATGGGGAAGGGGAAGGAGATAGAGGTGGATGATGATGTTAGGTTATGGAATCCAACTGTTGTGCGGGTATTTGTACATCTTATGGAGGAGGAAGTAGACCAAAATAGTCTCAAAAGTTCCACATTTGAAGCCAAAGTTTGGCAACGATTTACACAATATATGAAAATTATGTGTAATCGTTCATTTACAGTTAAACAATTGAAGGATAAACATTCGAGACTGAGAAATCTATGGAGAGTGTTTGACCATATGAAGAAGCAGAGTGGTTTCGGTTGGGATGAAGAGAATGAAATAGTCACTGCCGAGAAGAATGTTTGGGACAACTATGTTAAGGTTCATATATAAACTCATTTTTTTTAATTGTCTGTGAATCTGTTCTTATTATACTTAACCAAGACTTTACTACTTGTAAATTAACAACACAGTTTTTGATTAGGCACACCTTAAGGCAAAACAATTTGAGAAGAAGGGGTTGGCAAACTACGATGCTTTGACCAAAAATTTTCAAAAGTCTGCTGCCCAGGGCTATGTCTCTACGGCTTCAACACAAAGGGTGTACAATTCTGATGAGGAACGGAGGGTCAATTATGAGTTTGCCCACCCTAATCTACCATACGTAAATGTACCTAATGAGGATGATGTGCACCATTTGGTTCGGGGTCGGGGTCGGGGTCGGGGTCTCGCAAGAGAAAATCTGGTGCATCAAGTGGTCGAGCAACAAAAGGCTCGGATATCAAAGAATGCTATGATTCCTTTTTGGAAACCCAGGAGGTCAAAAGAAACAAGTACAAGAAGAAAATTGGCGACCAAAGTAATATCTCGGTTGAACATGATTATTCCGATCTGGATCAATGCATTGATATAATTAATGCGATGCCAGGGCTTGATTACAAACAAATAGGGAAGGCACTTGATGTGTTAGTTGAATCCCCTCATTGGTGTCATTCTTTCCTTCGTATGACCCCGGAAGTTAGGGAGAGATGGGTGAAGTGTCGTGGTGAGCAGTAGCGATCCCATTTGGTTGGGTGGGTCCATCATATCCAAATTGTTCAATCCTTTCAAAAAAATTCCATATTTGTATATGAGCTATTGTATTCTGACTATTTAATGGTAGAACGTGGTGGTTATTATTTTAATTGATTTTATTTTTTTTGTAAATGGATTTGCTATTAGTAGCTGTTGTTGCTTTTTTTATGATCTAAGCTTAGCAATGTTACATAACGTAATATGTTAGTTTAAAATTCTGTAAATAACCTCCACTATAGTCGTAGTATTAAAGCTTTAACTTACTTTATGCAACTGAATTGTACTTTTTGTCATAGTGAAGTACTATTGCAAGTACTACCGTAGTGATGGACACGTCTTCATCTGATAGTGACGATTTCGATGACTTGATGGAACTCCAGTTCCTACAGGACAACTCTGAAAAAAATCCACAATGCACTCCAAAACTAACAGGACGTGAATATTTGCAAGAAATCTTAGATGGTCCCCCGGATAAGTTTCATCGTATATTCCGTATGAATGAAGATTGTTTTTTGGCTTTGTGTGGTTTTCTGAAAAATGGCAACTACCTCGAGGAAACAGAGGAGGAAGCCCGACGTAGATGCGTGTCTTTTGAAGAAAGTGTTGCCATTTTTTTGTATATTGTCGGTCACAGTCATAGAATGCGAGCATGTGCTGATAGGTTTCAACACTCGCTTGAAACAATCGAGTGACATTTTACAGATGTTTTGAAAGGTTTGGCAAGAGCAGCCATAGTACTAATTACTCCCCCGAACACTACACGTATACATGAAAGGATCACTAATTCCACTGACTTTTATCCATGGTTTAAGGTATTTTGTTACCTCCATCCTGACTAACATATGATTTTAATATTTCAAAGTTTGCTAAAGTTGTAGTATTCAAATTCATTAATGTAGGGAGCTATCGGTGCTGCTGATGGCACATTAATCGATGCTTCGGTACCCGCTAGTCAGCAATGCTTGTCGTGGGCGAAAGGGTAATATAACTCAAAATGTGTTGGCAGTTTGTGATTTTGATATGATGTTCACATTTGTTTATGCGGGATGGGAAGGCAGTGCTAACGACTCCCGTGTAATACAGAGTGCAATATCACAAGGACTGTTGCAAATCCCTCCCAATGATAAATATTATTTAGTAGATTGTAGTTACACTAATATGCCTGGTTTTTTAGCTCCCTACCGTGGTGAGCCATATCACTTACAGGACTTTCAAGGGGCCAACCATGAACCAACCTAACCTAGGCAACTTTTTAATAAACAACATGCGAGGCTACGAAATGTGATTGAAAGAACATTTGGTGTATTCAAGAAAAGGTTTTCCATCTTCAGTCACATGACAAACTACTATTTTACAAGACATGTTATAATGGTCACAGCATGTTGTGCACTCCATAATTTTATACGTAGATATTCAGTTGACGATACTTTTTTTGAGGAATTTGTCGATGAACAATTAATTCATCACCAACAAATTGAAGATATCGCATCCACATCTCAATGGTTGGATTTTTCATCTTCCCAATTGAATCGTATGAATACGAAAAGCGATGAAATTGCTACGGCAATGTGGAACGCGAGACATTAATGTAATTTTGATGAAACATATTCATTGTATCATTTACTGTATTGAATATAATGTTTTATGCATTGTATGAGATGTTATCTTGACAATTTACAGATGAACAGGCACTGCACATGGATTCAATTTTGTTAGCAACAATGGTCAGAATAATGAATGGATTTGTCAGTAACAGGAAGTGATTTGATTATCATTTTTTTTAAGTCACTCAGATGATGTCGTTATAGGCAATAATGAAAGGTTCTACTCAATTGCCAAAGTTTGTCCCCCCCCCACTCTCTCTCTTTCTGCTTGGTTGTATTGACCAGCAACAGATATTGAAAAAATAAAAAAATGAGTGAATAACCACAAAAATGATGTGTGATAGCCTTTAAGCTGATCTGTGGTTGATGTTTAGAATTATGTGAAGTAAGAATGAATCCATTATGTGAAGTGATAATGATGAAATCATTTGTTGATGACAATGGGGAGGTGGACATTTTAATTAGTACTAGTAGGCATGGCATTGTCAAAAATGCAGCCCTAGACTGGAGTTTTTATCATTGATTTGAACAATTGTTCTATAGAACCATGGTCTGAGCCTACGACTAATTTCGGTTTTTTTGCTTATTCACATGGCTTTGTTGTAGTATTTGATTTCATTGAAGTAGATTGTGTTAGCATACTGATTATTATTGCCCAAAGCATGAGAACCCATCAGAAGCATCCCAATGCACACCCCAAATTATTACCATTCAGAGTTGTAACCTATGAACAGCACTGAGAAACCATCATAACATCATAAGCCATGAGCAGCCTCACAAACCCATCACAGGAAGGAAATTGTACAGAAGAATAAAGGAGTTGTTTATAAATAGCATCACAAACCATCATCTCTATATTCAAATCAGTGGACGACACTTGTTTTTGTTTGGTTGGTAGAAATTGACAATCGTGGAGATGATGATGATATATTCTGATCCTATATAACCTTTGCAGTATTGAAAATGACCAAACACTAGTAAATACAAATATGGAAGATGGTAGTAACGAAACAGATCCAATGTACTAAATTTTGTACATGAACATATGAGGAACGTGGAGATGATGGCTAGTATTGAGATGCTTCTTAAATAAACTATTGATTTCTTCATAGTTAAAAGATGTAACTGCGTTACCTTCCTGTGATGGGTACTCTTACTGCTCATGGCTTGTGATGGGTACTCATGGATTGTGATAGCTTCTCATGCTTTGGCCAAAAATTATAATATGCTAACACAAGGTTTTCAATAAAAAAATTTAATGTGCCTTTGAAAATTTTGGATATGATGGATGATGATCCTCTATAACTCAAGTATTCTTTTTTTTATTTTAACAATTTTCCATAATGTGTACAATTTCCTTCCTGTGAAGGGTTCAAATTCTGCTGATGGCTTATCATGTTATCATGGTTTGTCAAGGCTTTTGTCACTTGATAACTGTGAAGAAATGTAATTGGGGTGTGCATGTTTTATGCTTCTGATGTGTTCTCATGCTCTGGGCAATAATAATTAGTATGTTAACACAACTGCTTCAATAAATGTTGTTGATGCGCCTTTGAAAAATTTGGAAATGAAGGCTTCTGATCCTGTGTAACTCAAGTGTTGATTTTTTTTACCTTAACAAATTTCCAAAATGTGTACAATCTCCTACCTCTGAAAGGTCTCTGATTCTGCACATGGATTATGATGTTATCATGGTTTGTCAAGGCTTTTGATACTTGATAACTGTGAAGAATAATTGGGGTGTGCATTGAGATGCTTCTGATGGGTTCTCATGCTTTGGGCAAAAATCTATCAGTATGCTAACACAAGCTTTTGAATATATTTTGTTGATGAAAGGTTCTACTCAATGTTGAGTGTGTGTCCCCCCCCCCCCCCCCTCCCCACACTCCCTATTTTCTGATTGGTTGTATTGACCAGCAGCAGATATTGAAAAGATGGAAAATATGAGTGAATAACCACGGAAATGATGTGTGATAGCCTTTAAGCTGATCTGTGGTTGATGTTTAGAATTATGTATTGTTGCTACTGATGAGTTCTGATAGCTGCATTGATGGATTCTGATGACTTCTTCTTTCTTTGTAAGGGATGAATTTCACTTTGAAATTTACCTCCTTGTTTCTATGTTATAAATGTGAATTCTACTAAAATTTTACCTTCTTGTTACCATGTTCTGATGCAAATAAGGATGGCTTCTCCTGTTTGGAGAAAAATTTTCTACTAAATTTGGTACATGATAGCTTCTGAAGATGATGGCTTTATGATTGCCATACTATGTACCATTTCCTTGTTGTGATGGCTTCTAATGTTTCTGATGCTGCTCATGGCTTCTAATGTTTCTGATGCTGTATTAGCTGCATTGATGCTCTGATGGCTTCTGATGCTGTGAGGCTTCTCATGGCTGCAGTTTCGGTGGAAGTGTTTCCTGTCATTTTGTTGTTGTCGGTCTCCATCTAACAGGAAGTGATTCATTTATTTGTTTTAAATCACCCTACTGTTTTACCTCTATCAGTCGAGACAATGATGAATAAACAAAAGTTATGATGCATGTGATATGATAACCCTTTTTATTTGATGCTTTATAAGGGAGTAAAAGTCATCGATTCCATAGATGAGCATTTTCATTATTGGCATGAATATCAAATGCATTAGGATGCATGATTATTACTAGTTGGCATGGCATTCAAATGCAGCCCTAGACTAATCTCCATGTTCTATTCAATCTTTTTTTCTATACATAACTGTTCTGAGCCTATGACTAATTGAATCCTATTTAATATTACATGTATTCTGTTTCCAGATTATGTTTTTAACAATATGTTTTCAATCCTTAGCAGGAAGAAGATTGGTATCATAAATAGAAGCTGAACTTCTATTTTACAACTTCAAAAGTGTTGCGCAATTGGATAGTGATATCCTGCACTTCTTAATTGGGTTTAGTTGTCTGCTACTTTATAAGGGATAAGGTCTTATGTTTCAGTTTTCAAATTATGTTTTACCATCTTGTTGATATGTTATAAATGTTAATAATATCATTATGGGCTGTGTTTTTAGGATGCTTCTGATGGCTTCTCATTGTATGGGGAAAAATAATTTTCCATACTGTGTACTTTTTGACTACCTGTGAAGGGTTCTGATTCAGCTCATGGATTATGATGTTATCATGGTTTCTCATGGGTTTGATTATTTATAACTGTGATAAATTATTAATTTGAGGTGTGCATTCGGAAAGCTTCCGATGGCTTCTCATTCTTTGGGCAAATTTCCATACTGTGTACATTATTGTGGATTGTGCAAGGTTCTGTTGCTGCTCATGGCTGATGATGTTATGCTACTTTTTCATGGCTGATGATATGTTATAACTATGAATTATAAAAATAATTTGCATTGGGATGCTTCTGATGTCAGTTCATGCTTTTGGCATATATAAAAGCTAACACAAGATTTTCAAAAAAATTTGTTGATGTGGCTTTCAAAAATTTTGAGATGATGTTTTCTGATCCTGTACAACTCAAGTATTGAGTTTATTTACTTTAACAAATTTCCATACTGTGTACAATCTCCTTCCTGTGCAGGGTTCCCGTGCTGCTCATGGCTGATGATGATATGATGGTTTCTCATCGCATCTGCTGCTATATAAAGGATGAGTAATCATGGTTTCTGATTATGTTGTATCAGTGTAATTCAGCTGATTTGGGAATCCAGGATCCAAGTATATATAATATAATGTATTGGAGCTTAACAAACAGAGAGTTGCAATGTAATATAATGTATATCAGCTTTATTCTTATTATGAATCTAGTAATTCAAGCAAGTTTAATGTGAAGAAAAAAAAAGAGATCAAATAATTTTCATTACATTATATTCAAATGATCTTTCATACTACTCTTTTGCATATCGCATTTCAAGTTAAGGGAATGTTACATACAATAAGAATACAAAATCTCCATTGCTTATGGCATAGTCGAATATCAGTTCATAAGAACAAGCTTAAGGGTTATCACATTAATACAACTCCTCATATTGATAAGATTTGCTCGATTCTGATGCTGCTCAGGCTTCTTGTTCCCATACTTGTACAACTTTGCTCTGTAACTGCAGCAATTAAAAAAACACCATATGAAAATTAATGCAATTTTGATTGAATAAACGCCTTTTATAATCTCATTGTGAAAAAAACTGTTTTCCTATAAATTTGAGAATTTATTTTTATAACCAAACGTGATTTATGACCTCATTTTTGAATAAATTTTTTAATCAAAATTCATATTTACTGGTTTACCAAACGCATTTTATACTCTTAGTTTCAAAAAAATAGTTTTCCGGAAAAAATATTACCAAACAGCTTTTACACTCTCTTTTTCAGAAAACTGTTTGTAACGCCCCGGATCCCCATCACCGGACATCCATGACATCACCAAGATCTTTGCCTTCAAATGCATCTCAACACAGTAAATAATACGGGAAATTAAACTTTTATTGCCATCAGAGTTAATACATCAATAGTTACGAACATCAATTATTCGTATCAAGCTGTAACGTCCCCCTTTTTGTCTCCAAATCCAATTCTTTCAATTTCTATATCACTTTAAACATAAACTAAGATAGTTATATTTCAAAAAAAAAATCGGGCAGAGTCTCCCCTGAAATTTCTGCCCCGAAACACAAAAAGCTTACGGAATTCTGCTCTAAATTCCGTAGCTCACATTACAGGCAATAATATCACGGGCTCCCCAGGCCAAAATGAGCAGAATCACACAGGCAATATATATATATGCTCTGGGGGCCAAACTCATAATAGAATATCAGATATCAAATAAAAACCATAAATTCCTTTGAAAACGTAGTAAGGTTTTTAGAAGATAATTTATAAACCACACCACAGGGCCCGGTACTCCACAACAAGATGGGTACGGGTCAGAAACATATCATGCCACTCCACACTACTACTCATCATCATCATCCACGTACTTATACATCAAAAATACAATTTAAAGCATAAAATTCACTATTCCCCCAATTAAACCATAAGTAACAAATTGTAGAATGAAGCTCCACTCCACAGAATCTACACCTCACCTCTGCACCGCTGAGGACCTGTAACAGTAGGGGCCTAGGGTAGTCCAGAGACTCCCTAACCCCCCAAACACTAAGGGGTTAGCCATTTCTAGTGTGAGTACAATATATTAATAAGCAAATAAATTAAACTTATACGTAAAACAGAATGAACTTACGAATACCAAGATAAACCTGAACCTGTAAATGTCATATACGGAAATTCACGTCAAATACTCACTGCATCACTTCCTGTATGCATGTCCACACCTGCTCACAAACATACTTAACTTTAATTTGGAAAAATCATTTCCAAATTAGTCGCTTAAGGCCCATCACTTTACGCCTTATGCAAATACCCCTATAGATTTATTCTCCCATAAAGCCTTACATTCACAATTACTCTACTCTCACATAAACCGCACCATATTTACCATACAATTGCAATTACAGACTCACGACTTATAATCCTTCCTATTCTCATATCACATAACATCGCATTCATTCATTTCTTACAACACATATCATCACGTCTCGCAACACATCACTTCCGCACTCATCACGCAGTTCAACCATCACATTCACAATTCAGCTTGAATGGAAAAGTAAACGTGTATCCTGATTTCCTAGTGTTCGTGCATGCCGTGACCTGAGTCTAATGAAAAATGCAGAGTATAGAGCACTTAATCTAACGTCAGCAAGACTCTGGACACACATGCATCCCATACTACATGTGGCCCAGATCAAGCCAATGTACTTAGTCTAATGCAAGCGAGACTTTGGAAATGTATGCATCCCATACTACATACTTTTCAAATCAAGCCGTTGTTTCCAAGTTTAGGGATTCGAACCCTCGCTACGCAATGCATTCTAATTCGGTCCACTTCCTGTTCCCGATAGATCGTGGCAATGAGGTTGCAGTCGACGGTCCCACCGTTCTGCAGTCAACAGCCGTGACGATAAAGATATACGGTCCCACCGTATGGCAGACAACGGTCCCACCGTTCTGCAGTCAACAGCCGTGACGATAGGGATATACGGTCTCACCGTATGGCAGACAACGGTCCCACCGTTTTGCAGTTAACAGCCGTGACGATAAATATATACGGTCCCACCGTATGGCAGACAACGGTCCCACCGTTTGCAGTCAACAGCCGTGACGATAAATATACACGGTCCCACCGTATGGCAGTCAACGGTCCCACCGTTCTGCAGTCAGCAGCCGTGACGATAAATATATACGGTCCCACCGTATGGTAGACAACGGTCCCACCGTTCTGCAGTCAACAGCCGTGACGATAAAGATATACGGTCCCACCATATGGCAGACAACGGTCCCTGATGAACCCAATAATATTCACATTTAGGAGCAATAATCTTAATGCAATTGGATATTTAAATGCTCTATATGTGGTATTTTACTCTTATTTTCTCTTTTCCATAGGAAACAGCCTAAAACAGCAAAACGAAGCAGATTCAGGATTTTGAGGATGATACATAGAAACTGCAGAGCATAAGTCGACTGGTTCTTCAAACAGGCGACTGGACAGAGAGGTTGAAGCTGCTCGGTACAGTCGACTTACTCCAAAGACAGTCGACTTGACTGATGAATTACGAATCTACAGATGTCTCGGCACAGTCGACTGATTACAAAACCAGTCGACTGGTATTCAGCAGAGTTAGAAGATAAGAACAGTTGAAGATTCATCCTCATCCAAATCCGAAGCAAGATTAAGTTATCCAAACCCAGGTCGTCTGCGAATAACAACTCTTCATTAATCAAGTTAGGGAACCAGGATTGGCAAGTGAGAAGATTGACTCAGATCTATATTCGATGTGTAAAGAGATAAAATTGAAATCTGCAGATGTGGGCAAAAGAAATTATAAAAAGGCTGGAATAAGGAGTTGAGAGTATCACTTAATATCTGAATCATCAATCGTCAACCAACAGGCATTATTCTATCAGCATCGAAGAAAGAAGGAGATCAAGTGCACTGAAAGGAACGATCCAGTCGACTGGGTGACAGCAAGTCGACTTCTCGGGCTGAACATCATCAGTTTATTTCTTCTCTTTCTAGTTTTTATTTTAATCATGTATTCGACACTGTTAGTCAATAAAAGTCTTATTATGTGGAACTAATTTCATAGTTGGGTAGATTGAAACCGTAGTCATGTAATGCTTATATTCTTCTCAATGCTACTCTATTACTTATTGATTAAACCTGATTGTATTGGTATAGAATTATAATATGAATCAAACTTGTTCAGAAGTTCTAAGAGCAGTCGACTGAGAGTGACAGCAAGTCGACTGCCATGCAGAACCTGAGATTATCAAGTTTGCGTATTATAAATCTGAATCTGTTATATGAGCATAGAGACGACTCGTATCTCGTGCTCATAACTTGTAACACGGGAATCTTTAGGAGTTCTTGGTTTAATCAACTTGAAGGATCTAGATCTGATACCAATTTCTAGAACTTCGAGTGTTTGTTCGTTTCTATTTTTCCTATGTTTTCTTTAAGTGCAACTTAGTAGATACCATGCTAAATACTTAAAGAAAGAAACGAATTAGAGTAGATACCATGCCTAATTCTTGGCCTAGGGAAACATTAACTTTAAGGAGTAGATACCATGCCCTTAAAGGAACAAACATGAGTGATTAGAGTAGTGTAGAAGGTAACTCAGCATTATTGACTATAGGTGGAAATCAAAGCCCAACTACTTAATAGATATTTGTGATTCAGAACTACTTGATCTGGTTTTAATCTTGTCATTTCTTTTAGAACAACACTTTAAGATTCTTATTTCTGTTTTATTGGTTAGTAAGTTAATTTCTACAATCTCTGTGGGATCGACCCTTGCTTGTCACTACGCTTCTATAAACGATTCATACACTTGCGAGGTTTTTAATTTGTGTCTAGTTTATCTATTTATTTAGATAGCTGGAGTGCACAACAAGTTTTTGGCGCCGCTGCCGGGGATTGTTTAGTATTTTAACTTACAAATCAGTAAAATCTTTTTCATTTTTCTTTTCTTTTATTAATAAATATTTTTCTTTTAAGTTACAGGATTTTGGTGAATGCACGGGAGACGATCACTTCACCCAGAACTACTACCTATTGACGATGAAACAGAACGCACTCTGCACAGACTAGGTCGGCTGTCTACAACAAACCAGTCGACTGTTACAAGGAACAAGTCGACTGCACAGAGACCCAATTCACAAGTGACAATGGGTGAGGAAGTACCAAATCGAGTACCAATGCAGGACAAATTCACGCCTAAGAATATTGAGCAACCTTCCTGCATTGCTTATCAACCTAATGTCACAGGGAATATGCATCTATCTCCTCAATTACTTAGCATGGTTCCTCACTTTAGTGGCAAACCAGACGAAGAGCCTCACCTCCATCTGCAAGATTTCTTTGATCTTTGCAGAACACAAAGCGTCCAAGGGCTTACCCCTGAACAAATCAGGTTAATTTTGTTTCCATTCTCTTTAAAACTTAATGCTAAATTGTGGTATAATTCTTTGGAACCAGGATCAATTCAATCATGGGAGCAATTGGCAACAAAGTTCTTGAAAGAATTCTTTCCAGCCCAGAAAACCAAACAACTAAAAAGAGAGATTCAACTCTTCCAACAAAAAGATGGAGATTTATTCTTCGAAGCATGGAAGGACTTCAAGAACAAGCTTCTCAAGTGTCCTACGCACAACATGCCTAAGGATGATCAGGTACAAGCATTTTATGAGGGTTTAAATGATACTAACAAGGCAATTGTGGATTTAGCTTGCAACGGAATCTTGATGAGGAAAAGTGGTGAGGAGGTCATCGAACTATTTGAAGAACTCAGCGAGAACTCACAGCAATTCTCAACAAGGGGAAGAGGCATCTCGAAAAAATAGGGAGTTTACGAAATTTCTAGTAGTAATAACATACAATTAGAAATGGTAAACATGAACAAAAAAATTGATATGCTTGTTAATACAATGACAACGATGGGTGGTGTAAAAAATCAAACAAAAGAAATTTGTGCAATTTGTTCTCATTTTGATCATACGACTGATACATGTCCCATGTCTTCTTTCACAGATCAGGAGCATGCAAACTATGTAGGACAAGGAGTGTTTCCACCAAAGAACAACCCCTTCTCGAACACGTACAACCCAGGGTGGAGAAACCATCCAAATTTCGCATGGAGCAATAATCAAAACAATCAAGGCACTCAAATTTCGCAAGGACATGCACGGAACTTCCAGATGGGAAGTGGGTTTGATCGGTCAGTACAAGAACAGAAGAAGTTGGATTTTGAATCCACCGTTCTTCAATTGCTCCAACAGCAACATCAAACAAGCAACCAACAAGGGCAGGCAATTCAACAATTGGAAACCCAAATCGGGCAAATCGCGAAGGAGTTGAGTGAGGAAAGGCAGGAGAACTCCCAGCACAAACTATACCAAACCCTAGAGGCCAAGAACAGCTCAAATCAGTGACAACCTTAAGAAGTGGTAAGATAATTGACAGCAAGGTTGGAACACACGCAGACAAATCAGATACACAACCATCAAAAGCTTTGGGTTCCAACAAGGTAAGTGAAAAAGAAGGGGCAGTATTGCCACCATTCCCTCAAAGTTAGTCAAGCAAAAGAAAGAACAACATTTATTTGATATCTTTGAAACTCTCAGAAAGGTAGAAATTAATATTCCCCTACTTGATGCTATTAAACAAATTCCTTCTTATGCCAAATTTTTGAAAGAATGCTGTACTCACAAAAGAACATTTCAGGTTAGGGAGGATGTGGCTTTGACAGAGGAAGTGAGCGCTGTATTGTTAAGGAAATTACCTCCTAAATTGAAGGACCCAGGTAGTTTTACCATTCCTTGCAGGGTTGGTGAGCACTTCTTTGAAAAGGCACTGCTAGACTTGGGGGCAAGCATAAATCTTCTTCCATACTCTGTTTACGAAAAGCTAGGATTAGGAGAACTCAAACCAACATCCATCACTTTGCAGTTGGCTGATCGCAGCATCAGGAGACCTAGAGGTATTTTGGAAGATGTCCTAGTTCAGGTAAACGACTTCATTTTGCCTGCAGATTTTGTTGTGTTGGATATGGAGGACTCTTCAATGCCATCTTCTTTACCGATCATTCTAGGTAGGCCCTTTATGAGTACGGCTGATATAAAAATTTGTGTTAAAAAGGGTACTATAAGTATGAAAATAAATGGAGAAAATGTTGAATTTAAAATGTTTGATGCACTAAAATTACCACATGATGATCATGAATGTTATAATATTGATGTTGTACAGGAGATTGTCGATCAAACATTTCAGGTACATAGCATTGAACCACTACAAGCCGCAATTACACAATCTTTAACATTGTCTCATGTTGAACAGGAATACGATGAATGGAGGATTGCAGAGACAGTACATTACCTCGAAACTCCAAAATCATATTCAGGTAAGCTTGCACCTGCATTTGAAAATCTTGTGTCTGATAACACTTTTGTTTCCTCTGTTACCAGGACACCAGACGTGGAGCTTAAGCCGCTGCCTGAACACTTGAAGCATGCATATTTGGGTGAGAACCAGACGCTACCTGTGATAGTTGCTGCAAACTTGAGTGCGCAAGAAGAAGATAAGCTGCTGAGGGTACTACGAGAACACAAGGGCGCAATAGGATGGACCATTGCAGACATCAAGGGAATAAGTCCATCCAAATGCATGCATAAAATACTTCTTGAAGAAAAATGCAAAACCTAGCAGGGAAGCACAGAGAAGGTTCAATCCACACATGAAGGAAGTGATAAGAACAGAGGTCTTGAAGCTACTAGATGTTGGCATCATCTACCCTATCTCAGATAGCAAATGGGTGAGTCCTATACATGTAGTGCCTAAGAAAAGTGGAGTCACAATGGTGAAGAATAAAGAGAATGAGCTTATCCCTACGAGAATGACCACAGGATGGAGGGTATGCATTGACTACAGGAAGCTGAATAACGAAACCAGGAAAGATCACTTCTCTCTTCCTTTTATTGATCAAATATTAGAAAGATTAGCAGGATATAGTCATTATTGTTTTTTAGATGGTTATAGTGGCTATAATCAAATTGCTATTGCACCAGAAGATCAAGAAAAAACCACTTTTACATGTCCTTTTGGTACTTTTGCATACAGGAGGATGCCTTTTGGATTGTGCAACGCACCAGCTACATTTCAGAGATGCATGATGAGTATATTTTCAGACATGGTGGAAAGGTTCATCGAGGTATTTATGGATGATTTCAGTGTTTTTGGATCTTGTTTTGATGAATGTCTTAACCATTTGCAGCTTGTAATTAAGAGATGTGAAGAATGCAATTTAGTGCTAAATTGGGAAAAGTGCCATTTTATGGTACAACAAGTTATTGTCTTGGGACATGTGGTGTCAAAAAGGGGCATAGAGGTGGACAAGGCAAAAATTGACATCATATCAAAGCTACCTCCTCCTACTACAGTCAAGGGTGTAAGGAGTGTTCTTGGACATGCAGGGTTCTATAGAAGATTTATAAAAGATTTCTCCAAAATCTCCAGACCCCTTTGTGGGTTGTTAGCTAAGGATGTTGAGTTTGCATGGACAGAAGAGTGCACAAATGCTTTCATTACATTGAAAAATCTTCTTATTTCTGCACCTATCATCATGGCACCAGACTGGAACCATCCTTTCGAGCTTATGTGTGATGCAAGTGATTATACCTTGGGAGCTGTTTTAGGTCAGAGAATAAATAAGGTACCCCATGCCATTTACTATGCTTCTCGAACTTTAAATGATGCACAACTTAATTATTCCACTACTGAAAAAGAAATGTTAGCTGTCATTTTTGCTGTAGAGAAGTTTAGATCATATTTGATTGGATCTAAAGTAATTGTTTTCACTGACCATGCTGCTTTGAGATATTTGTTTGCTAAAAAGGATGCTAAGCATAGGTTGATCAGATGGGTGCTGTTGCTTCAAGAATTCGATCTTGAGATTAGAGACAAGAAAGGAAGTGACAATGTTGTGGCAGATCATTTGTCCAGATTACTGCATGATGAAGAAAGAATTGTGCCCCCACTGAATGAGAACTTCCCAGATGAACATTTATTTGAACTAAATATACAACTTTCATGGTTTGCAGATATTGTAAATTATCTCACTGCTCATGTTTTCCCTCCAGGTATGACAAGTTAAGAAAGAAAGAGATTGGTGGCCATGTGTAAGCACTATTATTGGGATGATCCTTATTTGTTCAAATTCTGCCCTGATCAAATTATAAGAAGATGTGTGGCGGAAGAAGAGCAAATGAGTATTCTACAACATTGCCACCAATATGCATGTGGAGGACACTTTGGACCAAAAAGAACAGCACTTAAGGTATTACAATCTGGTTTTTATTGGCCTAATGTATTCAAAGATGCTTTTTCTTTTTGCAGGACTTGTGATAAATGCCAAAGGACAGGCAACATCTCTTCTAGAAATCAAATGCCACTGCAAAACATCCAAGTAATCGAGCTTTTTGATGTTTGGGGAATCGACTTCATGGGTCCCTTTCCTAACTCATTTGGTTATTTATATATTCTTGTGGGTGTGGATTATGTGTCTAAATGGGTCGAGGCTGTCCCCTCAAAAACTAATGATCACAAAGTTGTTGTCAAGTTTTTACAGGAAAACATCTTCACCAGGTTCGGTACACCACGAGCAATAATTAGTGATGGAGGTAGCCACTTCAATAATTTTCCATTTGCTTCTTTGATGAAGAAATATGGGATTACACATAGAGTGGGTACTCCATATCATCCTCAAACCAGTGGGCAAGTGGAGATTAGCAACAGAGAGATCAAGAGCATTCTGGAAAAGACAGTAAATACAAGTAGAAGGGATTGGTCGCTACGCTTGAATGATGCATTATGGGCCTACAGAACCGCATACAAGACACCCATTGGCATGTCACCATACCGTCTGGTTTTTGGAAAAGCCTATCACCTTCCAGTGGAGTTGGAACACAAAGCTTATTGGGCCATTAAAAGGTTCAATTTTGATATGAAACAAGCAGGTGACAAAAGAAGATTGCAACTGAACGAGCTTGAAGAATTGAGGCACGACGCATATGAAAATGCAAAGTTGTACAAAGAAAGGACCAAGATATACCATGATAAACAGCTAGCAAGGAAGGAGTTTTATGAAGGACAGAAGGTATTGATATACAACTCAAGATTAAGACTCTTTCCAGGCAAGCTTATGTCTCGATGGTATGGCCCGTACATTGTTACAAAAGTCTTTCCACATGAAGCATTGGAGGTTCATAGCAAAGAGAAAAATCAAACATTCAGGGTGAACGGGCATAGGGCGAAACCTTATATTGAGATGAGTTGTGAGCCGCAAGAGGAAGATGTGAATCTTCAAACCATCCAATACATTGCATGAACTCATCAAGTCTAGCTGAAGACAAGAAACACAGCGCTTATTAGGAGGCAACCCAATTTTCAGGGGAGTACTTACACTTTCTCTTTATTTCTTTTTATTCATCTTTTATTTTCAGTTTCTTTCCTTCAAATTAGATGGTAACATATGCCTATTTTAAATTTTTATTTCAAACACTGAGGACAATGTTCCATCTAAGTTTGGGGGTAGTTATTCACATTTGGAGTCTCTTGATGTTGAGTCTTTTCTAACAACAATGATGAGAAATGAGCTCAGTTACTATAGGTAGAAAGGCAGAACAAGTATTAAGTGTGGTCTTTATCTTTAAAAATGTTAATAACCTATCATATGGATCATACTTGAAACTTTCATTCATTTGGCTATGTCAATTTAACGAATTGTGAAAGAGAATAGCAAGTTCAACTGTGAGTAAACTTAACTACACAAATTGTGAGTTTTTGAGCCTTATTTATTTCTTTTGAGAGAGTCATACACTTGAAGATCTCAGTTGACTGCATTCTTGAGATGATCTAGAACTTGTTTTTGCTACTTTTTGAAACTGGTTTTGATTTTTGCATAAAAACTTGGAAATGATTAAGGCACCTAAGATTCTATCACCAAAAACAAATAGCCTACCCAACATCAATTATTCACTAGTTACCCCTTTGAAGCCTATAAAAGCTTTCTTTTTGAAAGACACATCATCCTTAACCAAGCCTAGATGAATAGGTTACCTTACCTATATCTATAGAATTAGTAGAGCAAGAATTGAAAAAGAGATGTGGTATGTCAAGATGAAGGGGATGAAAATGTAAGTTGGAGGATTTGTCATAAGAAAAAAATGAAAAGTTGTAAATTGCTGAGTTATGGATGGGGGAAAGGTGTTGGTAGAAATAAAGTATAGGGCTGTTATATATGGCCTTAAAAATTTGGAGGATGCTTAAAAAAAAAAAAAAAAAAAAAAACTCAACAATCTATTAGAACAACGCAAGTTGCTCTACTAATTCTTTAGAATTTTGTATTCCTTTTCCCTTCAATTGTTTAAACCCTCACCCATGGCCCCATTACAACCTATAAAAGACCTTTTGATCCAAGTAACATGCAAATCAATGGTGTGAAGATGTAGTAGCAAGATCAAGCATATGGTTTCATCCAAGTAATGAAAATTGTCACGAGATCTAATTTGAATGTCCCATGTCAATGAGAGCTATATTTCTTTGAGAGTGTATGCCATGGTGAGATTTTGGAGTTGAAATATAGTTGAGCTTGCTAACCTTAATCATGATTATGTTGCTTAGACACTGGCCACACTACTATTTGATATTCAAGTTGAGTATTCGTGTGAATAAGTGATTAACATTTGAATTACAACTTTTTAGACCTATCTTAATGCTTGTTCTAACCTTGACACTAACAGTAGCAAGTTCTCTGAGGTAAATGTTGGAAGGGTAAAGATGTTCAAGAGATGCTTGTAGTTTAATTTTGCTTGAGGACAAGCAAAAGCTAAGTTTGGGGGTATTTGATGAACCCAATAATATTCACATTTAGGAGCAATAATCTTAATGCAATTGAACAATTAAATGCTCTATATGTGGTATTTTACTCTTATTTTCTCTTTTCCATAGGAAACAGCCTAAAACAGCAAAACGAAGCAGATTCAGGATTTTGAGGATGATACATAGAAACTGCAGAGCATAAGTCGACTGGTTCTTCAAACAGGCGACTGGACAGAGAGGTTGAAGCTGCTCGGTACAGTCGACTTACTCCAAAGACAGTCGACTTGACTGATGAATTACGAATCTACAGATGTCTCGGCACAGTCGACTGATTACAAAACCAGTCGACTGGTATTCAGCAGAGTTAGAAGATAAGAACAGTTGAAGATTCATCCTCATCCAAATCCGAAGCAAGATTAAGTTATCCAAACCCAGGTCGTCTGCGAATAACAACTCTTCATTAATCAAGTTAGGGAACCAGGATTGGCAAGTGAGAAGATTGACTCAGATCTATATTCGATGTGTAAAGAGATAAAATTGAAATCTGCAGATGTGGGCAAAAGAAATTATAAAAAGGCTGGAATAAGGAGTTGAGAGTATCACTTAATATCTGAATCATTAATCGTCAACCAACAGGCATTATTCTATCAGCATCGAAGAAAGAAGGAGATCAAGTGCACTGAAAGGAACGATCCAGTCGACTGGGTGACAGCAAGTCGACTTCTCGGGCTGAACATCATCAGTTTATTTCTTCTCTTTCTAGTTTTTATTTTAATCATGTATTCGACACTGTTAGTCAATAAAAGTCTTATTATGTGGAACTAATTTCATAGTTGGGTAGATTGAAACCGTAGTCATGTAATGCTTATATTCTTCTCAATGCTACTCTATTACTTATTGATTAAACCTGATTGTATTGGTATAGAATTATAATATGAATCAAACTTGTTCAGAAGTTCTAAGAGCAGTCGACTGAGAGTGACAGCAAGTCGACTGCCATGCAGAACCTGAGATTATCAAGTTTGCGTATTATAAATCTGAATCTGTTATATGAGCATAGAGACGACTCGTATCTCGTGCTCATAACTTGTAACACGGGAATCTTTAGGAGTTCTTGGTTTAATCAACTTGAAGGATCTAGATCTGATACCAATTTCTAGAACTTCGAGTGTTTGTTCGTTTCCATTTTTCCTATGTTTTCTTTAAGTGCAACTTAGTAGATACCATGCTAAATACTTAAAGAAAGAAACGAATTAGAGTAGATACCATGCCTAATTCTTGGCCTAGGGAAACATTAACTTTAAGGAGTAGATACCATGCCCTTAAAGGAACAAACATGAGTGATTAGAGTAGTGTAGAAGGTAACTCAGCATTATTGACTATAGGTGGAAATCAAAGCCCAACTACTTAATAGATATTTGTGATTCAGAACTACTTGATCTGGTTTTAATCTTGTCATTTCTTTTAGAACAACACTTTATGATTCTTATTTCTGTTTTATTGGTTAGTAAGTTAATTTCTACAATCTCTGTGGGATCGACCCTTGCTTGTCACTACGCTTCTATAAACGATTCGTACACTTGCGAGGTTTTTAATTTGTGTCTAGTTTATCTATTTATTTAGATAGCTAGAGTGCACAACAGTCCCACCGTTCTGCAGTCAACAGCCATGACGATAAGGATATACGGTCCCACCATATGGCAGACAACGGTCCCACCGTTCTGCAGTCAACAGCCGTGACGATAAATATATACGGTCCCACCGTATGGCAGTCAACGGTCCCACCGTTCTGCAGTCAACAGCCGTGACGATAAATATATAAGGTCCCACCGTATGGCAGACAACGGTCCCACCGTTCTGCAGTCAGCAGCCGTGACGATAAATATATACGATCCCACCGTATGGCAGTCAACGGTCCACCGTTCTGCAGTCAACAGCCGTGACGATAAATATATACGGTCCCACCGTATGGCAGACAACGGTCTCACCATTCTGCAGTCAACAGCCGTGACGATAAAGATATACGGTCCCACCGTATGGCAGACAACGGTCCCACCATTCTGCAGTCAACAGCCGTGACGATAAATATATACGGTCCCACCGTATGGCAGACAACGGTCCCACCGTTCTGCAGTCAACAACCGTGACGATAAAGATATACGGTCCCACCGTATGGCAGACAACGGTCCCACCGTTCTGCAGTCAACTTAAACTTGAAGTTTAGTCTAATCAACAGGTCGCTAGCTTGCACGTCCATAACTTCCAACACACAATATAAAATTACTTGATACTATAAAACCTCATGTACTCTCAATAGTACATTCTTCTTGCACTCGCTGCACCTTTCCAATATCATAAGAGTTTGCTCACTCATCGGAAATTCTCGATTCCGGGTCCTATGGGAAGGTGGGAGTGTCTATTCCGACTTCTTAATTTGACTCTTTCAGCCTCCATCATTTGAGTTCTCGAAAACACAAGTTCCATCAGGTGTACAATAGAGAGAAACTGGTTTTCTTAGCCAATAATACTTTAACTAAGATTGGGTCTGTTCCATCTTTGGAAAATCATAACTCTCAACCTATAAACTGGAATTACAAAACTCCATATGGGTTAGAAAGCTATGACTCCCTACTACGACTCTCTAGTTGGTCAATTCCCCAAATTCTTAACCATTTCAGAGCAAGAATTTCCCAACTTACCCTCATAAACATGCTTCTTAACAAGCTCATATAAAAATGAGTTGTTCTTACCGTACAACTATCCTTCTTAGCATTCCACTTATCATACAATGATAATCAAAATTCTCCAAACGTTCCCTCAAGCTAAGAATTCACATATACATCACAACGCCATGTATGTATATCTACACAATACATCACCATCACACTGAATATTTAAAATCCCATCAACTCACCACATACACACCAATTTACCACATAACTTTTAACAAATAAGAACTTCCCGTATTTTAAATTAAAACTTCATTTGGCTGAATTAAACCAGGATTGCTCCAAAACCGCCTAAGATTTTATCATAACAGTAAACATATATTTAGCATAATCATACTCACAAATTGTCACGCGAAGACTCGAAGCGCCACCACGCCTCCAAAGCCGCCAGTATATTCTATCATCAGAGTTCAAAGCAATCAAGGCTCAAGCATCCAAAAATAGTTACGGGAAAATAATAATACTAACTCCAATATCACACAGGCATTCTATTGAATGCCTAGGATGCACACGCGCTTTGCACGTAATCACTCAAATCGTCCAAACCAATTATAAAAGCTAATAACAACATCCCAAATATCACACAATCGTTTATTGAACGCTTGGGATATACACGTGTGATGCACGTAATAAACTAATGCCGACGAGATTCTTATTTCCAAACAATTACTAAATCACCCCCAAAATATTCTAATAGCCCAACTACAATTTCTATTACTATACGAGAATTAATTCATATCCATATGATTCTCTTTTACAAACCCAAAACCCTATTTTACTAACAACTTGAAATCTCTCTA
The DNA here is from genome assembly GCA_017893485.1 of Hemerocallis citrina. Lineage (NCBI taxonomy): Eukaryota > Viridiplantae > Streptophyta > Magnoliopsida > Asparagales > Asphodelaceae > Hemerocallis > Hemerocallis citrina. The sequence continues at coordinate 17,179,784 of CM030358.1, read as the reverse complement.
AAAATTCGCTAATTTCTCACATCTACAATTTCTAATATCTCTAAATCTCTCTACCCTAACATTCCTACTCAATAAAAATTAACCCAACTAAATTTTATACAATAAAATAATTAGGGTTTTACTTTCCCGAATCCACTCGAAAATCCGACGCTACCACCATGTAGAGAATCCCTCACTTAGTCTACCCCTCACTTTAATTCGGAAATAACGAAGAAATGGTGGGGAATCGAGCGGGGGAATGATCGCCAAAGTGGGTTCTCGGTTTTGGGGGTCGGGAAGGGAACGGGATGGGAAGAAGATGGAGAAGGAAGAAGATGGAGGGGCGGTTTCGTTCCTTCGGCTGGGCGCAAACGGGAGGAGGAGGGGAGGAGAAGAGGAGGCCGGGGGGTTTCCTTCTTTCGGCTGGGAAGAAACGGGAAGGGGAAGGAAAGAAGAAGGAGAAGGAAAAAGGTGAGGTGGGGTTTTGTAAAAGTAATGAATAAATAAATAGATAAATAAATAATGTAAGGGATAATTGTCTATAAGCCCCCCAATCTCAAATATATTTCAAATAAACCCCAAAACTCTACTTTAACAATATAAACAATACAAAAATATATTAAAACTACCTCGTAATAATCCTTCAAAATTATAAAATAAAGTAGACAATAAATCCGATACTTCTCAATAACAATCAATTGTTATTAGAAATTACATAATCGTGTGCAATTCTCAATTGCGCACAGATTACGATGCAAAATAGCCATATGCTATTTTTGCGGGGTATTACACTATTTTCAGAAAACAGATTTCAGGAAAAAATATTACCAAACAGCTTTGCACTCTCTTTTTCAAAAAACTGTTTTCAGAAAACAGTTTTCAGGAAAAAAAATATTACCAAACAGCTTTTAGACTCTTTTTTTTCAGAAAACTGTTTTCAGAAAACAGTTTTCAGGAAAAAAATATTACCAAACAGCTTTTCCACTTTTTTTTTTCAGAAAACTGTTTTCAGAAAACAGTTTTCAGAAGAAAAAAATATTACCAAATAGCTTTTACACTAGTTTTCAGAAAACTGTTTTCAAAACAACAAACCAAACGCACTCGTTCGGAGCAAATATTGGAGGTTTCATGATGTTTACCTTCAAAATTATGTGCCTATTTAATTAAAACTATTTTCTCTATGTTTGGCAAGTGGGTTTGAAAGTGAGGACAGTCGCATTTATAGGTATTCTTTAGCATTGCTTTTGGAGAGTCCTTTTGGGTCCGGAAACTTAATTAAAAGTGTGTTTAACCAAAAATATTTTTTTAGAACTACTAATTTTTTGCATTTGTACCCAAAGCACTTAAAGTGGTGTATTTAGAATTTCAAAAAGTGCATCTACTTACTATGAAAACTTTGAAATTAAACATATATAATTATTTAAAATAATACTTTTGGTACTAGCCCTTTTCAATTAAAGCTCTGTAAGCTCACAACAATACCAAATAGAGCTTAATTTAATCTCTGGAACTGTTATGGTTAAGAGTAGGCTAAGTTGTTTTCAGAAGAATCAAAGTTTGGAGAGAGTGTGAGTCTGATAAAAGCTCAAAAGTGAGAAATAATCACTCATTAGGTTTTTTAACGCAAAAAACCAGTCGTTGGAGCATCTGTAGTCGTCTGCTAAATATGCATAATATGCATATTTTGTCCAAAAAATCGTTGCAGCCGTCTGCTAAATATGCATATTTTGCTACAGTAGATTGCTATAAATGAGAGCGGGTATGAGAATTATGCATATTATACAGGACACAACTTCACATTGCGTCTGACGAAAAAAAAAAAAAATATTCCTCCGACGCAACTTCACATTGCGTCCCTAAAAAAAAGCCACAATAAAAAAAACTACAAAAAACTCAATAAAGAAAGAAAAAAATCAAAAAAAATGTGTGACCATTTTTTTGAATTTTTTTTAAACTAAAAAAATTTCCAAAAAATTGTCGGACGCAACATGAAGTTGCATTGACCTTGCAACTTCATGACACGCTCTCCATTCTGCAATTTGCTGATGACATGCTCATCTTCTGCAAAGGTGATGAACAAGATGTACTCCATTTAAAATTGCTCTTGCACATATTTACAAATATCTCTAGCCTCCACATTAATCTCTCCAAATCCTCCATTCTCTATTTTGGGCATTCAAAGGCTAAGCTTCAAGCTTTCGCTCACATCCTGGGTTGCAAACAGGATTCCCTTCCTACCAAGTATCTGTGAATGCCCCTTTCCAAAGGTAAACTTAAGAAGAGGGACTGGCAACCTCTTATTCTCAAAATAGAGAGAAGACTATCCACCTGGAAGGGGCGTCTGTTATCTAGGGGGAGACTGATACTCATCAATTCGGTTCTCAGTGCACTGCCAACCTATTTTGCTTCCTTTTTCAAACTACCACAGTGGGTAATTACTAGAACTGATCAGATTCGGAGTAGATTCTTTTGGGTAGGCGGAGACACTAAGGCTTCCAGCACCACTTGCACAAACTGGAAGCGTATCTGTCAGCCCAAAAAGCAAGGAGGCCGAGGGATCTTAAACCTCAGCCAATTCAACAATGCCCTACTTATGAAATGGTGGTGGAAAATTCTATCTGAGGAATCCCTTTGCACCCAAATTCTTAAATCCCTTTACTTCAATGGAGCAACCAAATCCTTCATCTGCAAATCCCAAGCTTCTGACTTTTGGAAGAATGTCTACAAGCTCAAAGAGCAATTCGAGCAAGGAATCTCCTGGCAACTAGGAGATGGGTAACTGCTTAAGTTCTGGACCTCCAAATGGATTGGAGGTAGCAACATTGCCACTTTGTTCTCTGCTCTATTTGAGGCAGCTTGGAACAAAGAGGTCTCTTTGCACGCTCAAGGTATCACGGATCATGCCAGATGGACTTGGAGACCAAGCCTTCACACTTCCACTTCCACCACAATTAGCCTTGAAAAAAGCCAACTTCTGCAACTTCTCTCCAATGTACAACCTTCTACTTCTCCTGACATTGCACATTGGAGGCATTCTAGCACAGGGAGCTTCACTGTGAAATCGGCCTATGAGTTCTACACCATTTAAGGTCTTCTCTCTCTATTCTATCGTGCTTGCTGGGAGAACCTAGCACCGCTCAAATGCAAGATTTTTATTTGGATGCTGAGTTGGGAGATACTCAACTCCAAAGAGAGACTTCACTCCAAGGGATGAGATGGTGATCTGACATGCACAACTTGTGTATGCCCGATGGAAACCACCATCCACATCTTCTTCCAATGCCCCGTGGCTATTCAAACTTGGCAATACTTTACACACTGCTTCAACATCCCTCATCTACCCTCATGCATTACTGACTGTTTCACACACTGGTGTTTTGACTATCACAAGCACAAGTTCACACACTCTTGGCATTTGGTTACACTTGCTGCATGTTGGAGCATATGGCATGCTCGAAATGATAATAATTTTAACAACAAGTTTATTACTGTGGACAAGCTTATCACTAATACCAAATTTTGGTTCTCTCATTGGTTAGATGCCAGCGGGAAGTCAAAGAAGAAGGCAAGGATTCTTCAAGAGCTTTTGGCTACCGGGGATAGTGATCTGATGAGATCAGGAGGCACCTACTCACAGTGCAGTGCAGGGAACTCCCAGGGATGATCCATGGCTTAGCAACTCAGCTTGATGATCTGTTAGTTCTTTTTTGGGGACATTGTCTATCCTAGATCTTGTAATTTTTAACCTCTCCTATGCTCTGGTACCCTATGGAGGATTGGCTTTTTGTATTAGGGCTAGGTGTGTGTGTCCGGGGGATGAGATCATACCCTTGAGGCTAGTTGAGGAGTACGGCAGATGCCCAATGCCCTCTCTACGACTTAATGGTATGCTATCTCAAGCTTAGACGCACACACAGAGCTCGGTTGTCACTAATTTCCTCCATCTGTTTTTTGTAATTCTGGTTAAAATTTTACTTATCTATATATATATATTCTGTGAGGTAGAATAATCCTACCTTTTACCAGTCAAAAAAAAAATTATTAGTTTTTTTAACAAAAAAAAAACCAGCCGTTAGTTAGCAGAGATCGAGTTAATTGTATTTTTTTATATTTTTATTTGACTTTCAGTTACTGACTGATTCTGGGGGTTTGGGGGTTTGGTGGTCTTAATTTGTAATCAATGACATTAGGAGACTGACAAGAAACATTTAAGTTGTGGTTTGGCTAGTTTGTTAGAGTTGTTGAACATGTGATTAAGACAAAACTGCATTAGAGAGTGAATTAAGAGCATCTGCAGTCGGTAAGATTCAAATTTTTCATATTTGAGTTTCAGAAATAGAAAATTTTAAGTTGGACTCATAGTCGTCGAAATCCGAAATTTAGAAGAACGGTGGATGATATAAAGTATATTGAATCTCAACCATTGAAAGAAAAAAAATTGTCTAACACCTTCTGTAAAGAAAAAAATCTACGCAAAGGTATACATAACAATTTCTATAGGCTCATTCCATACCGGCCATTGATAAAAAAAATTCACATAAATCTTAAATTTAGTACATAAGCATAATAATCCTATAGGCTCTATTTTATATAAAAAAATCCTACCGTTGGGGAAAAAGTTTGCGGTCCTCCGTCCGTTTCCCCTTTCTTTATTTTTTATCTGTTGGATCTTTCGTCCGTTCACCGTTTGGAAAAATTTTTTTTAAAACTTTGGTTAGATGCAAGATGATCTTGCGTCCGACACTTTAAAAATAATAATAATAATAATAATAATAATAAATAGAACGGACGCAAGATCATAAGATCATCTTGCACCCGACACCATTTTTATTAAAAAAAATTAAAATTTATCAAATGAAAGATTAACTTTCGTTTGTTAAAAAAAAAATTAGAACAGATGACATCTATCTTTCGATTCCTATATTTGGAGAATTCTCAGATCTCTTCTCAAGTATAGGATGTTACTGTTTTTAAAATCTTATATTTTTCAAATATAGGGAAAAACTACAGCAGTTTTTTTTTTTCCAAAATTTTCAAATTTAAAGAACAACTACAGATAAGTAATGCGTTGCCAGTAATGTGTGAGTTTGTTCATAACGTATGCCAATATTTATGAGTAGTGGAGCATTCATAGTATGAACTTTCAAGGAAAAATTTAAAAAAAAAAGTCAGCTAGCTTAGGTACTTTTTTGTAGTTCTTCTGAGTTCTGACACTGACATGGCCGTTGCAAATTCAAGAAATACGTTACAGTTGACTTGAAATCCCACAAGACCAAATGAGTCACAGTTTTAATTGGAGGATTAATTTTGGATGCAATTTGTACTCTTTCAATAGTCTATAAATAGAATTAGCAATCTCATTGAACCCATCACCCTTCTTAATTTCTATACCAATTATGGATAATCACATGTTGATGATCCTGTTCTTCTTCTTCTTCTTCTTTTCTTCATATAGCTTCCAATCAATTGAAAATGATATCCTCAATCTGCAAACCTACATTGTCCAATTAAAGCTTCCTAGTAATATTGCAACGTTTGAGAGAGAATTAGAGGACCTTGAAAGTTGGTACATGTCATTTTTGCCCAACAGTAGTAGTACCAACATGTCGAGGGCGAGGATGGTGTACAAATATAAAGAGGCAATTACTGGCTTTGCAGCGAAGTTGAGCGCAGCAGAGCTCATGGAGATTGAGAAAAAGGAAGGTTTCGTAAAAGCATATCCCGATCATCTACTTCCACTGTTGACAACTCACACTCCAACCTTCCTGGGGCTACAACAAGGAGACGGCTTATGGAGCGGTTCCAGCTTCGGAAAGGGTGTGATCATCGGAATGCTTGATACGGGTGTCGTGCCAAGTCATCCTTCCTTCAACGACGACGGAATGCCTCCCCCACCCATCGAATGGAAAGGAGAGTGCATGTTCATGAATAATACTGGATGCAACAACAAGATCATTGGAGCGCGGACGTTTGGCTCCACCAGCTCTACTACGCCTCCAGTCGACGACGTTGGGCATGGGACCCATACTGCAAGCACAGCTGCAGGAAACTTCGTGGCAAATGCAAATGTGTTTGGCAACGGGAATGGCACAGCAGCTGGCATGGCACCTCGAGCTCACCTAGCCATTTACAGAGTTTGCGACGCTATGGGCTGTTTATCATCTAGTATCCTCGCTGGTATGGATGCAGCTATTAGAGATGGCGTGCACATCCTTTCACTCTCTCTCGGAGGGGATTTTCATCGCTATAACGACGATGTAATTGCTATTGGCGCTTTCTCTGCAATCCAGAAAGGGATATTTGTCAGTTGTGCTGCTGGTAACGCTGGTCCTGATCCTGGATCCTTGATTAATGAGGCCCCGTGGATTCTTACAGTAGGTGCAAGTACAATGGATAGAAGCATAAGAGTAACAATCAAGCTTGGAGATGGGCAAGAGCTCGATGGTGAATCCGCCTTTCAGCCTGCAGCAGATAATTTCAAGTTTGTCATGTTACCTCTAGTATACCCCAGGAGCGGAAATTGTAATTTGACAACTTTGGGCAAATATGTCAAAGGAAAAATTGTGGTTTGCCAACGACCGTTTGTTGGGTCAAGAATATTGATCGGTTCTGTAGTCAAGAAGGCAGGAGGTGCAGGAATGATACTCGTTAACAATCAAAGGGATGGTTACTCAACCATGGCCGAAGCCCATGTTCTACCGGCATCTCATATTAGTTATGATGATGGGAAGAAGATTTTCTCCTATTACAATTCAACCACCGAGCCAACCGCCACACTCATCTTTAAGGGCACGATAATTGGTAATGTCGCGGTCTCAGCTCCAACGGTGGCTTCTTTTTCTTCTCGAGGGCCTAGTATAGCTAGTCCCTCCATTTTGAAGCCAGACGTGATTGGACCAGGTGTGAGTGTAGTTGCAGGATGGCCATCTCAAATTGAACCCTATGCAATGCATGAAGAAAATGACCACCATACTTTCAATATCATATCCGGGACTTCCATGTCAACTCCTCACCTGAGTGGAATTGCTGCACTGGTGAAAGGCATGCACCCAGACTGGTCGCCGGCTGCCATCAAATCGGCAATCATGACAACTTCAGATATATTATTACGTCATGATGGTACACCAATCACAGATGAACAACGCAATCCTGCGAGCTACTTCATGATGGGTGGCGGCCATGTAAACCCAGACAAAGCATATGATCCAGGGCTTGTCTATGACATAACTGTTGAGGATTATATTAGCTTCCTATGTGGGCTTGGTTATAGCGACAAGGATATGGAAGTTATCACTACTCATCGTCAGGTAACTTGTGCCAACTTGAAGAAAATTCAAGAATCTGAGCTTAACTACCCATCAATTACTGTAAGTTTGGCGTCTGGTCAAATTACAGTTAATCGGACTGTCACTCATGTTAGCGAGCTGAGTGAAAAATACACAGCCGAGGTGGCTATGCCAGATGGTATTGATGCAAGCGTAGTGCCAAACGAGATGCAGTTTTCAGAGGTAAATGAGCAAAAGAGCTTCGTTATAACTTTGACGCGAAGCAACAAAGGAAAAGGCATTGTGGTTGCAGAAGGGCATATTAAATGGATTTCGGATAAACATGTAGTGCGGAGTCCTATTCTAGTCACAAAGTGAAAGATAACTTGTTTGTGAGATGTGTTTGATGCAAAATAACCATGTAATGTTTTAAGAATGTTTTTTTTTTCTTTCTAAGGGAATGTTTTAAGAATGTTATCCAATTGAACTATGTGATGGTAGGTGTTTTGAGTAAAATTGATTAAGGGTACTTTGTCATATGCTAAAAGACATGTTCTAATTGAATACAATTATTAAGTACTAATTAATACTTTCTTTCTCTATCTCCAATCTCTAATCTCTAATCTCTCATCTCTAATATTATAATGGAAGGGTTGAAGTTGTCATTTGTAAACGTACTAACTTATGTGTATACATAACTAATATGAATGAAGTCTTAGGTTCAAGGCTAGACTACGTTGGAATTTTTATTTATTTTTTAATTATTTATTCAGGCATGCACTGCACGTTAAATTACTAGTATCTCTAATATTATGGTGGGAGAGTTGGGGTTGTCACTTGTAAACAAACTCATGTATCGCCCGTGCATAACTAATGTAAAGAAGGTCTCATATTCGAGACCAGACTATATTGATGTTTTTACTTTATATATATATATATATATATATATATATATATATATATATATATATTGAAACATACATTGCAAGTGTAAATTAATAGTACAAATATAATGTATGAGAGTTATGTGGTCATGTAGACAACTAGACATGTAACAAACACTATCATCTGATATGGGTAGAAATAGAACTAAATTGAGACCGTTCAAATCGGGCACGAATATTAAAACTCTAATGGGTAAAACAGTAATTTCAACCTGTAAACGGGTTCCAAAATGGGAACTGGGTTTTTTCCAAGCCCAATAACCCCAAAACGAGTATGTCTTACTAGGTTAGGATGACAACCCATTATGAACAAACCCAGAATATTTAAAGGGTAATTCAAATTCATGATTATCTCTAAGATGCGGTTTAACCCAAATCTCTTATCATGAAACGATTTAAACTCTCTTTCATATCCAGAAACGCCGAGACATAGAGATAAGTGATTATCTCTAAACTGTCTCTAAAGACACTACAACACTAAACATCTTTTCCGGCGGTTTTTTTTCGATTCCTCAGCGTTTACAAACGTCGGTGTATCCGACATCGGCATTTTTGAAAACATCGATATAAATGCTGGGGAAGTGGGCGTCGCAGTAGATTTAGGGTCTATACCGGCGCTTATAGTAAACGTCGGTATAGGTCAAAACCTACCCCGGGGTTGTTTAAGTAGTCAAGGATATTTTGGTAATTAGTCAAACAAGAGTCGAACTAAGTAAAACTAACAATCTGACTTTTATTAAATAGGCTCCACATTATCGGCAGTGTATATGCAATTAGTGATTGTTGGGACAGCGACATGAAAGTTTAAACTTTGTTAGGGATAAATCTATACCTACAATCTCTCCTACAACCTTCACTCCTTAATGTGTCACTTATTTAGTGGAGGTGCTTATTATAGTGTCTAATAGACATCTCTACTAGATGAGTGTCACATTAGAGTGTAAAAAGTGAAGATTATAAAATTGACAATAGGTTTAATATTGCCCGTTTGTTAGTGACATAATGAGGAGACAAAGAAGCTAAGATAATATCAACCAATAAATATTTAAAGGTAGCAAAGGGATGGTGTTGCTGCTAATTTTTGTGTGGGAGCAAACAAATGATTTGTGAATTCTTCTAGAAATAATGAAAGCGAACCTGCTGACCACTTGCCGGCGTTGACCATTTCTCAACCCTGTCACTGACCTGCAAAAAGTTCAAAACACCAGGATGGATCCCGGCGACGAACCCTCCGACGCTCAAGTCAGTAATCAAGGAGATTATGAAAGAGCCTTTGGGGAAAGAATACTGATTACTTTTTTATGGTAGGGGTAGAGGGGTATTTATAGTCGCCTTTAGAGACAGTTTAGAGATAATCACTTATCTCTATGTCCCTGCGTTTTTGGATAAGAAAGAGAGTTTAAATCGTTTCATGATAAGAGATTTGGTTTAAGTCACCTCTTAGAGATAATCATGAATTTGAATTACCCTTTAAATTTCCTGGATTTGTTCATAATGGACTGTCGTCCTAAGCTAGTAAGACATACTCGTTTTAGGATTATTGGGCTTGGAAAAGACCCAGTTCCCATTTTGGGACCCGTTTACGGGTGAAATTACCGTTTTACGGGTGAAATTAACTAATGCTAGTTATATTGTGTTTTGATGAAGTATATATGATCCAATAGTTAATGAAATGAACTCTCAAATTCTCTCACTTGCATAGTGTGTATTCGTTTGAAGTTTGGTTGACTGCCAACATGCAAGGGGTTTATAGCCTTCAGAATAAACTGGAATTATTATGCATTTGGAGATGGGTTAGTTGATTTTTTGTCTAAATTTGAAGATGAGATGAATCATGTATCTGAAGTTGTACACTATGATTTTTTTAGGAGTGACTAGTGATGGAAATTTTTTATCTAAACTTTATATACAATTATATCATGATGTCTAGATGAGTATCAGTTTCTAAGATAATGTTCATGCTTGTTGCTTGGGTTTGAAAATGAGATTGTTCTTTCTCATTGGTTTTAAGTGATGATGAGATGGATTATGTAACTAAAGTTGCATACTATGATTTACAGAGGATTGGCTAGTGACGAAATAATCCTGTTTGAACTTATGTTGTGGTTTCAATTGACGGTTATCTCACGAGTATTATAAAAGTATAAGTTTCATCTCAGTTAGTAGCAATTTTACCTGAATTTGACAGTGAAAATATTCTTTTTCGCTCTTTGTAACTCATTAATTTGAACTACATATTTTGGTTTTGATTGTAAGAATGTTGAAGGTTTTTTAATATTTTTTTAAATTTTTTTTTAATTTAAAATTTATACATACCCCGGCGTTTTTACAAACGCCGGGGTAGATTTAAACCAAAATTGAAAAGCCTACGCCGGCGTTTTACAAATGCTGGTGTAGGTATATAATTTAAATTAAAAAAATTTTTAAAAAAATATTAAAAAAAACCTTCAACATTCTTACAATCAAAACCAAAATATGTAGTTCAAATTATTGAGTTACAAAGAGCGAAAAAGAATATTTTCACTGTCAAATTCAGGTAAAATTGCTACTAACTGAGATGAAACTTATACTTTTATAATACTCATGAGATAACCGTCAATTAAAACCACAACATAAGTTCAAACAGGATTATTTCGTCACTAGCCAATCCTCTGTAAATCATAGTATGCAACTTTAGTTACATAATCCATCTCATCATCACTTAAAACCAATGAGAAAGAACAATCTCATTTTCAAACCCAAGCAACAAGCATGAACATTATCTTAGAAACTGATACTCATATAGACATCATGATATAATTGTATATAAAGTTTAGATAAAAAAATTTCCATCACTAGTCACTCCTTAAAAAATCATAGTGTACAACTTCAGATACATGATCCATCTCATCTTCAAATTCAGACAAAAAATCAACTAACCCATCTCCAAATGCATAATAATTCCAGTTTATTCTGAAGGCTATAAACCCCTTGTATGTTGGCAGTCAACCAAACTTCAAACGAGCACACACTATGCAAGTGAGAGAATTTGAGAGTTCATTTCATTAACTATTGGATCATATATACTTCATCAAAACACAATATAACTAGCATTAGTTAATTTCACCCGTAAAACGGTAATTTCACCCGTTAACGGGTCCCAAAATGGGAACTGGGTCTTTTCCAAGCCCAATAATCCTAAAACGAGTTTGTCTTACTAGCTTAGGACGACAGTCCATTATGAACAAACCCAGGAAATTTAAAGGGTAATTCAAATTCATGATTATCTCTAAGAGGTGGCTTAAACCAAATCTCTTATCATGAAACGATTTAAACTCTCTTTCTTATCCAAAAACGCCGGGACATAGAGATAAGTGATTATCTCTAAACTGTCTCTAAAGGCGACTATAAATACCCCTCTACCCCCACCATAAAAAAGTAATCATTATTTTTTCCACAAAGTCTCTTTCATAATCTCCTTGATTACTGACTTGAGCGTCGGAGGGTTCGTTGCCGGGATCTATCCCGGTATTTTGAACTTTTTGCAGGTCAGTGGCAGGGTTGAGAAATGGTCAAAGCCGGCAAGTGGTCAGCAGGTTCGCTTTCATTATTTCTAGAAGAATTCACAAATCATTTGTTTGCTCCCACACCAAAATTAGCAGCAACACCATCCCTTTGCTACCTTTAAATATTTATTGGTTGATATTATCTTAGCTTCTTTGTCTCCTCATTATGTCACTAACAAACGGGCAATATTAAACCTATTGTCAATTTTATAATCTTCACTTTTTACACTCTAATGTGACACTCATCTAGTAGAGATGTCTATTGTTGTAAGTCTCAGATATCTAAATAAACAGATAAACTAGACACAAATTAAAACCTCGCAAGTGTACGAATCGTTTATAGAAGCGCAGTGAAAAGCAAGGGTCGATCCCACAGAGATTGTAGTACTTAACTCACTAATCAATAAAACAAAAAAATGCAATTCATAAAGTTTTGTTCTAAAAGTATATTTGAAAGAAAAAGAGATTTAAATCTAGATCAAGTAGAATCACAAATTGAGTCACAAAATATCTATTAAAGTAGTTGGGCTTGATTTCCACCTATAGTCACGAATGCTAAATTAACTTCTACACTATTCTGATCCCTCATGTTTGTTCCTTTAAGGGCATGGTATCTACTCCTTAAAGTTAAGATTTTCCTAAGCCAAGAATTAGGCATGGTATCTACTCTAATTCGTTTCTTTCCTTAAGTATTTAGCTTGGTATCTACTAAGTTGCACTTGAAGAAAGCATAGGAACGATGGAAATAACAAACACTCAAAGTTCTAGAAGTTGGTATCAAATCTAGATCCTTCAAGTTGATTAAACCAAGAACCTAAAAAACTCCTGTGTTACAAGTATGAGCACAAGATATGGGTCATCTCTATACTCATATAACAGAGTCAATTTTATAATAAGCTAACTTGATGATATCAGGTTCTTCAGATCAGTCGACTGTTGCTAGCCCTCAGTCGACTGATTTGACGAACTTTCTAACAAATGTTGATTCATATTATAATTTTGATCAAGACAACCAGGTTTAATCAATAAGTGATAGAAATAGTATTTTAGAAGATTTATAAGCATTACATGACTACAGTTTCAATCTTCCCAACAATGAAATTAGTTGCACATAATACAACTTTTATTGATTAACATTTCAGAATTCATGACTCTAACAATAAAAACAAAAACTAGAAAGAGAAGAAGTAACACTGCTTTTTATGATGTTCAGCCTTGAAGTCGACTTGAACTGCTTCTAAGTCGACTTGATCTCGTTCTTTAGTGGGCTCGATCTCCTTCTTTGTTAGATTGTACTTGATCTTCTTTCGTTGATTCCTTCTCTTCTTCTGATCTGATTCTCGATTCCAGATATCAAGAGATGTCTTCTAAACTGTGTATTCCAGCCTTTTTATAGTTTCTTTTGCTCCCATCTACATATCTCAAGTTCCAACATTCCTATCTCTTCACGCATCGGATATGGATTGAGTCGATCTTCTTACTTGCCAAACCCGGGTTTCTAAGTTGATTTGTTGGGAAGTTGTTATTTGTAGTTATCCCATATCTGTTTCCTGGATTTTGGCAGCTTACTTTGATTCGGATTTGGATGAGGATGAATCTTCAACTATTCTTATCTTTTAACTCCCGCTGAATGCCAGTCGACTGGTTTTAGAATCAGTCGACCGTATCGTGACTTCTGGAGATTCAAATCCAATCAGTCAAGTCGTCTGTCTTTTGGAGTAAGTCGATTGTATTGCGCAGCTTCGGAATCTCAACCTCCTCTGTTCAGTCGACTTGTGTTCTGCAGCTTCCTGTGTATCATCCTCACAGTCTGGAGTAAATCTTGAATCTGCTTCGTTTAGTTGCTTTTAGTCCGTTTCCTATGGAAAAGAGAAAAGAAGAGTAAATTACCACATATAGAGAATTTAACTGTCTAATTGCATTCAGATTATTGCTCCAAAATGTGGATATTATTGGATTTATCAAATGCCCCCAAACTTAGCTTTTGCTTGTCCTCAAGCAAAATTAAACTGCAAGCATTGCTTGAACAACTTGACCCTCCCAACATTTACCTCAGAGAACTTGCTATTTTAGTGTCAAGGTTAGAACAAGCATTAAGATAGGTCTAAAAAGTTTTAATTCAAATGTTAATCACTTATTCACAAGAATACTCAACTTGAATCTCAATAAGTGGGGTGGCCAATGTCTCTGCAACATAATCATGATTAAGGTTAGCAAGCTCAACTATATTTCAACTCCAAAATCTCACCATGGCATACACTCCAAAAAAAAATATAGCTCTCATTAACATGGGAATTTCAAATTAGATCTCGTGACAATTATTCATTACTTGGATGAAACCATATGCTTGATCTTGATACTACATCTTCACATCATTGATTTGCACAGTACTTGGATCAAAAGGTCTTATATAGGTTGTAATGGGGCCATGGGTGCGGGTTTAAACAATGGAGGGAAAAAAAGAATACAAAATTTCTAAATAATTAGTAGAGCAACCTGTATTGTTCTAAGTGATTTTTTTTTTTTTTTTTTTTTTTGACTACGTATGAGGCCATATATCGCAGGCCTATACTTTATTTCTACCAACACCTTTCGACCACCCACAACTCATTAATTTACAACTTTTCATTTTTTCTTATGACAAATCCTCCAACTTTACTTTATATTTCAACCCTTCACCTTGACATGCTACATCTTTTTTACAATTCTTGCTCTACTAACTCAATAGATATAGGTAAGGTAACCTATTCATCTAGGCATGGTTATGGATGATGTGTCTTACAAAAAGAAGGCTTTTGTAGGCTTCAAAGGGGCAACTAGTGAATAATTGATGTTGGGTAGGCTATTTGTCTTTGGTGATAGATTCTTAGGTGCCTTAATCATTTCCAAGTTTTTATGCAAAAACCAAAATAAGTTTCGAAAAGTAGCAAGAACAAGTTCTAGCTCATCTCAAGAATGCAGTCAACTGAGATCTTCAAGTGTATGACTCTCTCAAAAAAAAAAAAGGCTCAAAACTCACAATTTGTGTATTTAAGTTCACTCACAGTTGAACTTGCTATTCTCTTTCAAAATTCATCGAATTGACATGACCACATGAATAAAAGTTTCAAGTATGATCCATATGATAAGTTATTAACATTTTAAAGATAAAGACCACAATTAATACTTGTTCTCCACTCTTTACCTATAGTAACTGAGCTCAAATCATTAAATGTTGGAATGGTCAAAATCAAAAGACTCCAAATGTGAATAAATACCCCCAAACTTAGATGGAACATTGTCCTCAATGTTTGCACAAAAACTTAAAATAGGCATGTGTTACCATCCAGTTTGAAGGAAAGAAAATAAAATAAAGAAATAAAGAAATGATTAAAGAAATGAATAAAGAGAGAGTGTAAGTACTCCCCTGAAAATTGGGTTGCCTCCCAATAAGCGCTGCGTTTCTTGTCTGCAGCTAGACTGGACGAGTTTAGGCAATGTATTGAAGAGTTATATCTTCCTCTCGCGGCTCAAAACTCATCTCAATATAAGGTTTTCCCCTATGCCCATTCACCTTGAAAGTTTGATTTTTCTCTTTGCTATGAACCTCCAGCGCTCCATGTGGAAAAACCTTTGTAACAACGTATGGACCGTACCATCTTGACACAAGCCTATCCGCAATGGTCCATCTTAATGCACCTTTGTGTTCTCACAAGACTCTCTGCAGCTTTTCTTCTTCCTGCATACTCAAGTTTGCAGCCACTATCACAGGCAATGTCTGGTTTTCACCCAAATATGTATACTTCCAGTGTTCAGGTAGCGGCTTTAGTTCCACATCTGGTGTCCTGGTAATAGAAGAAACAAAAGTATTATTAGACACAAGGTTTTCAAACACAGGTGCAAACTTACCTGAATAAGATTTTGGATTGTCAAGGGTATGTACTGTCTCTACACTCCTCCAATCATCATATTCCTGTTCAACTTGAGAAAGTGTTAGAGAGTGTGTAATTGTGGCTTGTAATGTAATGGATCGACACTATGTACCTGAAATGTTTAGTCGATAATCTCCTGAACCACATCAACATTATAACATTCATGATCATCGTGTGGTAATTTTGGTGCATCAAACATTTTAAACTCAATCTTTTCACCATTTATTTTCATACTTATAGTGCTCTTTTTAACACAGATTTTCATATCAGCAGTACTCATAAAGGGTCTACCTAAGATGATAGGTAAAGAAGATAGCTTTGAAGAGTCTTCCATATCCAAAACAACAAAATCTGCAGGCAAAATAAAATCATTTACCTGAACTAAGACATCTTCCAAAATACCTCTAGATCTTTTGATGCTACGATCAGCCAATTGCAAAGTGATTGATGTCGGTTTGAGTTCCCCTAATCCTAGTTCTTCGTAAACAGAGTATGGAAGAAGATTGATGCTTTCCCCCAAATCTAACAGTGCCTTTTTAAAGAAATCTTCACCAACCCTGCAAGGAATGGTAAAACTACCTGGATCCTTCAATTTAGGAGGTAGTTTTCTTAACAATACTGCACTCACTTCTTCTGTTTGAGCCACATCCTCCTTAACCTGAAATATTTTCTTGTGAGTACAACATTCTTTCAAAAATTTGGCATAAGAAGGAATTTGTTTAATAGCATCAAGTAGGAAAATATTGAATTCTACCCTCCTAAGAGTTTCAAAGATATCAAATAAATGTTTTTCTTTCTTTTGCTTGACTAACCTTTGAGAGAATGGTGGCAATACTACCTTTTCTTTATCACTTACGGTGCTGGAACCCAAAAATTTTGATGGTTGTGTGTTTGATTCGTCTGCATTTGTTCCAACTCTGATGTCGATTATCTTATCACTTCTCAGGGTTGTCACCGATTTGAGCTGTTCTTGTCCTCTAGGGTTTGGTATGGTTTGTGATGGGAGTTCTCCTGCTTTTCTTTCACTTAACTCCTTAGCAATTTGACCAATTTGAGTCTCCAATTTTTGAATGGCATGCCCTTGTTGGTTGCTTGTTTGCTGTTACTGTTGGAGCAATTGAAGAACGGTGGATTCGAAATCCAACTTTTTCTGTTGTTGTACTGGCCAATCAAACCCATTCTCAATCTGGAATTGCTGCGCATGCCCTTGTGCAAATTGAGTGCCTTGATGGTTTTGATTATTGCTCCATGAGAAATTTGGATGGTTTCACCACCCTGGGTTGTACGTGTTTGAAAAAGGGTTGTTCTTGGGCGGGTACATTCCCCGTCCTACGTAGTTTGCGTGCTCCTGATCTGTGAAAGAAGACATGGGACATGTATTAGTTGTATGATCAGAATGAGAACAAATTGCACAAATTTCTTTTGTTTGGTTTTTTAGGCCACCCAACGTCGAAATTGCATTAACAAGCATATCAATTTTTTTGTTCATGTTTACCATTTCTAATTGCATGTTATTATTACTAGAAATTTTGAAAACTCCCTGTTTTTTCGAAAGGCCCCTTCCCCTTATTGAGAATTGTTGTGAGTTCTCGCTGAGTTCTTCGAATAGCTCGATGGCCTCCTCACCACTCTTCCTCATCAAGATTTTGTTGCAAGCTGAATCCACAATTGCTTTGTTAGTGTCATTTAAACCCTCATAAAATGCTTGTACCTGATCATCCTTAGGCATGTTGTACGTAGGACACTTGAGAAGCTTGTTCTTAAAGTCCTTCCATGCCTCGAAGAATAAATCGCCATCTTTTGTTGGAAGAGTTGAATTTCCCTTTTTAGTTGTTTGGTTTTCTGAGCTGGAAAGAATTCCTTCAAGAACTTTGTGGCCAATTGCTCCCATGATTGAATTGATCCTGGTTCCAAAGAATTATACCACAATTTAGCATTAAGTTTTAATGAAAATGGAAACAAAATTAACCTGATTTTTTCAGGGGTAAGCCCTTGGACGCTTTGCGTTCTGCAAAGATCAAAGAAATCTTGCAAATGGAGGTGCAGATCCTCATCTAGTCTGCCACTGAAGTGGAGAACCATGCTGAGTAATTGAGGTGATAGATGCATATTCCCTGTGACATTAGGTTGATAAGCTATGCAAGAAGGTTGCTCAATATTCTTCGGAGTGAATTTGTCTTGCATTGGTACTCGATTTGGTACTTCCTCACCCATTGTTGCTTTTGGAATAATTCGCTGTTCAGTCAACTAGTCCTTGGAGACAGTCGACTGATCTGAATCTGTCTGTGCAGAGTGTAACCTAAAAGAAAATATAATAAAAGAAAAGAAAAAAAAAGATTTTTATTGATTTGTAAGTTAAAATACTAAACAATCCCCGGCAACGGCGCCAAAAACTTGTTGTAAGTCTCAGATATCTAAATAAACAGATAAACTAGACACAAATTAAAACCTCGCAAGTGTACAAACCGTTTATAGAAGCGCAGTGAAAAGTAAGGGTCGATCCCACAGAGATTGTAGTACTTAACTCACTAATCAATAAAACAAAAAAATGCAATTCATAAAGTTTTGTTCTAAAAGTATATTTGAAAGAAAAAGAGATTTAAATCTAGATCAAGTAGAATCACAAATTGAGTCACAAAATATCTATTAAAGTAGTTGGGCTTGATTTCCACCTATATTCACGAATGCTAAATTAACTTCTACACTATTCTGATCACTCATGTTTGTTCCTTTAAGGGCATGGTATCTACTCCTTAAAGTTAAGATTTTCCTAAGCCAAGAATTAGGCATGGTATCTACTCTAATTTGTTTCTTTCCTTAAGTATTTAGCATGGTATCTACTAAGTTGCACTTGAAGAAAACATAGGAACGATGGAAATAACAAACACTCAAAGTTCTAGAAGTTGGTATCAAATCTAGATCCTTCAAGTTGATTAAACTAAGAACCTAAAAGATTCCTGTGTTACAAGTATGAGCACGAGATATGGGTCATCTCTATACTCATATAACAGAGTCAATTTTATAATAAGCTAACTTGATGATATCAGGTTCTTCAGATCAGTCGACTGTTGCTAGCTCTCAGTCGACTGATTTGACGAACTTTCTAACAAATGTTGATTCATATTATAATTTTGATCAAGACAACCAGGTTTAATCAATAAGTGATAGAAATAGTATTTTAGAAGATTTATAAGCATTACATGACTACGGTTTCAATCTTCCCAACAATGAAATTAGTTGCACATAATACAACTTTTATTGATTAACAATTCTGAATTCATGACTCTAACAATAAAAACAAAAACTAGAAAGAGAAGAAGTAACACTGCTTTTTATGATGTTCAGCCTTGAAGTCGACTTGAACTGCTTCTAAGTCGACTTGATCTCGTTCTTCAGTGGCACTCAGTGTCCTTCGTTGTTTGATTGTACTTGATCTTCTTTCGTTGATTGCTTCTCTTCTTTCGATCTGATTCTCGATTCCAGATATCAAGAGATGTCTTCTAAACTGCGTATTCCAGCCTTTTTATAGTTTCTTTTGCTCCCATCTACAGATCTCAAGTTCCAACATTCATATCTCTTCACGCATCGGATATGGATTGAGTCGATCTTCTTACTTGCCAAACCCGGATTTCTAAGTTGATTTATTGGTAAGTTGTTATTTGTAGTTATCCCATATCTGTTTCCTGGATTTTGGCAGCTCACTTTGATTCGGATTTGGATGAGGATGAATCTTCAACTATTCTTATCTTTTAACTCCCGCTGAATGCCAGTCGACTGGTTTTAGAATCAGTCGACCGTATCGTGACTTCTGGAGATTCAAATCCAGTCAGTCAAGTCGACTGTCTTTTGGAGTAAGTCGACTGTATTGCGCAGCTTCGGAATCTCAACCTCCTCTGTTCAATCGACTGTCATTGAAGGATCAGTCGACTTGTGTTCTGCAGCTTCCTTTGTATCATCCTCATAGTCTGGAGTAAATCTTGAATCTGCTTTGTTTAGTTGCTTTTAGGCTGTTTCCTGTGGAAAAGATAAAAGAAGAGTAAATTACCACATATAGAGAATTTAATTGTCTAATTGCATTCAGATTATTGCTCCAATATGTGGATATTATTGGATTTATCATCTATTATACACTATAATAAGCACCTCCGCTAAATAAGTGACACATTAAGGAGTGAAGGTTGTAGGAGAGATTGTAGGTATAGATTTATCCCTAACAAAGTTTAAACTTTCATGTCGCTGTCCCAACAATCACTAATTGCATATACACTGCCGATAATGTGGAGCCTATTTAATAAAAGTCAGATTGTTAGTTTTACTTAGTTCAACTCTTGTTTGACTAATTACCAAAATATCCTTGACTACTTAAACAACTCCTTTTGTTTCTGTCGCATCCTGGAACACTTTGAGGAGCACAAAACCGACATCACAACTTACATCTGAGTTGTAAGGCTAATACAAATACTAATTCAGAGCAACAATTTATTTATTTTTTAGAAAAAGATGACCACGTCATCGTTTCATTAATGATGAGTAAACGAAACATAGTGGTACCAGCATTACAAAATAAGAAATAACATCAAAATACATCTAGCATCCAAAAGTCTGATGCATCAAATATACAATAAAGATACAGATAGAAATGAAACAATGTAGTCATCCCACGCTGCTTCGGATCCCCCCATGGTCGCCTCATGGACGCCTCCTCCTAACCTTCCTTGCGTAGCTTCTTCCTGTTTCCCGCATGACCTGCCCAGGCATAAATGAAACCGAAAATCTTATGCATAATAACAGGAAATCTATGGCTGCAATTACGAAAATCGAAGTTATTTCGATCTAGCTACAAGTCCCAGATAGTTCCGCCACTGACAAATCCCAAGCCACTCTATCCTCTTTCGTTATACTACTCCCCCTTCCTATCTCCCAAGCCTGAACTATAGAAGTCGGATTTTCTAGACACCCAAACCCCAGACAGACTACCTCCCAAGCTAGTCTAGCTCTATGGCAATTGAACAAAATATGAACAGAATCTTCTTCTCCATTGTTGCATTTATCACCGCCGACCTGGATCTACATTCCTCGCTTCTGTAAGTTGATATTTGATAAAATCGTGTCTTTCGTGACCAGCCATAAGAATGCTTTTACCTTCAAAGGCGCTTGAGTGCTCCAAATAATATTCCCTGTTTTGCATGTGATTCCTCCGTCATTCAGTCTTCTGTAAATTGACGCTACTGAGAAGTTATCATTCTCCTCTAAACACCATTTCCTGATGTCTTCTATGCCTTGAGAATATCTTCCTTCAATTCGAATGAAATTATTTAATCCGTGGAGCTGTATGATACCCTCTTGTGTGACTTCTTCTCCCATGAGTAACATTGGTCTGCCATTGTTCCAAACATCTGCTACCAGCGAATCTGTCGACAGCAAGCTCCTTGCGGCTTCTGGGAACCTACTTAGAAGAGAATTGTTATCGCACCATTTATCTCTCCAAAATCTTGTTGTTCTACCATTCCCAATGATGCAGATGGTATTTGCATGACAGATGTCCCCTACCCTCGCTACTCCTTTCCAAAGATAAGATGTTCTTCCATGTACCCCTCTACCTCCAAATCTGAACTTCTTCCTTCGTCGATAGTTTTGAAAAGATTTGCTCCACCAATTGTTTCGCCTCCTAGACATTTTCCACCACTTTCTCATCAAAGCCTTATTCATATCTCGAAGATCAATGATTCCTAGTCTCCCAAATTCTTTTTTCTTACATACTCTTCCCTATTTGACCAGATGAAACCCCTTGTTATTTTTATCTGCTCCTTTCCAGAGAAATTTTCTCCTAAGTTTATCAATCTTGTTGATGACCCACTTTAGGAGCTCATAAATGGACATTAGGTACATCGGCAGGCTACTTAGCACAGGGTTCAGTAGAGTGATCCTTCCCCCAAGAGATAGAAACCGTCCCTTCCATCCTGCCAGCTTCTTTTCCACCTTTTCTATAAGCGGTTGCCAATCTTCTTTAAGAAGCCTTCCTGGTCTGATTGGAGTACCAAGGTATGTCAGCGGATAGGCGGCTTCCTCACATCCTAACATAATCTTGATATGGCTGATCAGAATGGAGAGATTGGTGCTGAGCAGTATGACGCAGCTTTTAGTAAGATTTACTTTTAGCCCAGCCCATGCTTGGATGCATCAAAGGAGTATTTTGATAGCCATAATCTCCTCTGTCTTTGGTGCCCTAAAAATTAGCGTGCCATCCGCATACTCCAGAATTGAGATGGCTTCTGGAATCCCTTTCACTCCTACTCCCGTGATAATTCGTTCCTCCTTTCCTTTCCTGAACATTTCTGCTATACCATCTGCTACTAGTATGAAGAGTAGTGAGGACAGTGGGTTTCCCTGATGCAGTCCTCTCGGGCATCTAATTTCCTTTCCTGACATTCCGTTAAATTGCACATAAGATTTTCCTCCCCTCACGCATTTCATAATCTAGGATCTCCATTTGTCTCCAAATCCTTTTAACTACAGTACCTCGTCCACGCAAGTCCATTCTACTGAGTCGTATGCCTTTTCAAAGTCGAGTTTGAGCAGAAATCCATTTGAATTGTCCCTTTTTCCTCTATAAACAATTTCATGTGCAGATGCGACACTGTCCATAATGTCCCTTCCTTTAATGAACCCACTCTGTGAATCACTTATGACATCATTAAGGTGCGATGACAGTCTTTCTGCCAATACCTTTGTTATGATCTTAAAGGACCCGTTTAGTAGACTAATCAGCCTGAATTCATCGATCCTTCGAACTTCACTCTTTTTGGGGGCTAGTATAATGTTTGCGTAGTTTAGCCTGTCGATGTCTGCTGTCTCTGAATAGAATTCTTTGATGATTTCCATTAGGTCCCCCTTGACAATGTTCCAATATAGCCTATAGAAGAAGATAGGGAATCCATCTGGTCCTGGTGCTTTATCTTGTCCTAGCCCTTTGACAGCCTGAAAGACTTCCTCCTCCGTGAATGGTCCTTCTATCCCCTCACTACCGTCTATCCTTAGAACCTTCCCAGAAATCAGACATTAGTCTACATCTCTGTCGATTTGTTTGTCCTAGCGCCACCTTGAATTTGTTATTTATGTGTCTTCTGATTTGTCCCTCATCCTCAGTCCACTAGATCCCACTTGTATTCTAGTGATTCGGCTGCGTCTTCGTCTTCCGTGGAAGAATTTAGTGTTTTCGTCCCCTTCCCGAAGCCATTGAACCCTCGAGCGCTATCTCCAGTACTGTTCTTCCATTTCTGCATTTTGATTTGTAGTCTGCTATTTGCCAAAGTTTCCACCTCTGCTCTCAACAGATCTCTTTCCTCCTCAGCCTCCTCCAACTCCTTGACTTTATTTCCCAATTCTTCTACTTTCTTTTTGACCTGACCGAACTCCTGTCTTGACCATTCTTTAAGACATTTGCGTAATCTCCTCGTTTTTGCGATCCATTTTCCAATGGCATCGGTTGAGTTGGTTTCCGCATTCCATGACTCCTCTATAATCTGTCGTAGATTGGTATTCAAAGTCCATGCTTTCTCAAATCAGAACGTGTGTCTGCAGTTTCTTTGCTCATCGCCGCACTAGAGCGCTAACGGGACCGACGTTAATCTTGTGATTGATCTAACCAACGCGAGTGGGTAAGTTTCCTCCCATTCTGAAGACACCAATATTCTATCAAGCTTAGCCAAGATCGGACTCTGTTGTATATTCTTCCATGTGAACCTCCTATCAGTCGGATTAATCTCTACCAGTCCTAAATCATCTATGATGTTGTTGAATTTACACCTATCAGTATAGGTTGCCCCTCTACCCCTATGTTCATGTTGATATCTAGTGATATTAAAGTCTCCTCCAATCACCCATGGATCCGTCCATCGCTCTCTAATCGCTCTAATTTCCTCCCATAACCGGTCTAGTCTTCTCGAATCATATGGCTCATACACCATAGTTACTACGTGAATCCAATTATCGCTACGCCTTCAAATTCTCACTGACACCATGAACGATCTAATATCCTCTTCGATTATTTCAAAAGTAGCTGAGTTAACCCCTAGAGCTATCCCTCCCGACAAACCTATAGTCGTTTTAAACCTCCAGTCGTAGTCTACCAGAGCTCTAAGACTCTGAAAATCTTCCACCCTAGGATTTTCAATTCTGGTCTCTTGTAGAGAACAGATAGACGGTCTATGCTTGGAGATGGTACCGTTAATTAATCTAGCCTTTATACGCTGTCTCATACCTCTAACGTTCCAAAATATATATAACATTAATAACTATATTAAATCCCTATCACTCCTAAACAAAACCTGATCTAGTGACATCTCCTATTAGCACAGTACCCTCTCAATTTCCCCTCTAAGAGAGCTCGCTATCTGTAGTTGCTCCACCTTACTAGAACCAGTGGCTAGACCAAAAAGACCAGCGTAGTAAAGAAGAGTATTGTCTGAAATATAATTCAAAATTGAAGATTACAATTAAAGTTACTTCTGCATGCTGAACTGGCTCTTTTGCCTTGGCTGCTACTCTAATCAAGTCTTCCTCACTCGGTCCATGCTCCCCCCATATTTCTAACTGCCTCTTACTCTTTCGCGGATAATCACTCGTTGTCTTGTTTGTGCTTACTCCTCCCGCCATCTCCCAATCTTGTTTCTTCCACTTATCTGTATCAGTCTCCGAGATATGAGAGTCATCCCAAATTCCGTATAGTGCCTCAATTTGATCTCCCCCTCTTCGTTATCGGGGTCCTCTTCATTTTCTTTACGCGGATGCAGAGAAAGAACACTTTCTCGTAAGAGCTGGTCTTGAGCTTCCATAGTACCGAGGTCCACAGTCGGAACATCTTCTATGCTGAGTACGTCATTGCTATCTTGGTTTTGTAGGACGTCTTCATATAGCTTTGCATTCTGTGTTGGTTTCTGTATATTTTCCACCGCAAGCTGATGGATTTGATCTTGGAAGATTGCATTGGAATTATTATACGAGCCGAATTCAAGGCCCATACCCTTAAGCCCCTTGATAACATCTTCTACTGCACGTCTCACCATGTCATCAAATTCACCCCTCTTCATCACATTAATATTGCCATGTCCTTTCGTTAACATTGACTGACCTTTTGCAGACACCAATACATCACGGAACCTATTCGCCGGCGTTTTTTTAGACCTTCACCGGCGGTTTTTTACGCCGGTGAAACATTCACCGGAGTTTATGCAAATGCCGCCGAATCGAGCGTCGCGGAAAGATAGGCGCATTCACCGGCGTTTTTACTGGACGCCGATATATCTTTAAAATACACCGGCGGCTAGACAAACGCCGGTATATGGCAATTTCTGGGTGTCGTTCTTTCCCCAACATACATTCACCGGCAGTCACATACCGCCGGTATATATCTTTTCACCGGCGCTTGTACAAACGCCGGTGAATGTGTAATATTTACCGGCGGTCATAGAACGCCGGTGTATGCTTATTTCTAAGCGCCCTTCTTTCCCTACTTACAAATACCGGCGTGTCGTAAAACGCCGCTATATAGATATTCACCAACGTTTTATAAAATGCCAGTGTATCTTAGGAGTGCTGCAACTTACGGGTGCACCCGCCTGTGTGGAAATGCCTCTCTAACGAAATTTTCAACTAAACAATTAGATACACCGGCGTTCTACGAAAAGCCGGTGTATGCCCGTTGGTTTTTTCTGCTCCAATTTTTCATTCGATTTCAATTCACAATTTCATTTAAAAAACCTGTAAACTAATTCACAACTGATTCAACCAATTTCAGGCATATTAATGCGCAAATTACAACCAAACACAAGAATTAATTAAGATAATAAAGTTTCACACATAGTCCATTAATCGTCCAAATTCACCGCTTAATTAACATCATAATTAACAAATACAGTAATTAACATCCCAAATATCTCAACAACTACTTAAAACAACAATCCAGAACATAACAACAACTAGAGTAGGCCGACCACAGATCCATACCCCTCGAGTAGCTTCAGTGCTGATCATCAGAATTTCCTTCATCTGGGTGACCGTTCTATGAAAAAAAAACAATAATTTAGTTCAACAGTAAACCAAATATAAGAAAAATAAGTAAAATAAGAAGGGGCTCATATCAAGTATAGTTTTAAGGAACTGTCATCGTGGAAGGAAACCAAATATAGAAGCCAGAAATGGAAACAGAGAATGGTAGAGAATGAGGATACACCAGGCTAACATAGCGGCATTTTCCTCATCTCTTTCTCATCCCTTCTTTCCCTTCAGCACACGCACACAAAGAGACATCAGCAACAACAGCAAGAGCGACAAGAGCAACAATAATAATAAATTATTATAAACGAGATGTCTCTATATGGGTTTCCAGATCTCCACTCGAGCCCTCTCTTTCTAATCACAGCCCAATTAAGAACATAGACGACAGCCACTAAACAATCCAATCACAGCCCAATCAAAATTTGCCATCCTGGATCTTAAATCTTTAGATGCATGAATTCAGCTTCTTTAACAGTAAAAGAAAATGAAAATGACAATCAAAATCATGCTAAGATGACAATCAGATGCATGAATTCAGTTTCGTTAACAGTAAAAGAAAATGAAAATTTCCAGTATCTAAGCATATATGTTTCTCCATTAATTCATCATCCCAACTAAATCATGATGTTTGTGGCTCCAAAAGAAACCTGCACACGGTTTGTTCAGCCCAATTCTTGTACAGATTTGGAGGATTTCGGTATATATACAGCATCCTCTAGTTGACAGTTAACACATTTTGGTAAAAAAATCATGCTAAGATGACAATCAGATGCATGAATTCAGTTTCTTTAACAGTAAAAGGAAATGAAAATTTTCAGTATCTAAGCATATATGTTTCTCCATTAATTCTTCATCCCAACTAAATCATGACGTTTGTGGCTCCAAAATAAACCTGCACAAGGTTTGTTCAGCCCAATTCTTGTACAGATTTGAAGGATTTTGGTATACAGCCAGCATCCTCTAGTTGACAGTGAAACCATTTTGGTAAAAAAATCATGCTAAGATGACAATTAGATGCATGAATTCAGTTTCTTTGACAGTAAAAGAAAATGAAAATTTCCAGTATCTAAGCATATATGTTTCTCCATTAATTCATCATCCCAACTAAATCATGATGTTTGGGGCTCCAAAAGAAACCTGCACGAGGTTTGTTCAGCCCAATTCTTGTACAGATTTGGAGGATTTCAGTATACAGCCAGCATCCTTAGTTGACAGTTAACACATTTTGGTAAAAAAATCATGCTAAGATGACAATCAGATGCATGCGATCAGTTTCTTTAACAGTAAAAGGAAATGAAAATTTCCAGTATCTAAGCATATATGTTTCTCCATTAATTCTTCATCCCAACTAAATCATGATGTTTGTGGCTCCAAAAGAAACCTGCACAAGGTTTGTTCAGCCCAATTCTTGTACAGATTTGGAGGATTTTGGTATACATACAACATCCTCTAGTTGACAGTTAACACATTTTGGTAAAAAAATCATGCTAAGAAGGCAATCAGATGCATGAATTCAGCTTCTTTCACAGTAGAAGAAAATGAATTTCCAGTATATAAGCATATATGTTTCTCTGTTAATTCTTCATCCCAACTAAATCATGATGTTTGTGGCTACAAAAGAAACCTGCACAAGGTTTGTTCTCACCCAATTCTTGTACAGATTTGGAGGATTTTGGTATACATACAGCATCCTCTAGTTGTCAGTTAACACATTTTGGTAAAAAAATCATGCTAAGAAGGCAATCAGATGCATGAATTCAACTTCTTTCACAGTGAAAGAAAATGAAAATTTTCAGTATATAAGCATATATGTTTCTCTATTAATTCTTCATCCCAACTAAATCATGATGTTTGTAGCTACAAAAGAAACCTGCACAAGGTTTGTTCTCACCCAATTCTTGTACAGATTTGGAGGATTTTGGTATACATACAGCATCCTTAGTTGACAGTCAACCCATTTTGGTAAAAAAATCATGCTAAGAAGGCAATCAGATGCATGAATTCAGCTTCTTTCACAGTAAAAGAAAATGAAAATTTCCAGTATATAAGCATATATGTTTCTATATTAATTCTTCATCCCAACTAAATCATGATGTTTATGGCTACAAAAGAAACCTGCACAAGGTTTGTTCTCACCAAATTCTTGTACAGATTTGGAGGATTTTGGTATACATACAGCATCCTTAGTTGACAGTCAACCCATTTTGGTAAAAAAATCATGCTAAGATGACAATCAGATGCATGAATTCAGCATCTTTGATAGTGAAAGAAAATGAAAATTTTCAGTATATAAGCATATATGTTTCTCTATTAATTCTTCATCCCAACTAAACCATTGATGTTTGTGGCTACAAAAGAAACCTGCACAAGGTTTGTTCTCACCCAATTCTTGTACAGATTTGGAGGATTTTGGTATACATACAGCATCCTTAGTTGACAGTCAACCCATTTTGGTAAA
This sequence comes from Hemerocallis citrina, assembly GCA_017893485.1. Classification (NCBI taxonomy): domain Eukaryota; kingdom Viridiplantae; phylum Streptophyta; class Magnoliopsida; order Asparagales; family Asphodelaceae; genus Hemerocallis; species Hemerocallis citrina. The sequence continues at coordinate 17,151,626 of CM030358.1, read as the reverse complement.
AAAAACTGCTAAGAAGGCAATCAGATGCATGAACTCAGATTCTTTAACAGTAAAAGAAAATAAAAATTTCCAGTACCTAAGCATATATGTTTCTCAATTAATTCTTCATCCCAACTAAACCATTGATGTTTGTGGCTCAAAGAAGATTTTAGATCCAGGATGACAAATTTTGATTGGGCTTTGAATGGAGATTCTAGTCATAGATCGATTCTTCGGAGTCCGACTTTCTAAAGGAAATGCCATTTGGAAGTATGCGGGTACATGTTTGTTGGATAACCAAAACTCCCATTTTTATTGAAGAAAAATAAGAATAGGGCTCATATCAAGTGTAGTTTTAAGGACCTGTCATCGTGGAAGGAAACCAAATATAGAAGCCAGAAAGTGGAATGGTAGAGAATGAGGATACACCAGGCTAACATAGCAGCATTTTCCTCATCTCTCTCTCATCCCTGCTTTCTCTTCAGCAAACGCACATAAAGAGACATCAGCAACAACAGCAAGAGCGGCAAGAACAACAATAATAATAAATTATTATGAACGAGATGTCTCTATATGGGTTTCTAGATCTCCACTCGAGCCCTCTCTTTCTAATCACAGCCCAATTAAGAACACTTGTTGATAGTCACTAAAAAATCCAATCACAGCCCAATCAAAATTTTTGATCCTGGATCTAGAAACATATATGCTTAGATACTGCAAATTTTCATTTTCTTTTACTGTTAAAGAATCTGAATTCATGCATCTGATTGTCATCTTGGCATGATTTTTTACCAAAATGGGTTCACTGTCAACTAAGGATGCTAGCTGTATACCAAAATCCTCCAAATCTGTACAAGAATTGGGCGGAACAAACATGTGTGCAGGTCATAGAATGTCATCTCAGCATGTTATATGCCAAAGTGGGGTTGGTCATAGAATGCATGAACGACACGTATTAGTGTTTGAAGAAAAATAAGAACAGGGCTCATATCAAGTGTAGTTTTACGGAACTGTCATCGTGGAAGGAAATCAATTTAATATAGAAGCCATAAATGGAGCCAGAAAGAGGAATGGTAGAGAATGAAGATACACCAGGCTAACATGACGGCATTTTCCTCAACTCTTTCTCATCCCTTCTTTCTCTTCAACACACGCACACAGCAAGAGAGGGTTGGTCCAACAATAATTATAGATTATAATAAATGAGATGTCTCTATATGGGTTTCCAGATCTCCATTCGAGCCCTTTCTTTCTAATCACAGCCCAATTAAGAAACATAGACGACAGCCACAATGCAGACTCACAAACACTAATACGTGTCTTTCATGCATTCAAAATTATAATATCTTCAAAATTACCAATTTAAAGACTTACCGGTGGAATTATCCGTGGGTTCCTTGCTATTACCCCAATAAAGGATGAAAATTTGCTTGCATTATCACCAACCGGTTGCCCGACACCGTTTTCCTCCACCACAATCCTTTCGTCATTCTTAAGTTTCCATATGCCCGTCATCTTAGTTCGCCCTCGATGTTTTTTGGCAGTGGGCGGCGTGCTACCCTCCCCCTCCTCTGTTTGACTGCCACTATTATCTAGGATTAACAAACCAACATAATTACAAAAAATTAAAAAAGTGAGATTAACAAATTCAACTACAATGATAGTTTGATGCAAATGACACTAAGCATTGTTTAATGTAAATGACACTAAGCAGTAGAAAATAGAAAGATAATTAAACCAATTATTAAATTCACATACAACATGTTCGGAATTACAAGATATAATATTACAACAAGATTTAAGACACGAAAATTATAGGACATATAATATTGAGCTATGAAAATCTAGTAAACTACAATACGTCACATGTCCTCAAATTACAATTTGTACAGCGGAGGCATGGACAAAGGATTAGGTTGGGATCACGGGAATGTCGTTTGGCAAAGATAATAAAATCTTTAATATCATCACGGTACTCCTTGGATAATCGTGGTTACTATTCCAACTTCTATCCATTATAACAATAGCACACAATCTGAAATTAAAATTTGACATATTAAATAGTATTGACAGTAAAGGGCATTTTTTATATTTAATTTCACCTTTTTTAAAACCATCCCTAGCTGTAAATAAATAAACGATCTAACAATTAACTGTAAAATAAAGAAATCGTGGTTCCAAAAATATATAAAAAAACAATTAAATCTTAATACAATCTACTCTATTCACATAACCCTAAACTACCTTTGTGGAAATTATCACAACCATCTTAGTGGCATTTTATCGCACACCTTGTGTTCGAGTCTAATATCGATTCGACTATAGTCTCCCCTGTATTTAGCTTTCCGTTCAAGAAGATGATGATGGTAAATGGTATTTGTTAAGGAAGAGGAATCGGACGAATAACGAGGGCGTCGTGCTGTAAATACGGTAACAAGAAGATCTGATGACTCATAAACTATTCTGTTCATAGCTACTAATAATCAGTTACTCATCCCATAATAATAATAATAATAATAATAATAATAATAATAATAAACCTGCACAAAAGAAACTAATATGGCTACTAATATGTTGCTCTATTAATTCTTCATCCCAACTAAATCATTGATGTTTGTAGCTCCAAAAGAAACCTGCACAAGGTTTGTTCAGCCCAATTCTTGTACAGATTTGGAGGATTTTGGCATACAGCTAGCATCCTTAGATGACAATCAGATGCATGAATTTAGCTTCTTTAACAGTGAAAGAAAATGAAAATTTCCAGTATATAAGCATATATGTTTCTCTATTAATTCTTCATCCCAACTAAACCATTGATGTTTGTGGCTACAAAAGAAATCTGCACAAGGTTTGTTCTCACCTAATTTTTGTACAGATTTGGAGGATTTTGGTATACATACAGCATCCTTCGTTGACAGTGAACCCATTTTGGTAAAAAAATCATGCTAAGATGGCAATCAGATACATGAATTCAGCTTCTTTCACAGTAAAAGAAAATGAAAATTTTCAGTATATAAGCATATATATTTCTCTATTAATTCTTCATCCCAACTAAATCATGATGTTTGTGGCTACAAAAGAAACCTGCACAAGGTTTGTTCTCACCCAATTCTTGTACAGATTTGGAGGATTTTGGTATACATACAACATCCTTAGTTGACAGTTAACCCATTTTGGTAAAAAAATCATGCTAAGATGACAATCAGATGCATGAATTCAGCATCTTTGACAGTAAAAGAAAATGAAAATTTCCAGTATATAAGCATATATGTTTCTCTATTAATTCTTCATCCCAACTAAATCATAATGTTTGTGGCTACAAAAGAAACCTGCACAAGGTTTGTTCTCACCCAATTCTTGTACAGATTTGGAGGATTTTGGTATACATACAGCATCCTTAGTTGACAGTCAACCCATTTTGGTAAAAAAATCATGCTAAGATGACAATCAGATGCATGAATTCAGCATCTTTGACAGTGAAAAGGAGAGAAATCAAGAGAAATTACCAAAGAGAAAGAGGGAGGGGCGAGCGGGGCGACGAGCGGTGGCGTAGGAGATAGAGAGAGAGAGCGGGGCGACGAGCGGTGGTTTTCGATCGCAAATTCACCGCAAAATAGAGAGAGGGATGAGGGAAATCTGGTTCCACTGTCGAAGATGACGAAGGGACGGAGGCGAAGCACGAGAAATAGAGAGAGGGAGGAGGGAAAACGAAGGCGGCAAAAATTAGGTTTGGAAAATTAGCGAGCGAAATGTTAAGGTTCGCGGGGATTTATCTCAGTTAATTCACTGGCATTTGAAATTACGAACGCCGGTGAATGTATCTATATATTCCCCGGCGTTTGTTATTAAAACGCCGGTGAATAATACCATTCACCGGCGTTTCTAAATAAAACGCCGGTGAATATCATAATTCCACGGCATTTTATAGAGACCGCCGGTGTATAACCATCCAATCTGATGCCCCATTCCTGGTCACTCCCTACCCCGGCGCGAATGGTAAAACCCCGGGGAATATACGCTGGTAAATCGCACATGTTTTGTAGTGCACATCCCCCCTTTTGAGAATCCCCCCATCATAGGATGCTCGATAGGACATTTATTCGGCTACACAGTGGACCCATTGCCATCAGCTGCACCACTACATTGATTTCAATTTCCTCCTTTGTCTCCTTGATTCACGCAAACTTGGTTATTGCCCTGTGGACCCTCAAGCTGTACCGAACGAAAAGTTTGAATTGGACATTGTTGATGGATTCCCTCTCGATCAGACGACTCTCCTTTCTCTCGGAATTTTTTTTGTAATGGAGCGTTCAGATCTTTCCTTCTGCCATCCAACGACGCTCTTCAGTCTTCAACCTCATGATTTTTTTCGTTTTATGGCTCTGGCGACGAAAATGAAATCCGCTCTCCCGCTCCAGTGAAGGACACATTTTTCTTTCTCTCCGTCACCACCTTCACCTTGCACACCTCACCGTTGAACTCCATTTGAATCATGGACGGGATATGATCCTTAGACTATAGGATATGTCGTTTTCTTGCGAAGTCTCGCCGAGTCTGCATTAGCGTGTCTCTGTCGATCTCGATCAAAAATCCGAAGCTCCTTATTAGGTTTTGAAAAGCGGACCTTACCCAAACGTGAAACAGCAGATTAAACAACCTGATCCATATCGATGGCATAGATTCCGGCTTGATCGCCTCTACCTTCCTCGACCATCGAGAGAAAGTGATGTAAAACTCTTGCTGTGCTTCTCCCTCTAAACCCTTTAAGTTTAACAACTGTTGAACCTTGTCGGAGTTTGGCGAGGAATTGATTCTGGCTTATCTGTTGGACTTGCCACTTCGACTCCGGCGAGCCGTCAGTGTAGTACCCCGTATTTTTTTAATATTATTTTTAAAAGTTTATAAATGAATTAAAATGATTTTTGGAGATTTAATAAATATTTTTCTGGAAATCTATCTTTTTACACGTGCAAAATACGTGCAAATATCTTCTTGAGAGGTTCAAAAGCCAAAATTTCTTCATGGAAAATCATCATTTATTATTTGGGATTTAATTGTAATTTTTCTATATTTTTCTGATATTTATTGGATCTATTTACAAATATTAAGAAAAGGAATGATCTTTTTGCAAAATTTGTTATTTTGAGGGGTGAAAGTGCAAAACTATTTTCTGGACTTTTCAAATAGTGCCGGCTGGAAATAGGGTGTCTATTTTACTTTTAATCTCAATTTAATTGGTTTTAGCAAGTTTCCAAGTATGGGGATATATTTATGTAAAGTTATATTTTCAAGGGGTTATTTTGCAAATGTGTTTGAAAACCCTAAATCTTCTATTCCGGATTATTTAAAAGAAGTGCATCCGTCTTTCGCTGCACAGCACAAGGTTTTTATTATTTCTTGGAGAGTTAAGGAGGTGATCTTGGATTTCGCAAAAGAAATGTTTTCTTAGCAGACTTTCTTCATTCGAGGTGAGTGATTTGTTGTATTTTATTTTCTTTTGTGCATGTTGTATGTGAGTGACTGTTTGTTTTCTTTTGATTTGTGTATATTGTATGTGAATGATATGAATGTTCTGATTGATCTTGGATGTTGAATTTCATCTACTAGAAAGCATGTTTAGGGTTTGAGTATGATTATGTACTTAATGAATTGGATGGATGGATGAAAAATTGGATCTTGTGAAACCCTAGTTGTTTGTAAATAAAATTGTATGTGGATAATTCGAGATTTGATGAATAACCTATTGGAGATCATGGGTAGTCCATCTCTTTTGAATCAATGTTGGATTGATTGAATATGGTGGATTTTATGCATAAACCTAATAAAGATGAGACCTTTATTACTTTTGAGCATTGGTTGAACACAAATTTGATATGGTGATGTTATCAACTGAGTATGGTTGTGAGTTGTGGTAGTAATTCAGTTTTGAGAAATTTGAAAGGAAAAGTATGAATCAAGAGATCATGACATGAAAATCGAAATTTAGAAATTTAGTTGAGTTGAGGAAATATACTCAAATTGGGGATTCTCTTGAGATTTTGATATTTATATGGTTTGGATCTGAATACAAAACTATTTCAGTGATCAATAAATTTTAAGAAACTCTATTTTGACTATATGCACAATCCATGTTTTAATCGGAAGAAATCAACAAAAATCTTTATTTTTATAAATTCAAGTAGTTTTGACTTATTTTTATGGACTATTATATGTCCTGCAAGCTGTATTTGATCATATAAGAAATAAGCTTTTCGTAGAAATTATTTTCATAAAGTAAAACTACGTATCGGTTGAAATGTGCACAACCAAACGTCTGCAGTTTGTAGGTCGACAGTCGACCGGTGCGACCATACAGTCGACCGACGCGACCAGCTGCTGTGTTTTCTAGTTTTCTCGAAATTTTCATCTGGACAGTCGACTGATGACTTTTACAGTCGACTGGTACCACTTAGAATTATTTTCTCGAAGTTATTGTAATTTTTCTCACTGGACAGTCGACCTATACCCTTTACAGTCGACTGCTATACTTGGAATTATTTTCTTAAAACCATGGAATTTTCTTTCTGGACAGTCGACTTACGTTTGTTATTAGTCGACTTATACTGATATATCTATACATATTTTAATGTTCTTTTAAATGATTTATTCTCTAAATGTTTTAATCTATAACTTACTATTCTATACCTTATCTTCTACTGAACAAATATTTTTTTTTAGTGTTGTTTTATCTGAGCAATTGATGTTGGAAGATTGGTTTGGATATTGGGTGTGAGTCTCTAGAGGGTGTGTGGGACCCTAGTATACTGGCAATTGAGGTATTTATGTTTGAGCCTGTTGAGGCAATTTTAGTTGATCAGTTGTTGAGTTAAGCCCGGTAGGGTACACCAACTCTAGGAGATTCGTAAAGTAATTAAATAACCTAAATGATAAGGACAGGCACTAGTGGTGATATGATGAACGAGAACATGGGTTATGGACCTCAGTATGGCTTGCGGTGTGAGATAATCCCCGGAATTATCCAGGTGTGAGTGAAATAGTCTCCGGAATTATCTGTGGTGTGGGATTGATCTCCAAAATTATCGGGATCGAGGCGACGCACATGTGGTATTCGTGTGATGAGGTGCCATTGCTTGCGGTGTGGGGTATTCTCGAAGATTCCCAGGTGTGAGTGAAATAGTCTCCGGAATTATTTGTGGATAGAGATTGACCTCCGAAATTATCGGGGCATGGGCTAATACTCACTGTTTATCTTTTTCTCGTAGTAGTCATCGTGTTAGGATTAGTCGCATAGCGGGGGATTAAACCCTTTAAAGTGAAGACGTTAAGGGCTTGCACCGAATCTATGTAGAGTGGGATGCATAGACTCCGACAAGTACGCATTAGGGAGTCCGCATATAGACTTGTGTTTTTTTGACTTGGTTTTATGCATGTGGTTTCCTGTGTTCTCCACTTGTCACTTAGTTAGTTTCACTTGATGTTTTCATGTTTCCTTGCTACGTCACATTTTATGTATTATTGTTTATTACATGTTGTTTACGAATCTATGCTTTACTTATGTTGTATATTTTATGTCACTCACACCTTTATGGCTGACCCCTTTAGTTTTGGGGGTTAGGGTTATCTCTAGCCTCATATTTTATAGGTGATTTCTTATAGCTCGGATTTAGATGCTTGAGTTCAAGTGATGTAATGATTTATGTAATTGTAAAAGAAAGTGTTGTAAGGAAAAGAGAATTGTGATTTAAGGTGTATTGTATTCCGTTGTGTTATGTAAATGATTATTGAAATGAAAAATTAAAAATTTTACTTGTGTTGACTTTGTTGAATATTACATTTGAAGTTGATGCTGGAAATTGTGCCACGTATTTTCTAAGATATTATATTAGAAATTTGGGGCGCTACAGTCAGTATGGACGGCGAGTAGTTTTTCAATGTCTAAGTTCGAGGGGTACCCACTTTGGGCTTTGATCATGACGCAGGATGAGTATCGTCGCTCGAAGTCGACCATGATGGGAGTCGGAGAAATGATAGCTTTGATTATCTTTCTCCCGCCCGTTGTGCTCTCTTCAGTTTTGCTTTGGAAGGAGTATGTAGTGATCGGTGTAAACGGAGTGGCTGGCGATGCTGCAGTAGCCTTAATGACCCCTTATCTCTGCCGCACTCCGTCAAAATATGGACGAACTGCTTACAAGCATAACATAACCATTGATTGGGACATTCATTGACCGAATGGCCTCGTTGGGCGCACTTGTGGCACTACAGAGCCTTTGCTAACCGTTGAGACTCCGTCGATCCACTTTTGGTTGTCTTCCCCTATTTTTCCTCCCTTCTAGCCTTCTTGGGTTTAACTAAAACCCATTCCCCTTCGGTGTCTTCTTTTGTCTTCTTGTGTTCGCCCTCTGGTGTTTCATGTCTCCAGCTGCTGCAGATAGCCCCATGGTCTTTAGGCCTCGCTGCCTCGGCGTAAGTCTTCCTGTGAGCTTTTAGAGTAGCTTCATTGTTCTTCTCCGGTGAGCGACTCCTCCACTCAACCTCTCTATCCCTTTCAGACTAGTCCCTACCTATCTCCCTCGAACATCCTCTATGGACCATTCGAAGAGGCCTCTTGTCAGATCGCTCAGTTCCACCGTCTATGGCACCCTGTCGGCGACTCTCCCTTCCATGTCGAGTGAGTCTGATGTCGAGCTCCTCCTCTCTCTCACGCTTTCCCATCGATGTTCCCCTGCGGTAGAAGCCTTTCCTATCTCGCTTTCCGTCTTGCTCTCTTCCTGCTTGTCGCTCTCTTCCAGCTTCTCGTTCTCTTCTATCATGAGTCTAAAAGTTTAGAGCAACAATTTATTGATAAACTACATTGGTACAACTTGATTTATTCCATAATTAATATAGTATTCTAATTTCACACTTAAGCAACAAAATAATAATTAATACATGCCTAAAAAAACAGAATATTGTCAACATTATTAAAGGGTTGTCAAGCATAATTATAGGGATCCTCAAAAGTCTGCATCTTTATTCTTCCAAATGATGTCTTCATGCTATCTAATGGTTCGCATCTAATCTGAAAAAATATTTTTCAAACGAGATGAGTGCCAACAAGACATGATTAATATAATCACCTTGGATTTAAACAAGAAAACATAAGATATTTGCAAATGGAAGTAAAATACAAGCTAATCAAGGATAAAGCTGTTATAACCTTGTGTCAAACACCATAATAATAAATACCACAAAAATATTCATAAAGCATGATCAAATAATAAACCTTGAGTAAGTCAAAATTGCAGTCATTCCATCAGCTATGGCTCGCTCGGTGATACTAAATAACTACACTGGCTATGATCTACACAGTGCAAATAATATTAACTAACTGTCTGTGGCCCGCACAATACAAATATAAATTCACTAGCTATGATCCATCGGCTATAGTCTGCACGGTGTAAATAATATAGATCCATCGGCTATGGTCCGCATAATGTAAGTGCATCGAAGCTCATTGATAATTATCGAATTTATAAACAATACTAATAATATCATGATGAAAAACCAAAATCATGTCATGCATGCCTTGATCTTATATAAACATATATTTGTAAACTCAAATCAAGTTCCGAATCTCAATGTAATTCTTATATATATATCAATATAAAACCATGTGTGACAATAATAATTCATTCATAAACATATGTTTGCAAAATATATTTAACAATGAAAAATGCGAGAAAAACATGCAAGGTGGATAAATTACTTACAATGATTTGTCAAGTAGTTATTAATATGTGTCCAATATCACATTCGTTTCTTAATCAAACCCCTAATAAATAGGTTGTAAACAAATAAATTACTCATACTAATTATTTAGGCTTATAATTCTCTACTCATAATCTCTCTAAAATCTGAGTTTAATTTTTTCTTTTCTCTTTACATCATGTTTAGAAAGTTATCTAGTGCCTTAAGGATTTCTCGAATTTACTAGTTACTGTTTTTTTTACGGGAAAGCTTCGGCTCGAACCAGGGTCCCTGGATTCGAGCAGACACTCAATTGTCCGCCCTACCCAATACCATTTAGGGCATTGCATGTTGATCGCATATTATAACTATAGTAGACAAATATGGCTCTCAATGTGATTTTGCAGTCATTTGCATACATAACTTTACCTTTAACAATATTTGTAACCAAGTTACAATGTCTATAACTACTTTTAGGAATTCTGTGATGATTATACTCAATCTTTATGGATAATACATTATCTTGAGGACTAATTAACAATGTGTTTATATACTTAGGGTTCTATCGTAATTTTTCTAAATGTTTATGTTTGATTGGCTGGTTGTTTCCAATGGCTAATTCATTTCTCCTTACTTTGCTATTTTGTTATTGAACCTAGGAGTGGTATACCGTACCATACCGTACCATCATTACTCTACTGTCTACCGTACCGGAGTGCTCGGTACACAAATTTATCTACCATTACCGTGCCAAAATTTTGGTACTACCGAGTTCGGTAATACCAGAATATCGGTATGGTAATGGTATTACCATGGTACTACCAGACATCAATTAGCTCAGAAAATTAACATTTTAGTACAACTTCAGAGATGTACAAGTTTCAATATAATGTATCTTTGTGTATGCATATTAACTTCAACATTCTGCAATACGATCGATTCAATTATTGAATGATAGCCATACAATTAAGGTCCTGGAGTTAGAATCAATAGAAGACTTTTACACTTTGAATTATTTTTGTACACTGATAATCAATGACTTGTATAAAGTTCATTTTATAATAAATATTTTTACTTTATTGACTTTCAGACTTATTTCTGATGCAGAACCAATGGTGTCTGAAGGCAGTAATTTTTGTTAAAGTTGATACAGGGCTGAGAACTTAAGTTCAGTATTCCTATTTTCTTCTTTTGCTACATGGTATCAGGACATTTAATCTGGAAGTGGCCTATTTTAATGTTTTTGGACCTCTTGTAAATTTTTATCTCACATAATTGTTGTGTAACAACAACTCAATATATGTATCCATGGAACTAAGCATTATTCTATTTCTAGGTCATACTTGTTTCTGGGCTACTTCTAAATTCATAACATATATTATTGTTGATTAGCATCAAGACGATACTTTTATATAGGGAACTAAGCATTATTATATTCCTCTGTGATCCATACTCAATACACTAACCTAGGTCTGGACATGGATTATTAAATTAAAAAAAAATTAAATATATATTAAATATACTCGGTATGGTATGGTATACCATTGGTATGAATATTGGGTACCAATACCATACCATATAATTAAGGTACAGTACGATACCGAGATTTTGGTATGGTATTACCAAGTTTTCGGTAATGTATGGTATGGTAACGGTATGGTATGGTATGGTACGGTAATATGGTAAATTTTGACACCCCTAATTGAACCTAACAAATGAAGGCAACACCACCAGCATGTTAGTTCCTATTATTATTCCTTTTAATAATTAATGAATGAAAGGGATGAATATTACCTGAAAGAAAACATTTTTATAACTTTTCTTCATTGCTAGTTCACTACAACTGCAAGCTTTCTCTTTTATACTCTCTAACTTTTCTTCATTTCTAGTTCACTACAACTGCAAGCTTTCTCTTTTATACTCTCTCTCTCTGTGTGTGTAACTTTTAAATTAGAGAATGCTTAGAAAGTGTGAGAAAACTATTACTACAAATGTATTTATATAGTCATGATTTCAATTATTCCACATGTTTCTCACCATGGTTATGTGTTTAGAGTGGTTAACTTATTCACAATAGGGTTGAAAAATTCACCATCTACGGTGGGTTATGGTGAGCTACAAGGCTCCAAACTCATTTAATTACCCTAGAGCAAATTCCTTTGGTTAAGCCTTCATTTTTTACTCTTATTTGCCCATAAATTGCATTCTTCTCTCATAGTTTTGACCGGAATGAAAACTTAGGAATAATATATTTGTTGTTAAGTCCTTGATGATTGCAAGTTTGCATAAATAAAATTGAAAACTTTTGCAAGTAAGTCTTTCTAAAATATATATATGCATAGAAGTTTTGGTTATTACAATCTCCTTCCATATCTCATAATTTTTTACACAAGTTTCAATACAAAGATGGCTGAGGTGGAGAGTTGGTGCTTCGGGTGAGTGTAAAAGAAGAATTAAACTATTGGGGATGATACGCAGAAGGATACATAGGTATGATAGTGAAAATGACTTTTAGGAGCATGCAGAAAAAGAATATTCTACTTGCTTGGATGAGAAATATTAGAAAAGTAATGCTACACCCACTACCAAATTTATTATTTTCTCTTCACTATCTTAGGTGACACACTATTAGTGGAGGCAGGACCGGTCTTGAGGTATTTAAGGCATGAGGCAAAAAATAAATTTGTGTCATTTATAGATATGAATGTATTATATGAGGGACATAAAATCAATACACCGAAAAATAAAGATTTCCTTGTTTTGCTTTATGACATCAAATACTTCATATTTTCTATTAATCATAATGACAGCAATTCTTGCATCTAAAATAAAAATTCAAATCAATCACATCTCATCTAAAATGATCTCCTTGCATTTTAAAAAAGCAAAATCATCAATTATACGTTCAACCTCAATATTTTTCAACATAATTTTTTTAATACTTAAAATTACTAATCCATTTAACCTATCTTGAATCATAGTTATTCGAAAATAAGATTTTAGCAATTTTAATTTTGAAAAGTTTATTTCCACAGATGCCACGTTACATGTACAATCAATAAAATTCTATAAGTAACCAAAATATTTGGAAACATTTTTTTTCTTTCCAAACTCCATAATTTTAATGGAATGTCATGGTTTATCTGTTTCAAATGCTTCATTTCGTAACATTTCTTGCAATATTTGTAATTCTGAAAGTAAATAATTCGCATTAATATTAGACATCTCACCATGTTTCAAAGCCTTTTCAAGTTGCACACAACAATTTTTCATTCATCATCATCCCATGAAACTAACCATGATGCATCAAATAAGAAGCCAAATATAGATTCAAAAATTTGCATTTGTTCAAAAAATACTCTTCAATTGAGAAAGAGTCATATCAACTAAAACAAGAAAATAATCAGTTGTAAAATTTTCTTAAGTAGATTGTTGATCTCTATCCGTATCAGGAATCTCATTAAAAAGTCCCTTTCTAAAAGCCCTATGTTTTAAAGGAAATAATGGCTCATTTTCCATCTTAGATTCAATTTCTCATAGTAAAAGTAAATCTATTTTCTCTATATTTTTTAAAAAATAAAACCAACACTTCCAAGTTTTTAATTGCAACATCAAGAAGCATATCTTTAGTGTGCAACTTTTTACTCACTAAGTTTATGCTAATTTAATTAAAGCTTGATTCAGAATGTAGTATATAACGAAGAATACTTACTGAACCATTAATTAGTAAATAGAAATTTAAAAGTATAAATTAAAAATCGAAAACCATTAATTCGCTAACAGGAATTAAAAGGTAAAAAATAAATAACCCTTAATTAGAAAACAAGAATATAAAAAGTATAAAATTTAGAAAGAGCCATATCAGCCAAAACAAGAAAATAATCAGTTGTAAAATTTTTCTTGAGCAGATTGTTGTTCTTTATCCGTATCAGGATCTCATAAAAAAAGTCTCTTTCTAAAAGCCTTACGTTTTAAAGGAAATAATGGCTCAATTTTGATTTCAAATTCAATTTATTTAGCTTCAATCATAGCAAAAGTAAATCAATTTTCTCTATATTTTAAAAAAATGAAACCAATACTTCCAAGTTTTTAATTACAACATCAAGAAGAATATATTCAGTCTGCAACTTTTTACTCACTAAGTTTCTGCAAATGTAATTAAAGCTTGATTCAGAATGTAGTACACAACTAAGAACACTTACTGAACCATTAATTAGCAAATAGGAATTTAAAAAGTATAAATTAAAAATTGAAAATCATTAATTAACCAACATGAATTAAAAGGTAAAAAATAAAAAATAAAAAATAAAAAGTAAAAAACCATTAATTAGTAAACAAGAATATAAAAAGTATTAAAAAAAAAAAAAAACTCTTGTTGAAAGTTGAACTCAAACCCCCAACTTACAAAGTAGGTGCTTTAACCAACTATGCTAAAAAAAACCTTTTGCAGTTCTAGTTCAAATATTAATAATTAGTTAAAGTGTTATAAACTCATTATACTTACAAATTTCTGTGCCCTTTATCAGAATTAGGCCCCGGGCGGTCGCCTAGCCTGCCCTGGGCCAGGACTGGCCCTGAGTGGAGGTTTCTACTACCTACTCTATAATAACCTCCACTAATAGTGTGCATAGTGAAGATAAAGGTAGTGAATTTGGTAGTGGGTGTAACGTTATTCTAAGCAGAATGACTATTTCCAAATAAGTCCCACATTGGCACAATGTCAATGGCACAAATTGAATTATTGATTTGCGAGTAAGTAATCCGCAATTTCAAAATTTATTAATGGTATGTGAGAAAAAATAAAGAGTGATTCTCACATTTAGGCCAATTAGAAGAAACTATTTGCGTTTTAGGGCCACTAGCCAAACTATTTGCGTTAAAGGCTAGTTGAAGAAAATCTTACAAAAACAACCCTATCTTTAAAGATATTTATACTGCATAAAAACAAAAAATTTGCATAACTCACTATCCTATTTAAAAACTGGATATTTCACAGAAAATAAAGAAATTAAGATTAAAAAGTCTCTCAAAATTTAAAATTAGATACATTGATAGAAGATTAACATTAAGGAAACATATGACTAATAGGGAAATATCAGAATATTTGTTAATAATAAGTAAAGTAGCTAAAAAATTGCCTAAGAAAATACAAAAAGAGATAGCATACAAGGTATTAAATTATAGAAATGAAGAAGCAAGCTGGTATTACCAATACCTACTAGCATACAAAATAATAGGCCAAGTATGGCCAATGAAGCAGTTGCATTAAACCCTGACATAAGCCAAGAAATTTAAATGATAAACATACAAGAGTTGGAAAAAAATTACAGTGGTCCTGAAATTGTTGGAGACATAAGGAAAGATTTAAAAATCATAAATAAAAATATAAAAGAATTAGATAGATATATAACTGACTATCCAAAAGAAGAATTAGGCATAACGGAAGAAGGTATGAAGGAGTTAGAAGCCATAACAAAACTTAATATAAATACTTTAGAAATAGAAGATTTAATGGCAAATCCTAATTCAGTAGAAGTAGAAGAAGTCTTGAAAAATCTAGATATAACAAATGAAGAAATAAAAATGGACCAAGATAAGATTATAGCAAAACCTACAGAAATTCCAAATGACATGTACGAAATCTTAAGGCCACCACCTAACAAAAAACCTTACCAATTACCATAGAAATGGCAAAATACAAAAAGAAGAATGCAGCTAGGAAGAGACAAAGAAAAAAAAATCCCAAAATATGAACCTGCAGAACACTACGAAAAAGGAATAGCAGGAAATGGAGAATGGCTAGACCTAGATTGTGTAAAAGACGTAGATAGGACAATTGAAGAATGGGTAAAGTCCTCACTAATAGTAGGATTTAGGCAAAATCTTACAAGGAACGCATTTGAGAAATTTATAGAAGCCACCTTTATAGGAGTAGTAGAAAAATGGTGAAATGTACTAAAGGAAGAAGAAAGAAATACTATAAGAAAATCAGGACCAATTGATGATAGAAGAACTGAAGAAACATCAGCACAACGAACCTTAGGTCTAAAAGAAACAATTACAAATTACGAAATAGCAATAAGAACAGAATTTAGTGTATACGATAAAGGAGAAAAACACACTATATACAAAAAGAATCAAACAAGATGGAGACTAACTTAGAAATATGCGACATGTGTTATTTTGACAACTATGCTTGTGAATTCCAAAAATATTTTCAAGATAGTTATTATACAAAAGAAGAACGGAGTCCAATTTTGGACTCATTCTTTCTAAAACTACCTGATCCATGGAGTATAAACATATATAGTGCATATATAGGTGAGAAAGTAAAACCAGAAGTAGACATTTTAGGTATAAAACGCAATTCGTAAAAGATTATAGGGATAAAGTATGCCAAGATGCTAGAGCAACAATGAAATACTACAGAACATATAAACAAAGAATTTGTTGTGAAGATGCAAAACTAAATCGTTGGGGATGTAATAATAACTATAATTATATAAGGAAGAGTAAACACAAATTCCAAAAATATAAACCAAAATATAAAAAACTTTTAAGAGATAGAAGAAACCCTATTAAAAATACTTCAGAAGAATAAATATAAATAAAAATAGACAGTATACGAAAAACCCTATGAAATATAATTGTTATATATGTGGAGAGGTAGGACATATATCACCAAATTGTTCTAAAAGAATGAAAAAAGAAAATGTAAAATACGTAGAAGAAATTGAAGAAATGAATAACATAAATTATGAACCCATAGAATATGAAGAAGAATGGTCAGAAATAAGTGAAGATGAAGAAATAATGATAATGGAAGAAGATAGTGGAAGTAGTGAAGGTGAAACAAAAGAATGTGAAATAAACATGATGACAGAAATAACCGAAATAGGAGAAGAACCAGAAAGAGAAGAAAACAATGAAGAAGTAAGAGAAAAAATGTGCTTTGACATACAAAAATACGATAAAATAAGAGCGACCAAATTAGATATAAATCAAAAAGAAAATTTTAAACTACCAATATTCGAAAGGAAGAAAAGCACCATCGTAATAACTAGGAATAATGAACAACCTATAGACATTGAACAAGCAGAAGAAAAAACCATAATTCCATTAATAACTGAAAGAATAATAAGACAAGAGATGGAAAAAATAAATGAGAAAACCAGAAAAACATTAAGACACATATATTTAGGAGCCGTACAAATAATAATAAAAGCCTATTTTAAGGAAGGGATAAATACACCCTGGAAATATACCTAATAGATGATAGGATAATATCAAGTACACAAGATGCCTTAATAGAAATAGTACAAGAATATCTAATGTACTAAAGGATAAAATTTACAATAAAACTTAATTTCTCTATAAGCATGGCAGAAGAAAATAAAGACAAAAGTATAGTCATGTACCACAGATTATCAGGAATAGAAATGATAGAAAAAAGCAAAGTTATGAGCATACAAATAAGAAATATTTATGCTTTCACTAGTAAGCATGAAGTAAAAAAAAATAAAAATACAGATAATTTTAAAATAAAGCCGATATTCAGCAAAATTATAAGATACAAACCAGCTAGAGAAAACCCTGAAATTACTATACCAAATTATATAGAAGTCGACTTTAATAAAGCAAAAGAAATTGCAAAAGGAAAATCACCACAAATAATGTTCGGAAAGAGATCACTATCAATAAGAAATAAACAACAAACATTGGATACCAATAATAAATACATTAGAACACCAAAATAATAACCAATTTAAAATAGAAATAGAATATTATGATAATAGAAAATGGAATAAACAAGTAGCCCTAGTAGATAGAGGAGCTACTAATTCACATATTAAACAAACAAATATAAAAACAACTGAATTAATGTCATTAGAAAACCCATATTACTACCTAGACTAATACAATGATAGACATCCAATTGTACATAAAATTATACTGCTACTAAGGATAAATGGTAGAAAGAAAATGTTATTACACTTATACGTAGACCTAGAACACCATGTTAATAAAATGCTATTAGGAGCAGATTTCCTTACATCAGTACAACCTTACTCAATTTAAGAAGAAAAAATCACAATAACAGTAAACAATAAAAGTATGGTATTCAATAGAATACTGGACAAATGAATCCATTAAGAGCAACAAAAAACACATTATACATACTAACAGAATTTGTTTACGAAGGATACAAATCAAGAAACTATCACAGTTTAATAGACACCGGAGCAGGCACCAGCATATGCCGCGAAAATATACTACCAAAATGGAAACAAGATGGATATAATAAAAAAGCAATAACTAGATTAACTGGACAAACTATCATACTTGATAAGTATCAACAAAATATTAATGTACAAATACGAAGTTACATACTAAAAATACCAATAATATACCAGTTTGGTGATATGAATATGATATACTCTTAGGAAATGACTTTTTCCAACAATACTATTCCATAACCATATCACATAAATCAGTCATATTTATGACACCTTGCCGACACTAACCAATAGCCATTAGAATAACTCAACCTTATTCCAGAACCGACCTACCACACATCAGAGTTTCTTCAATCCAGCGTGGTGAATACCAATATTTACCAAACAAAACTAGAATACAACAAGTCCAAGAAACAACTACAAAAAAATTTTTACAAAAATAATTAGAAGATCTGTGCGGAGAAGACCCTTTGGCAAAATAGAACTCAAGTAAACCCACAGCACATATAGAGTTGATATATAAGAACAAAATAATAAAAATTAAACCTATAAGGCACACTCCAACAGATCTAGAAGAGTTCAAAATACATATAAAAGAATTAATGGAAAATAAATACATAAGAAAATCACAAAGTCCATATTCATTACCAGCATTCATAGTAAAAAAGCATTCGGAAGAAAAAAGAGGTAAATCTCGAATGGTAGTAAATTATAAGGAACTAAATAAAAGTACTAAGAGGTTTGGATACCCACTATTAGACATGCAAATACTACTCAACACAGTAAGAATAAGAAAAATATATTCAAAATTTGATTGTAAATCAGGATTTTATCTTGTAAAACTAACAGAAGATTCAAAACAGTTAATAACATTTAGCACACCTCAGGGATTTTATGAATGGAATGTATTACCATTCGGCTATAAAAACAGCCCAGGAACATTTCAGGAATATGTGGATAAGATATTTGAAAAATACAACAATTTCATATTAGTATATGTAGATGATAATCTAATAGGATCCGAAAATAAGGAACAACATAAAGAGCATCTACTAAAATTCATAGAAATAGTAAAAAAATACAGGTATTATACTATGAAAAAAGAAAATGGAATTATTCAAAATTGAGATAGAATTTCTAGGAACAAAAGTATCACATGAAGGAATAAAACTACAACCGCATATAGCAGAAAAAATAAAGTCATTTCTTAATGTCCTAAAATAAAAAGAGAAGTACAATCTATAATCGGGTTACTAAATCAAACAAGAGGTTACATACCAAATTTATCAGCAAAAATAAATTGGTTACAACAAAAACTAAAAAAGTTTAAGAAATGGGAATGGACCCAAGAGGATGAAGAATAACTTAAAATATTAAAACAACAGACTTCAGAATTACATAAGCTAATATTACTTGTTAAAGAATGTTCATGGATAATAGAAACAGATGCGTGTGAAAATAATTAGGAAACAATATTAAAATTCATTGAAATATGAGAAGAAGAAGAAAGACTAGCCAGATATACTAGTAGATCATTCACACAGACCCAACAAAATTACCACATAAATGAAAAAGAACTACTAGCAATCTTAAAAGCTATAAAAAGTTCGAGTTATTAATAATACATACAAAATTCACAGTAAGAACAGACAATACACAGGTAAAGAGATGGATTAACAAAATAATAGACCCAACTATAGCAAATAAAAGGTTGATAAGATGGCAAATGGAGTTAGCACATTACGACTTCTCAATAGAAAATATAAAAGGAAAAAGATAACTTCCTAGCAGATTTCTTATCAAGAAGCTAACAATTTGATTTTTACAGGATGGAAAGTAGAGTTCAGCATATAGAACGGGATATAGTCTATCTAAAGGAGACATTGGAGCAATTAAAAGGAGCATTTAACCAACTACAGCTGCAAATATGTGGTCCTCAAAGTATATTTTACCAACGTATAAATACAGATCATATTGAAAAAATGAGCAAAGGGAGTGAACCTATTAACCCACAAAATACAAGTGGGATCACAAAAATATCCATACAAGAGGAAAACTCCGCATCCATACAACCAACTACCTACAAAGAGAGTTTACTCTCAGATCCTCAAAAATACTCCAAGAAGGATTTTATTTTTACAATATATTGAGAAATTATGCCAAACCACTCAGGTCAACCAATTTCTCAAGACTATTTCTCAACAATATATGAATAAAGCAATCATACTACTAGGAGCAAATCCAAAAATAGTGAGAGTATTGTTCGAAAGAGGACTTATCCACTGCATCTATCCATCTCGAGAATGTGAAGAAATGTGAAGAACTTAGCAGTTACCAAAAGAAGTATATAAAGCTGCTAAAAGTTATTTTGGTCTCACAAAGGCATCCAAAATATATGTCCAAGTATTTTCAGCTATTCTAGAATTCCTTGAAGATGATGAAGAACTACCAGCTGAACATATTATAAAGATAGGGATAATTACTCAAATCTTATTTGGAGCAACCAATATTATACCATATAAAAATGAAGAATTTGAAAAACAGGTCCCAGAAAGAAGAGCTACTGGATTTAGAACAATGTATTGTGAACTAAAGGATATACAAAATAGAGATGGTAACATATGGATTTATGATAACCCTGACCCACAAAAATTAATAATTTACAGCATAGCAAAAATTAAACAACCACAGTCAAAGAAAGAAGTCTTTGACAGCTGGTATTGAATCCTGCATAATGGAGACATGACAATGACAGAAGAGACAGCTGTCTACTACTGTAGATTGATGAGGATGGAACCACAGCATGAATGTGGACAATGTAGAAAAGAACAAGAGAAGGTGGACGAAGAGATATTTCTAATGTGAAGCACGTGAAGATGTAGGCCAGAAAAGAATCTTCAATGTAAGCAGTGACGTAATTAGCTCAGTTATTTATCTATGATGTAAGCAATGATGTAATGAGAACAATAATTGTATCAGGTGTAAAACCATCAATTCTTCCATAAAAGGGGAGGCAGGGTAAGGGAGAGGGGCAGACTATCTGGGAGGAAAGAAATTTCATATAAGTTTGTAAGAAAAGTCTGTAAGGGGATTGGGAGAAATAAAATTATCTTTCTATGAGTTCTACTACAGGTTCTTGTACAATAAGGTATGAAAAACTAATTTTTCTTACTTAGAGAGAATTTTGTAAGGCTCTGCCTGAAGGATCTTGCAAAAAGATCCATTTGTAACCTTCTTTAGTTAGACTGTACACCTAGTAGCAGGAAACGAGCTAGGTTATGGTTGCCTGTATCGAAGTGCTACTAGTTGTTCTAGATGTATCTCTCAGATGAAGCTCTCTTGAGAGCATAGTAATCCTGAGATGGGAGGAACGTAAAAGGAGCACTGAAATCGAGGTGCATACCAGATGTATTTTATCCACTGGTAGTAACTAGTACAGAGCAGCTCGAAAAAGTTTAACTAGATCGGAAGCATGATGGGCCGTTTTGTTTTGATTTTTAGGGTATCCTTAGAAATCTCTCTCTCTACTCCCGATTTTATAATTATTGTTGTTCAATAGAGCTAATGGATAATAATAGTTTACGTGTTGCATCAGAAAATTTTGAATTAATGATTAATTATCAAGGAAGTGATAGAATACTAGTTTTTGATGTTTATTATACTTATAGAGAAACAAGCATGAATGATTATTATGAATTCAAATTATTCTTCTTTAGTGTACAACGAGTAATAATTATAACAATAAATCAAATAAATCATGGAGAAACTAGTAATATAAATGTCGAAATAATTGATGATCTAATTTTTTATGAAAGATCTTTATTATTCTACGAGAATGGTGTATTTAATAGTTATATCTGGAGCCCTACAACATCATATAGAAAATTTCTAGAAGAAAATGAACAAATTGGAGAAGGAAATAGACATATAGAAGATCTTGAAGACACATTTGATTACTTTTTTGAGATAGACAATATACATTATTTCGAAGAATATTATTTTACAGAAAATTATCATCTTTATTTTTTTTTTTTGATCCTTTAAAGTTTTAAAGTTTTTTGATACTCTCCTTAATTCTATTTTATAGGAGAGATTTCACGCTTCGCACCCAAGTTTGTATCAGAGCTACGTTTTAAAGTAAGAAACTCATACCAAGTTTTCTAAAAATTTTAGTAAAATATTTAATACATTTTAAGTAGTTAAAAAGTCAGTTATATAAGAAAAATAGAAATAATTACAAAAACAAATTTTAAAATTGCAGAAGGTCACACATCATATAGAAAATAGTATAGAGAAGGAAGTGTAAAAGTTTATTTAAAAAACTAGCCCTTAGAGCATAGCCAATCGTCCATTGGCCTTGCTCTTAATCGCAAATACTTTTGAAAAGTAGACCTTAATCGCAAATACTTTTAAAATTAGGCATTTTCTGCAAATAATCTCTACTACTATAATGGGAGAAAGCCTTTGTCCATAACCCAACCCGTGCAGGCACGTGCAGGTAATTTTTTTTTGCCCTTTTCATACCACCCAATTTTCCTCTACGTGCACAGCACGTGTATAATACTAGTTTCAAAAAGAAGCCAAAAGTCTCTAATTAACTGAAAAGTATAAAACCCTTGTAACAATTTTAAAACGGGCTTTTCCGGGCCGGCCCATTACCAAACCCATTATCTTCCATCTTCTCCCTCCCCAAATCAAGAACTCACCACCATCTCTTCCTCTCCAAAATCCCAACTCTAAGATTCTCCATCGATCGAATCTCAAACGATCCCAAAATCAAGAATGAGCGGAAGCGGGAAGAAGGTGGTGGAGGCGGCGGCGAAGGCGTCGAAGTCGATGATCGACTGGGACGGCATGGCGAAGCTCCTCGTCTCCGAGGAGTCTCGCAAGGAGTTCGCGAACCTCCGCCGTACCTTCGACGAGGTCAACCACACCCTCCAAACCAAGTTCAGTCAGGTATCCCGAATCTTTTCCCGATATAGGTTTTCGCCCTTCGATTTTGCTTTGATCTATGGTTTTGCTAGAAATCTGAGCACGAAATTTAATGTTTTAGCGGTTGAGGATGATTGAGGTTTTGGATGCTGGAAATCTAGGGTTTTGTCCCTTTTTTATTGAGAATGCTGTTTAGAATTTGAATAGTGGGTTCGGAATTTTAGGATTAGTGAGGACTTGAATGGGAATGATGTAAAACTCATGAATTGGAAAATATGTAGGTTATTTCACTTGTTAATTATTGACACCCTGTTAGGAGGTAAGTGGAGGGTTGTGGATGTGACTTGTTTACCTGGAGTTATCTAAACTTTGGTATGTTTGGAGCGTAGTTTAGAGTTGTGTTACCTCCGATTATATTACCTCAAATGAAGATAGCAAGGTATCTGAACTCCAATCCAAGCCTTTTTTTTAAAGCAAAAAATGGAGGTATAAGTATGCACCCTTTAGGTTGAATTCCTCTACATCTACTTTAGTGAATACATGGGTGAGAATGATCTAGAAATCCCGAATTAGAAAATTTAGAGGTTTTGTCACTTTTATCTTTTGTGAATTGTGATGTAATTGGTGTTGAGATTGTTAATAATGAGGCTTCTGTTTGTTTGGATACATCGATTAGTTGAGGTAAGTGGAGGTTTGTGGATGTGACTTGTATACTTGTAGCTACCTAAACTTTGGTGTGTTTGGATCATATTTAGGAGTTACGTTATCTCATGTTATTTCACCTCAAACTTAAGATAGCCGTAGTTTAGAGTTGTGTTACCTCCGGTTATCTTCCCTCAAATCAGTGTTCTAAATGGCGGCTGTCTCGGACGCCTAGGCGCTCAGATGGAGGAGAACGAACTGCCTTTGCCATATGCGGTGGTCTAGATGGTCAGAGACTATTAGGCGGCCATTTTATTGAGTAGGCGTCCGTGGCGCCGATCAGGCGTCAGCCTAATGTCCAGCGTCTAGGCGTTTTCTATTTTTAAAAATTTTAAATACTATTAAATAACACAAAAAAAGAGAACTACTATTAATCTATTTATCTGTTATATACTATGTATGGATCTTTAATAATAGTGGAATTGTTTTTACTTTTTTTAGTATTATTGGTGATAGATTGCACATATTACACTTATTACACATATTAAAATAGCACATGTTACACATTACATATATTGGTATATTGCACATATTACAATTGGACAATTATTTTTTTAATTGCACATATTACACATTAATTGCACGAGAAAGATTTTTTTATGTATAAACACCCTTTAATTACATATATTACACAAGAACATGATGAATATTTGCAATTGGATTGCATAATTATACTTACGATTGAAGAATAGGGGTAGGAATTAATTAAATCGTCAAAATAAATTCAACTGCCTAGGCGCTCCTTGACCGAACCGCCACCGCCTAACGCCGTTTACAACCTTGCCTCAAATGAAGATAGCCGTAGGTATCTGAACTCCAATCTAGCCTTATTTATTTTTTGAGCCAAAAATGGAGGTATAAGTATGCACCCTTTAGGTTGAATTCCTTTACATCTACTTAAAAATTACGTACAAATATCCTACCTTTGTATCCATACATGGCCTTAGTGGTTACATGGGTGAGAATGATCTAGAATTAGAAAATTTAGAGGTTTTGTCACTTGTATCTTTTGTGAATTGTGATGTAATTGGTGTTGAGATTTTTAATAGATGCTTTTGTTTGTTTGGATACATAGATTAGTTGAGGTATGTGGAGGCTTGTGGAGGTTTGTGGTAGTGACTTGTATACTTGTAGCAATCTAAACTTTGGTGTGTTTGGATCATATTTTGGAGTTACGTTATCTCATGTTATTTCACCTCAAACTTAAGATAGTCCTAGATATTTACAACTTCAATCCAACCTAGTTCATTTCGTAGGAAAAAAAGGAGGTATATGCATGCAACCCATAGGTTTGCATTCCGCTACCTCCGGGTAACCTATAGGTGTCGTACCTTTGCATCCAAACATGGCCATGAGGTTTAGGTTCGTAGCCAACACTCAATAGTAGAAAATGGTGACATTTCAAGTTATCTTGTATATTAGTAATTTTGTTGAATTAGTTTTGTATGTAATTCAAGGTTTAGTGTGGATGTGTTGAATTTGTCGGAGGCAACTGGATGGTTTATCTAACTAGGCAATGTATTAGATGCTTCTATTTGCAGTAGTTTGTTGCTATAGTTTATACTTCTTGTGAATCAAAAGCTTCTTTTGGTATTCAATGTTTTCTATGATATTCTTTATCCTACCGCTTTCTGGTAGAAGATTGTTATTGATTGATGCTAATGGCATCAGTTCTTTTGTAGAATAGCTTAGATTGAATATGTTATAGCACATTTCATATAATATCCGGCCTTATTCGTTAGTTGAGAATAAGAAGTTGGGTATGTGGATGTACTGTGAATTTTTCTAGTGCAGTTAGTTGTAAATGCATCAATTGTTTTTTTGTCATTTTAGATACTATTTTTTTGTATGTTAATATCTATCAAATCTCTTTTGAATACTATTCGTTTTAATGTACTTTTTCGTCAGTACTTTTTCAAACAATCAAATCTGAACTTATTTCTTTATATGATAATATATTTGCCTAGTTCAGTTTTCGAAAAAATATTAAATATCAGACACAAAATAACTTGCAGTCAATCACTGGAATGATGAATGAGTATTGCATGGAGAAAGTGTGGGGAATAACATTGATGAAAATAGAAAATTAAAAGATCTGGAAGCTCTTAATCTCTTACCTAGAACTTCATATGCCACAAGTCATTAGTTAAAGGCAAACTGAAGTTTTATGCTTTAATTTCCTTCAGTATATGAGCTTGGTTTGTTTTAGTACTAACTCCTTAACCATTCATACGCTTCCCCATCTTGCTTTGTATTGGTTGACAAGCTGCAATTTCCCCTTACCTTCCCTAGGTATTTAAATGTTCAGATATGTTTTTATTCTTGTAACTTTTGGAATTTGAGATGAAGATATGTTTCTTTGTTTATTTCTTAGATAGTTGTCTGTGGTTTTCTTGTTGCTTAGGCGTTGATTTTCATCAATATTTATGATTATGCTAATGCCAATTATATATACTTTTCTTTCATAATTATGTAGGAACCTGAGCCCATTGACTGGGAATACTATAGAAAAGGAATTGGTTCTCGCTTGGTGGATATGTATAAAGAAGCCTATGACAGTATGTTTTGGCTCCTATTTTATTGATT
Source organism: Hemerocallis citrina (assembly GCA_017893485.1). Lineage (NCBI taxonomy): Eukaryota > Viridiplantae > Streptophyta > Magnoliopsida > Asparagales > Asphodelaceae > Hemerocallis > Hemerocallis citrina. The sequence continues at coordinate 17,125,464 of CM030358.1, read as the reverse complement.
TATTTGTTGAATCTATTTGTTTCTGTATATATCATTATATCCTTTTGATGTTGCAAATAATAGTCAAATTATATTAGCAATATTATCTCTGTTATTACTAAGATTGAATGGAACTTGGAATAGCCTGCTGGTAGCATGGCACATGAACGTGTTGCTAACATACTGGTATGTCATATTTATACACTCAGCAGTAGTTTCTTACTTACAAACCAATATATTTTTCTGATAAATGTGAATTACGTGATATAAATCGGGCATAATTTATTTAAGAATTTCAATAGATATAGTTTTATGCATACTCTGGATGGAGAGAGATCACTATGATTTTAGATGTGGGTTAATAACCAACACTATGCAGATTTTGTAGGCACATATTATGAGTGTGGTGTACTGTTCCTTTTCGAAAGATCAGAGATGAGAATTCATAATGGAAACTTGTGCACATGGCAAGAATTTATCATGCCAGCACTTTAAAAAGGATCGAAGAACAATATGAGATCGGTAAGAATCAGGTTAAGAATTTTGTTTAATTGACGATATAAGTTGCTGCGTGGACCAAAGAAGTTAGGACGATAACACAGATACCTGAATTTTGTGTGGAATGATCAATATAGGCAAATGCATTACTAGGAGGTTTCAGCATTATCACAAATTTTATGAGATGTTTGGAACCCAGGAATTGATAGTTGAATTAGGTTGACAAGTTTCATATTAGCATATCTATAGCTTTCATAATCAACCTCCTTGCCCCCGGCATGAAATCAATTTGGTTTTCCTGCCACTATTATTTTCTATCTTAATCTTTACTTGATTACTTTTTTCCAAAGTTTTATAGTTTGTACAATTCTGAATATCTCCTTTGTTCTTATATATATCAACCAAAAATGAACTATTTAAGAAAGCCTTTTGAAGATCCCTATTGATTGTTATCTACCATTTTGAAGGTAGTCCAATTCCTTTTGCATACCGAGTTACCGACGAGCTAGTAGTAATCCTATATTCTCATAGCCATTTTCTATAGATCCAATGTCGTGTGCCATACTGCCACCTCTAATTAACTAAAAAATATTACGAGAAAAATAGTTTATTAATTTACTGTATAACCAAAATATTTTAAATATTTTATTTTCTTGTATTTGAAATGATCATCATATGCATTTCTCTGATAACTATTGTTTTCCAAAAGATTCAGATCTGCGTAGAAAGGCAATTGAGTGGTGACCATGTCTTGCATTTCAATATATCTTGTACGTGCATTATGTTAATCCAACCAAGATGCTCCATTTTTCTCGATTTCCTCGTCCTTTTATAGTGTTGTTGAAGGCATGGCTGAGGCGTGACGTGAGGCACAAGGCGATGCATAAGTTGGGTGATGCGCCTTGCACTAGGGTGAGGCAATGCAATTTCCTAAGGCTCTATCAGTGCACGAGCCTTAATGTGCCTTGCGCCTTGACCGAGACCCATGCATTAGACAAAGGCGCAACATATTGGATATTGAGCTTTTTAACTTAAAAAAACCCAAATCCACTTGCTTTTTTTGTTGTGGGTCGGGTATTTGGGTAAAATAACTTAAATACCTGGTATTTTCATATCTTTAATGCCATGATTCAAAGAGCCACAATTGTTGACCTTTAGAAGCTAGCTTGATTTTAGTTTGATTTTGTTTTGCTTTGAGTGATTTGCTCCTTGATTAAATGAAGTGGTTGCTCCTTGATTAAAGAAAGTAATAACCTCTTTCCTTGCTATATATATGTATGTTTTATTCAAAAAATAATCAGAATACGTGAATCTCATTCTCAAAATTCACATGGTATCAGAGTAGGCTCTGAATCTTTAGAAAACTCTTTCCGATGACCAAATACGGCATGGTCATGGAAAAAACAAATCTCATCTTCGTCTAAAGTGACTTCTGCCTTCGAAGCTCCCATTCTCAGCAACCATGGTGGATCAGACGACATCACTATTTTCATTACAGGTCATAAGCTGAATGGGAACAACTATCTCCAATGGTCGCAGTCCATCATGATGTACATATGCGGAAAAAGAAAAGATGAGTACCTCACAAGCGAGGTCGTTCCTCAGCCGAAGATCCAAAATTCAAAAACTGTAAGTTATAAAATGATATGGTCATGTCTTGGTTAGTCAGTTCAATGACTAACGAAATTGGCGTAGAATTTCTTGCTCAATGACACAGTTTATGAAATCTGGGACGCAACAAATGAGTTCTACTCGAGCAAAGAAAATACTTCCGATTTTCGAAATTGAAACCACTCTTCATGATCTCCGTCAAGGAGATTTTTTTGTTACCCAATACTACAACCTCCTCGCTATTGGCAACAGTTGGACGTGTTCGAAGAACATCAATGGGGTTGCACCGATGATGCAAGAAAATTCAGAGAAATCGTCGAAAAGAAAAGAATATTTAATTCTTGCTGGGACTCTTCAAGAATTTAGATGAGGTTCGAGGACGAGTAGTAGAAACGAAACCTTTGCCAAGCATTTGAGATGCTTTTTCTGAGGTCCGCTGAGAAGAGAGCAGAAAGAAAGTGATGATGGGGGAATCACCTACTGTTTCGGTGCCGAAAACTCGGCTCTAGCTGTTTGAGGTATCCAAGACCCCAACAATGACAATCGGCAAAGGGGACACTGTGTGATCACTGCTAAAAATCAGGTCATACCCGTGAGATTTGCTGCAAAATACACGGTAAACCTGCAGATTGGAAGCCCTCAAGACACGCCCTGACAAAGAAAGCCGAGGAAACAACATTGCTGTTGATGAAGGACCTGCTCCCACTGAATCCAGTCCATTTAGCAAGGAGCAACTTGAGATATTGCAAATGATGTTCTTACAACAAAATCTTGCCCACAGTGCCATCGGAACAAGTGCCTTAGCACATAAAGGTAATTTCTTAAGTGTTACTGTAAATTCAGAAAAATAGGTCCATGGATTGTTGATTCGGGTGCGTCCATTCACATGACGGGAGATGCAACTCTCTCCCACAGTTACAACCCAAGCCGAAATAGTTTTACAGTAAAAATTGCTGATGGTTCTCTCTAAAGTAGATGGAATAGGTTTTATTACCATTTCAGAGGACCTAACACTAAACTCAGTTCTTCAGGTAATCTTTGGTTAGTAAGCAAACCCACTTAAGAGCACAGGTGTTAATAAATTTTTCTCGGATTTATGTGAATTTCAAGACTTGGATTCAGGGAGGATGCTTGGCAGTGCTAAGGTGTTCTATGGACTTTATCTTCTCAAAGTCGGTAAATCACCTAGAAGACAAACTCATAATGCAATATGAGTCAGAGAGTCAATCCAATAAAAGTTCTGTTTCTTTTGAGAATTCCTATAAGAATGTGCAATCATGTTATGACACTATTGTTTAGGCCATCCTAATTTTATGAACCTCAAAAAATTGCTTCCATCTTTATTCATGCATAAAAATCCATTTTTTTTCAATGTGAAGTCATTCAAATTTGAAAGCATGTACTCTTATCACATTCAAACTTACAAGGCATCTCATCATTTCTCAGTGATTCATAGTAATGTGTAGGGGCCATCTAGAATAAAAAAATGTCACAAAAAATGTCACTGGCACTAGGTGTTTCATTTCATTTGTAGATGATCACACTAGGATCACAAGGTTATTTCTCATGAAAGAAAAATTAGAAGTTGCTCACATTTTCAGGAAATTCAACACTATGGTTCAGACACAATTCCAAACAAAAATACAAGTGTTAAAAACCGATAATGCAAGGAAATATTTTGAGACCTTTTTGAGTAATTATCTTGCAAGTCGGGGTATTGTCCATTAGTGTTCATGTGTAGACACACCCCAATAAAATGGGGTTGCAGAAAGGAAAAATAGACAACTCCTTGAAGTTGCCCGATCACTCATGTTCACTACAAAATTTTCAAATTTTTCTGGGGTGAGGCAGTTTTAAGAGATGCTTATTTAATAATCATGATGCCTTCTTGAGTCATGAATTTCCACACACCTTACCAAGTCCTTCACTCATTCCCTAACACATGTCTTGTTCACTCTTCCTATCTTTGGTTGTTCTGTGTTTGTTGGAGTAAACTTGATCCTAAAGCACTAAAATATATATTTTTCGGATACTACTCAAATCAAGAAGGGTATAAATGTTACTTTCCGGCCTTACGAAGATTCTACAACTCCATGGATGTCACCTTCTTCGAGCAACAACCTTGTTACCCCAAAACTGATATTCAGGAGGAGAACTTCACTCAAGAATATCCACTTTGGGATACTTATGCCTTAAATTCACCCTTTTGTCTACAATCCATCCCCGGTCGAGTCATCACAACCCCTTCAAACAAATCAGAGTCAGAGTCCGATCCCTGTCATCTTATCCGAACTCGAGTCTTAAACAGAACTCCAGACATTTGTGGCAACGAGTGAGTTACGTGTCTACTCTAGAAGAAACATGACTCAAGAAGGGAAAGAACCACAACCACCTGATCAAGGCCATGAATCCAACCCAATTCTGGAACCCCAAAATTCACCAGGTAACACTAGTCTTGGTCTTGCTTCTAACGATCTTTCTGAAAACGACCTTGGTAGGCCCATCACCTTGAGAAAAGGCATAAGGTTTTGCACTAATCATCCTATTTATAATTTATAATTTTTTTCTTAACCAGTCATCGTGCATTTGTTAGCAACTTGAACAAGATACAGGTTCCAAGATCAATACACGAAGCTCTCAGTATACCAAAATGGAAGGCAACCATTTAAAAGAAATTCATGCTCTTGAAAAGATTGGTACTCGTGTGATATCTGAGTTGTCATCAGGGAAATGTCCTTTTGGTTGCAAGTGGATATTCACTGTCAAACATAAACATAATGCAGATGGTAGTGTCAACAGATTCAAAGCACGTCTTGTAGATAAGGGATTCACGCATTCTTACGGATCGATTACTAGGAGACCTTTCCTGTAGCCAAGCTTAATACAGTTCGAGTGTTGCTCTCACTAGCTTCTAATTTAGATTGGCCATTCTACCAGCTTGATGTGAAAATGCTTTCCTCAACGAAGATCTAGAAGAAGTCTACACGGAGGTACCGCCTGGCTTTGACACTCCAACCACCACCAACAAGGTCTGTAAACTCAAGAAATCTTTGTACGGGCTCAAGCAGTCACAAAGAACATGGTTTGACAAATTTACTAATGCTGTTAAGAAGTTCGGGTATGATAAATGTCAGATCGACCACACTATGTTTGTCAAACATTCATCTTCAGGAAAAAGGTAATACTCATCGTGTATGTTCATGACATTATTCTAACTAGAGATCATGATGAAGAAATACTCAAGCTTAAGAGCTTCTTAGCCAAAGAATTCGAGATCAAAGATTTGGGCATTCTCAAGTATTTTCTTGGCATAGAAGTGGCACGGTCGAGAAGAGGTATTTCAGTGTCTCAGCGGAAGTATGTATTAGACCTCTTGGAAGAGAGATGCTCGGATGCAAGCCAGCTGACACTCCTATGGACTCCACAATAAAACTAGGAAGAGAGGATGTTCGTGCACCCGTCAACAAAGGGAGGTATCAAAGATTGGTTGAGAAACTCATTTATCTCACACACACTAGACCTGGTATTAGACTCTGAATGTGGTGAGTCAATTCATGAACAATTCGATTGAAGAACACATGGAAGCTGTATATAGGATTCTGATACACTTGAAGATGACACCAGGATTGTTCTTAAAAAAGATACCGAACAAGGAGATCGAAATTTTTACTGATGTAGATTGAGCTTAATCTGTAATTGATAGACGATCTACCTTAGGATACTGCACTTATGTCTGAAAAAATTTGGTTACTTGGCGAAGCAAGAAGCAATCAGTGATGTCTCGAAGCAGTTTAGAATCAGAATTCAGAGCTCTTGCACACGACATTTGTAAGGGAATATGGTTTAAAATGGTACTTTGTGAACTAAGAATCCCATCCACAGAATTTATGAAAACGTTTTGTGATAATCAGTCTGCCATTAGCATAGCAACAAACCCTGTGTCGGAGGATCTACCCAACAACACGTAGTGCTAATAGCGGAAACACACCACAAGCAATAGAAACTCCCAAGACTTAGATGATCCAAGAACAAGCCACCACAATATATGTAAGATCTCACAAGAACACAATCAATATGCAGAGATAACCAATACTTCTTATTTTCCAAGAAATACAAAGATTACAAAGAGATTACAACTCTCAATCTCTCTCTCTCTCTCTCACCTTTGAAACATTCGGCACAATCTCCTATTGAAGTTGAACAATGATAACGGCTCACCTCTTGATTACACAAATTGATCTATTTAGATTAGATTAGATTAAATATCTAAATCCTAGAGTTTACGACCATATATATAGCCCCCAAGTAAATCCGAAAAGATAAACACAAATCTATCAATTGGGCCTTTAAACTCGTAAGCCCAAAAACAATTAGCCACCGAAGTCGGTCGATTGCAACGTGTAAGTCCAGACCCGAGTGCTGACCGGTCGACTGCACCCCCAAGGTCGGTCGACCGTTCTCTCCTCTGTTGAACCTTTACACTCGAAGAACTCTCAGCAGACCCAGGTCGGTCGACCGCACCCCCAGGTCAGTCGATCGCAACTCTCCAAGCTGCATTCTTCTACTCGCTGCTTGTCTTCTCTTGCTTCTTTGTCTCATCCTCTTCTTCTTCAACTTCAAGTGCTCAGTGTCTACGTGTATTTGAGGCCACAATTCCTAACACCCTGTGCATCATGACATGACAAAGCATGTCGAGATCGACACACTTTGTCAAAGAGAAGTTAGAGATCGACATGATATCGCTTTTGTATATCCCAACTATTTAATATATTGCAGACATCCTAACTAAGGCTATACCTAGGAAGACGTTCGAGGATCTTAATTCTAAGCTAGGTTTACTTAACATCTATAATCTAGCTTGAGGGGGGGGGGGAGTGTGGAAATTCAAGTATGATTCCAAGAGCCACAATTGTTGACCTTTAGGAGCTAACATGCTTTAAGTTTGATTTTCTTTGCTTTGAGTGATTTGCTCATTGATTAAAGGAAGTGATTGCTCATTGATTAAAGGAAGTAATTGCCTCCTTCATTGCTATAAATGTGTATGTTTTTATTCATAAAATAATCAGAATAAGTGAATCTCATTCTTAAAATGCACAAAATCTCATGTAGTTCACGAAGAGATTCCCGTTTATCGTGTCTCAATCTATCACTTGTTCAGCCAACAATTGTTTACCTCCTTATTTTGGTATGATATAATTCTTGCCAATTATTCTAGTACTAGATTTGCTCATAGGCACGTGCCTACGGCACGTCTTCGGAACGATACAACACAGTAAAAGCCCTGTAAACGGTAAAACAACAATTATGTAGCTATAGTTTGAATAGTATAACAATAATTAGTTGTAAATAAAAGTCCATATTTTTATTAGTATATGTTGAAAAATAATTATACATGGGGGTGTAAAATCCAACTTCTTAGAACTTTAGGAGTGGAAAATGATGAAATTTAACTGTTGAAAAGATATTTGCTAATTTCAATATAACATGTGCAATAAGAAAAAAAAAGCATAAAAATTCTGAAAATTTTACAAATCTAGATTCTTAAAATCTAAACTTCTAATTAAATAAATAAAGAATGGGAGAGACAGGGGGAGGGGGGGGGGAGAGAGAAATATGAAAAAGTGAAGAGAGAAGAGAGAGATAGTAATAAAGTAATGAGTTTTTTAGTTTTGGGGGGGGGGGGGAATTTGGTTTTGGGGTTTGAAATTTTGGGAGGGAAAATGTGTTTTGTGAGGTTGGATCCGAGCCTTTGATTTTGGGGGGATTGAAGGTGAGCCACTTGATAGCTTTCTTTGTGTTTTATTATATAGATTAAACGGCTCAAGATACAAATTTTGTTTATTTTTATTTTTGTGGACTATATAACTACAAGACTTAGAGACTTTAGAATAAGCAGAACCAAAACAGAGTATATGAAGTGTAATTTTAGTAATATTTGGAACACAAATGAGGTAGCAGTGAAGCTTTATGGTTAATAGATACCTAGGAGAGACCATTTCCGATATTTAGACTCGATTATACAAAGAGATGGCGAGATTTGTGAAGATGTTACACATAGGATCCAAGCAGGGTGGCTTAAGTGGAGAAGAGCTAGTGATATTTTGTGTGACAAACGTATAACTTTAAAGTTGAAGGAAAATTTTTATAGGACGGCTGTTAGACCAGCAATGATGTATGGAGCAGAGTGTTGGGCAACAAAGAAACCACATGTCCAAAAAAATGAGTGTAGCGGAGATGAGAATGCTAAGATGGATGTGTGATAAAATCAAGAAAGATAGAATTAGAAACAAGTATATACGAGACATAGTAAAGGTAGCTCCTATCCAAAATAAATTAAGATAGAATTGCCTCAGATGGTTTGGACATATCACATGTAGACTTAGTAGTGTCCCGGTTATAAAGAGTGATTTGATAAGTATTGAGGGTAGAGTTAGGGGAAGACATATACTGAATTTTTTGAGTACATAGGCCACTTTTTGAAAGATTTTGCATTTTTGGGCCAGTTGCCCAACTATTAGCGCTTTTGGGCTAGCCTGTGCCACGTCAGCAGCGGCCGCTATTCCCAATAGCGGCCTCTTCATTTCGAGGCCGCTAATGGGAATAGTGACCTATGTTTTAATTTTTTTTGAATTTTTTGTTTGCTGTCGCTATTCCCACTAGCGACCTTAGTATAATGAGTTCGCTGATGGGATTAGCGACCTTTAATGAGTTGTATTCTAGCACTTAACAAAATCTAGAGAGCTTTTGCTCTCTGAAAAATGACAATCGGTTTTTTTAAAAAACTAAGGTCGCTATTCGGAATAGAGGCATTTATTAACTAAGGTCGCTATTCGGAATAGAGGCATTTATTAACTAAGGTCGCTATTCCGAATAGAGGCCTTAGTTGTAAAACTATTTTGCAAATTTTACTAAGAATAAGTAGATTGTGTTTCCTACTAAGGTTGCTATTGGGAATAGCGACCTTAGTATACTAAGGTCGCTATTCCCAATAGCGACCTCAGTTTTAAATTTTTGTGGAAAACTTTTTAGGAATCGCTAAGTGTCTCAATACATTCATTCGAGCCGACTAATCTCATTATACTAAGGTCGTTAGTAGGAATAGCGACGACAAACAAAAAATTCAAAAAAATTTAAAACATAGGTCGCTATTCCCATTAGCGACCTCGAAATGAAGAGGCCGCTATTGGGAATAGCGGCCGCTGCTGACGTGGCACAGGCTAGCCCAAAAGCGCTAATAGTTGGGCAACTGGCCCAAAAACGCAAATACTATCAAAAAGTGGCCTATGACGGCAAAAAATTCACATATACTTGGGTGGAAACAATGAAAAGATATGATAGCTTGTGGCCGTACAGACAATATTGCGCTAAACCGAGCATAATGAAAAACCATGATTCATGTAGCCGATCCCAACTAGTTGGGAAGAAGGCTTTGTTGTTGTTGTTGTCGTATATAGCTGGAAGACTAAACATTTAGTACTCATGTGATTTCTCTCCAGAGTAAATTCTCCTGCAATCTATTAGCTAAAAGGGAATACCTAGGAGATTTTATAGGTGTTTCAAGTGTTGTATGTTTTTCAACATATTCAAATATAGTGATTCAGTGAAGCTTTACTAGTGCATCTGGGTACCACGCATCCGATTTCTATGATATCTGGTTATTAGATGTAGACTTAGGCATGGACCTGGTCTAGTACAATTCTTGTTTAGTGCATGTTGAGTTGATGGTTGAGTTCCCACTTATGTATACAGACCCTTGCTGCGCGGGTCTGTGCACAGTTTGTGTCTCGTCTCAAGCTCCATTAAATTTCTCAGGAAACATTCAAACGTAGAGTCTGCCACACTGTGCACTTCATTCACCATCATCTGCAAGTAGAGCATATGACGATGTCATCTGGTTCTTATACAATTTGAGTTTTTTTTCCACTGAAAAAGGAACAAAGAAAATAATGCCAACAAGAAGTTTGACAAATTGGATGCCGTCAGATTTTAGTTCTTTTTAACATATACATGGAATTTGCAATTCAAGGACTTCTATGCACTTTGTTCTATTAAGATAACAAGATAAGTAACTACAATATGCTCATACAATTGTATCTTGTTCATGGACATATAACAACACAAGATTGCTATTTTTAAGAATTATTATAGCGTTTTCATTTCACTTCTAAGCACTTTGTTCTATTAAGATAACAAGATAAGTAACTACAATATGCTCATACAATTGTATCTTGTTCATGGACTTATAACAACAAAAGATTGCTATTTTAAAGAATTATTATAGCGTTGTCATTTCACTTTACTCTTCAACTTCGAACATTTTTTTCATTATTTGTCCTTGGTTGCTTTAGACAGTTAAGTCTTCCAAGATAAAAACTGAAGTCAGCTTGATATATGAGATAAACCCTATTGAGAAACACTGATTGTTGGAAAGAGCCCACCTAAACCTGTATCCACTAATCAAAGCACAAAGAATCTACCCATGGGAGGGATACTCCAAGTGGGAAGATGAATGGGAGGGAAGAATTTTAAATCTATAACGTTAGATTGATAAGTCAATGACTGGTCCTACCTCTAGTAATTTGAGGTATTTCCGTAATAGTGTACGAACCTGCTGGATATGTCACATTATCTCTATTACATTCTGCTTCATTTTCAGTAACCTTCATCCTTGAGTTGTGCATACTGCTGTTGTTGAGCTAAATAAGCATCACTTATTTTGTAGGCATTCAGATCCCCAAGTATGTCGACACTGTGACTCCTCAGTACAAGCCCAAGTTTGATGCTTTGGTAAGCATTTTTCATCAGCTGTTGATACTAAGTACCCACTTAGTGGAGTGGAGTTTACTAAGATCCTATGGTTTTGATGTCTCTTGTAAATTTCCCCCCCTAACCTGCAGTTGGTGGAACTGAAAGAGGCAGAGCAGCAGTCTTTGAAAGAGTCAGAAAGATTGGAAAAAGAAATAGCAGAAGTTCAAGATATGAAGGTGAGACAGAAATTAAATTATTGTTGGATCGCTAAGTTTGCTGTTGTTTGGGCCGTCATAAAATGGTTTGATGATTTGTGCAGAGAAAGATCAGCACCATGACGGCAGAAGAGTACTTTCAGAAGCATCCAGAGCTGAAAAAGAAGTTCGACGATGAAATACGGAATGACTATTGGGGTTATTGATTGCTGGTCTTCTTTCAGCAAGTCAGTTCCTCTCTTTTTTCTCATCTTTGTTTCCAATAAAAATTCCCAACATGAATTTGTATTAATGGTCTTATTTGGTACGTCGCTTGCCAACATTTTGGAAGTTTGCAATTGTGTTATATATACCTCATCAAGTCCTGAGGTCGACTCTTAGCTCTGTGGTTTCCATTTTGTTTATGTATGCAATTGTTCTACAGTATTTAGATGCTTCACATTTTCTCTGAAATGTAGCAGATTCTAAGATGAGAGTACTTTGGAATAACCTGCTAGTTCATCTGAACTGGAATAAGAATGTGGCGAAAGCCTTGTTAGAATTTCTTTTGTAATTACTCGTAATTTTGTGATTGTATGTGGTGAAAATGAAAAGATGGAGAAAGAATGGGAGTGGCAGGGGTCGTTGGCGTCTCACTGGTATGGGGTCCTCCACTACTTGGACCCGGTACCTGACCTGAACCGGCGAAAGCTAGAATTGGATCCTGGCCTTATTTAAGAATGCTTACTCGTTGGGTTTGGGGAGCTTGGGGAGCGGGGAGGGGTGGTGACCGGGGTAGCGACGGGCAATACGAGTGGGGGACGGCAGCAGCGACAGCCGCTGCGAGTGGGGGTGGGGGCGGAGGATTGGTGGTGGAGCATGAGGATGAGGTGGTGGTGGAGCGAGTTGGAGATTGGTGGGGGAGGAGTAGGGTTGGCAAACTGGTCGACAGGGTCGAACCTGTCCGGGTTGGAACCCAACTAGAGCAGGTTCGGGTCGGGTCTGGGTGGCAACCGGGCTGGGCCGAGCCGGGTTGGAATTGCAAAAACTCACACGCCCAACCCGTGAACCCATTCGGGTCCAACCCGGGTCGAGTCGACTCGCGGGTTGGCCCGTTTATTTATTTATTTATTTTTTACTTTAAAAAATTGTAATTTTAATAAAAAAAATGAAATAATAATAATAAGACTCAAAGAGTGACATTGCCAAAAAATGTATATATTATGAATATGATTTCAACTAATACAATTTTTTCAATTTGTAATAAGAAATAAAGATTTTTTACAAATTTGTTTTATACAATAACCGATTTCTTCGATAAAATTTCAATTATCTTCAATTATCCTAATTTTTTATAACAAACAAAGATTTTATACATTTTTTTTTATACATTTACAATTTTCTTCAATTTTTTGTTGTTGTTGGTCTTCAATTCTTCATGTTGGTTGCTGTTGTTGTTGTTGTTGTTCTTCCGACGAGTTGCTTCCACTTGTAGTCGTGTCGAAGTTCGTTTGGAAGAACTTGGTTCATCTTTAGACTTACATGAAAATACATCTTCAACGAATGATGCATTTCTAGACTCCATTATCATATTCTTTGGTTAGGGCTGCAAACGAGCTGAGTCGAGCCGAGTATCTTGAGGCTCGAGCTCGACTCGTTAAGCAATCGAGCATAGTTTTCGAGCTCGAGCTCGTCTCGAGCCGAGCTTTGACCGAGTTCGAGCTGAGTACCTCGCGAGCTTAACATAATAATCACAAAAAGTCCATGCTCGAGCTCGGCTTGTTAAGCTATCGAGCTCGAGCTCATTTCGAGTCGAGCTTTGACCGAGCTTTGACCGAGCTCGAGCTGAGTAGCTCCCGAGTAGCTTGATTCGTTTGCAGCCCTATCTTTGGTATATCAGGGATATTAGATTTGTACAACAAGAACCGATAAGCACTACTATTATGTGCATAGCCATTGAAAATGCAATCAACCGTTTTGGGTCATATTTTAACTTTCTTAGGTGGAGATTTTGCCACATTGGCACGACATCCCCACATCCGCAAGTAATTGTAGGATGACTTTCTTCATTTCCATAATTCATATGGAGTTTTCTCTTCTTTCTTTTCAGGTACCTTATTCAAAATGTAATTAGCTGAAAGAATAGCTTCTCCTCACAAATTTGGTGGCAAACCAGAATTATTAACATTGCATCATCATTTTCTTTCAATGTATGATTCTTTCGCTTAGCAAAACCTTTGGACTGAGGAGAATAAGGTGATGTAGTTTCATGTATAATCCCATGCTTAGCACAAGTGTCAGCAAATGACGATTCATACTCTCCACCTCGAACACTTCTTATTGACTTAATTTTCTTGTTGAGTTGATTCTCAACTTTATTTTTATAGAGAATAAATTTCTCTATAGTTTCTTCCTTGCTTTTAAGAAAATACACATAACAATAATTTGTGTTGTCATTAACTAAGGTAATAAAATACTTATTACCACCTCTTGTTTGTATCATATTTAAATCACAAATATCACTGTGAATTAAATCAAGTGGTTCCGTGTTTCTTTCAACACTTTTAAATGATGATCTTATTAGTTTTGCCTCAACACAAGTTTCACACTTATATTTGGAATCAATTTATAATGTTGGTATATGAGTCAAGTTAATTAGTCTACGCAAAGTATCATAATTAACATGTCATAGTCTATGATGCAATAAACTGGAAGACTCAAACATATAAGTAGAAAAGCTAGCTTTATTGATATTCTTGACCATGGTCATTACATTGAATTTAAACATTCCACCACTCATGTATCCTCTACCAACATACATTCCACTCTTCGACAAATAAATTTATTTAACTCAAATACTAAGCGAAATTTGTGATTATTGAGCAGAGAACCAGATACCAAGTTTTTACGGATTTCAGGAACATGTGCAATATTGTTAAGAGTCTGTTCCTTTCCAAAAGTCATCTTCAAGATCACCTTGCCGTGGTCCTTGATTTATGAAGTAGTCGAGTTTCCCATGAACATCTTTTTCCCATTCTCTATAGGTTCGAAAGTGGAGAACATACTTCTGTTGAGGCACACATGGCAGGTAGCTCCAGTGTCAATCCACCATTCTTTGGGGTTTGAACCCATCAAGTTCACCTTCGAGATCACAACTGAGAGATTGATATCAGAAATGTCTTGAGCAATGCCTTCAACTATAATTACTTCTCGGTTCATGTTCATTTTGGGTAGTCTGCAATCAGTAGACTTGTGCCCTAACTAGTCACAGTTGAAGCACTTGCCTTGAAACTTCAGTTTCTTGGAGATTCTTCCCTTAGGTCCTAACTTGGACCCCTTCTTTGTTGTTGTGCATTTTGGAACGTTGACTATGTTCCACACATTAGCCTTGGCCGCATGATTGATGGCTCCGATCTTTTCAAATCCTCTGTTGTCTTCTTCAATATGAAGTATGACAATCAGATCCCCAATGCTCATTTCCCTTCGCTTGTGCTTCAGGTAATTTTTGAAGTCTTTCCAACCTACTTGCAATTTTTTAATAATACAAACAACATGAAAACTTTCACTTAAGTTCATACCTTCAGCATGTATCTCATGCAAGATCAGTTGAATTTCTTGAACTTGACTGATCACCATTCTGGAATCCACCGTTTTGTAATCTAGGAAGTGGCCCACAATGAATTTCTTGGTGCCAGTATCCCCAGTTTTATATTTATGGTATAGAGATTCCCAAAACAGTTCTTTTTTCAATATAAACATTATACAAGGAATCGACTAGTCTGTTCATTATGTAGTTCCTACATAGGAAATCAGAACTTTTACAAGCATCCACAACGGCGATGACTTGGTAATCTTGCTCATCTTCTTTAAGATTTGGAGCTTCTTCGTTCAAGAATCTTGCGAGATTCAAGGTGGTCAAGTAGAACATTATTTTCTGTTGCCACCTTTTGAAATTCTGCCCCTTGAACTTCTCAGGTTTCTCCCTATGGGAAACTGAGACAGGTACAACAGCTGGCATTTGGACTGGTGCCACAGCAGCAGTCGGCACTTGTGTCTCATCAGCAGTCGGCACTTGGACCGTTTCAGCCACAACAACATTTTTCGATGCAGTTGTTATTTCGATTCTGAAAACACACAACACGAGTGTAAATCTTCATATTGGAAAAAGAAAATAGAAGGAGTGGCTCAAAATCAGAGAAGTAAAATGAAAGACTCTGTTTTAAGTTTGTTATTGAAATGTTTAGAAGAAAAACAACTTTTGATTGAGAGGTACAAAAACCATAGAAGGAGAAGAAGAACAAAGACCGAACCGATTGAAAACTGTACAAATGTAAAGAAAAATAAATAAACAGAAAATGAAACTAAACCAAGAAGTAACCAAGTCTTGTGTATCACATAGATGCCTTAAAATAGATTTGCCGCCTCACCGGTGCTGGAGGAACGTAGTGACGTCTGTCTCCCAGGATAAAACGGTCGTCGAGTGTCAACGGCAGCACAACGCTACACTCCCGAACTGATTAATGCATCGAAAACTATCACCGATAAAAGAACAGAAGAGGACAAGGAGGAATAGAGTTTCTGGTGTGAACAAATGAGGAGAAAAGGGGCATCTATATATAGGGCCAGGGGAAAACATACAGGTTAAGTTGAATGCATCATCTGTAATGGGAGACAGCTGAGTGAATGCCCAAACTGAAACGACCGACAAAACCGTTTTTCAGTTAAGAACGGGTTGTAACGGAATACAACATTTATTTCGGCCATTACAGATCAGATAAATCAAAACTGGTGCAAAAATTAACCTCGCACGGAGTGGGGTTCAGATGGTCCGATATTCATGTCCGCAGGATGTGCAGGTGCATACAAGCCGCATGTAATCCGGTCCGAGATTTGCACCTCCCTGCACGCGCGATAGAGAGCATTCTGACTTGCTTTCTTACAATGCCAAGAAAGGGTTTATTATATATACCCTTCTAATTCTTATGATTTTTCCGATATAAGACTAAAGTCCCTCAACCCATTTTCATACATCAAGTTTCTCACTTTGGGAGACAATTTCTCATTCATTTGATAACCGTTTTGAGCAAGTAAATATATGATTTTGATGTACTCACGAAAGAGAACACAAATCCATGAAGATCTCTCACTAATTCATAGTGGATCTTACTCAAAGTATTGCCTCAAAATTGGTTCGTAAAATGGTGTTAAAACATCAATTTTCTAACAGATCTTACACTCATTCATCTGTACATGATGCTGCACATGTTTCTTAAGTAATCATCTAAAAAAATTGTGAAAAATGTTGCTTAGAAGAAATGGGTAAAATAACAAAATCCTATACCGGGCCCATAGAAGGGGTCCTCCTACCAGCCATTACTGGCGTAAAAGAACCCCCCCTTGTTCCAACGTCACGCTCAGAGACAGCAGTATGACCGTCGTTACAACACAGAGACGCAACACAGGAACAACCACAGAGCAAGCTATACCAGAGAAAGGGGCTACCGTAGTGCAACTCACCATCCCCACCATCACAGAGAGCAACTTCAACAGGCAAGACAACAGAACAATGACAACCACCACCGCTCAGTCACCCCACCACAACCAACATCTCCCACGCACCACCACCTCCCTCAAAATACTACCACACCCCCAATGAAACCCAATAGTGAACACCAAAACCACCCACCTACATCCTCTTCTTCGCACAACCCCCACCAATCACCACCAAAGGAGGAGGTCCACCACCCTCTAAAGTCCATCGTTGTATGGGCCCAACAGGGGGGTCCAAATGATGAGCCTAAAGAGAGTGAGGAACTTGCTCAGTTTGGGGAATCGTCGGAGTGGTGGCAAACCATAAAGAAAAAAGAAAACCCAACTCCCCAACTCCAACCCTACTGGATAACAGGAAAAAACAGAGAAAAGGAAAACGCAAACCGGTGTCGTGCTTCAACTGCGGAGAGTTGGGACACTACCGGACAGAATGCACTAAAGAAGTGCGGTGCCTGAGGTGTATGATGTGGGGTCACATGTCATACAACTGCACAAATGTCATCACTTCCAACAACGACGACGAACGGCAGGTGTGCAGGGGCAGATCGCCTGACAACCCAGCGACGATCAGACTCGCAAACAGCCTTGCCACAATAAAAAATGAGGAAAAATGGCTAAGCCAATGGTGCGCAGTGGCACGTGTTAGATTAGGACAGCCATCGGAGACCCATCTTCTCCAAGCTTTAAACGCGAGGTGGCCAATGAAGGCTCACAGAGATTGGGTTGTTAAGAAAATGTATCACCTCCAGTTTCTGATATCATCCCCTTCGCCACAAAAGATGATAGAGGTCACCAGAATGACCACGGTGGACTTCGGGCATTTCAAGATGGAGTTCAAAGCTTGGTCAACGAGCTTTGGTGCAGAACGGCCACAAGGTAAGAGATATTGGATTTGGATACATAACGTACCCTTACACTTCTGGAAAAAGGAGGTTTTGCAAGAGATAGTCTCTGACTTCGGCTCAGTGGAAGACGTTGACGAGAAGACCGTTTGCCGCTCGGAGATCGTATCGGCTAGGATACTGATCAGGAACGGTGACATCTCCTTAATGCCAAGATTTGCAAAAGTATTCTCCTACGATGAGTCCTATCTCATCCGGTTTGTGCTCGACAAGGGCGCAGAAACAGAGACGGAGCTCATTCCCATTATGTCCCTTACACCTCCATCCTCCCTTAGAGATGGCCGCTCCTACAAACAAGTTGCATCACCAAAGTGGGATCTTACCATAGACGGGACCCATGAAGTGGAGCGTGCTCATCGAGAGTTGATCAAGGCGGCTAGAGGGATGGAAGTTCATCGGGAGCCTGCGACGGAGGGATCAGAGCGTCATGTATCAGAGCGGGACTCCGGTGGTCGAGTACGAAGCTTGACCAAGGGATCCAACGGCCAGGATGACCCATCTCTAGATTTGGTTAATTTCACAGTCAGAGGCTAGCCAGAAAAGGGGGGGGAGCAGGTATCTCAAAACGGAAAACAACCCCTGCAAGTTGGTGAGGAGAAGCGAAAAGCAGAACAGAGAGGGGATCCAGAGCATGCAGGCCCTAGAAATGGAAAAAACCAACTCCGTTACGACATGCAGAGTACCTCCCCAAAAGGGAAAAAGGTACAAGCTTTGGAGCAGGAGTTGGTAAAGGGAAGTAGCGTTAAGGGGAAGACGACAAAAGAAGCGTTGCTTTTGACCAGGGAGTTGGACCCAAAGCAAATTGGGTCACCAAAAGGGAAAAAGTGGTGTACTTTGGGTCGAGAGCAGGAAAAGGCAAACTATATTTTGGGGAAGACGACGAGCAAGCAGGTGCTCGTAGGTAGGGAGGAGGTCTCAGTAGAGAACGAAACCAAAAGAGGGCTTCATGCTCAGGGAAAGAGGAAGCACAAAATGGGTAAGGAGCTTAGGGATAAAGACAATGAAGCTTCGGGAGATGAAGAGACGCGTGCATCGAATGTTGAATTCAACGCCTCGATCCCTGTTTTCAAGGCATTGAAAACAATGTGCGCCGCTCAGAATGAGACAGCTGGCGAAGAAATCAGAGGGAAGGGTCTGCTGCAACCGAGGAACAAGGTTGCCTATTGTAAGCCACAGACAGAGCAAACTCCAAATGCTCTGGAGGATATGAATGGGCCTAAGCCCTAGGAGAAAGTTGATTTATTTGGAGGGGCTTTAGGCGTGGAAGTGAGGGATTTATATGGGCCCAAAGAGGGGCCCAACCAAGGAGAAGATGATGTAGTAATGGGCTCAAACAATTTAGAGGGCACAAATGAGTGTGTCCCAGACTCACCTCTTCACATGTATGAAGATGACCGAGAGGATAGGCTTAATCTCGAGGATGACTGTGTCTACTCAGAGGGAGAGTCGTTGGACTCAGAAGGAGCGGCTGAAGAGCTCCCGAGGTTATCACTAGATTTGGTACCTTGCACTTTCCCCTCAACGCAAGCAACTGTTACAAGCTCGTCTCAAGGTGATACAGATCTCAGGGTTCACAAGAGGGCTATAGAAGAGTCCTTAGATGACTATTTGGAGATTGCTGCAGCCGCTAAAGCGGCTAAGACAAGCATCGGAGGTACATGCTCTTTCCTAGCTTCAGTTTTTAATTTCATAACTGATACTGAAATTTTTTATCTAGCCGAAACCTGTGGTCTTGCGGTTAACGATATTGACAGGAACGCCCGACTCCTTAATCAAATTAGAGGTTGGGAGACCGATAGGGTTAGTCTTATTTTGGACTCGACTGTAAAAACGAGTCACGTGCCCCCCTAGCAGTAGTTAATGGAGGCCATATTCTAGAATGTTAGAGGCCTCAGTGGGCGGGATAAATGAGAAATGGTTAAGGAAGTCGTAGCCAGATCTAAGGCTAACATCGTGGGTCTCCAAGAGACCAAACTGTCTCACATGTCTAGACTTAGTAGAGTAGGGGGTCGCCGAATCTCCGAATGGAGGATGTTACCATCAGTTGGGGCGTCTAGGGACATCGCCCTAGGGTTTAACCCCAACATCTTCTGTTTTATTGACGAACTCCACGGGCAATTTTCTTTATCGGTATTGCTACAGCGTAAGTCCGACCGGTGGTCTCAATCGGTCACGGTGGTTTACGGGCCGCACACTTTTACCGCTAGAACGACATTCTGGACGGAACTTCGAGCTATCCAAGCACACTAGCCACACCCTTGGGTGGTGGGGGGAGATTTTAACATCACAAGATTCGCCTAAGAACACAAAGGCAGAGGTTCCAGTGACCTAGACAGAGAAGCATTTAATGAGGTCATCACAGACCTGGAATTGGTTGACATCCCCATCTCGGATAGACTTTTCACCTGGTCAAACATGCAGGCGGTGCCCATTCTAGCTAAGTTAGATAGGATCTTGGTTTCCACGGATTGGGAGACCAAATTTTCTCTATCATCAGCTAAATCACTCTCTAAACCAACCTCTGATCACGTGCCTATTTTCTTATCTTCTGGGGAGGACCAACCTAGAAAGCCATCAAAATTTCAGTTCGAGAAGGCTTGGTTAGAAATCCAAGGTTTCCACCATATGGTCAACGAGAGTTGGTCTTGCCCGACCAAAGGTACTGAGGCGTCCACTATATGGTGTGAAAAAATTAGCAGGCTCAGGAGCAAACTGAGGAAGTGGAACCGGACCAGATTTGCACTAATATGGAGAGCAAATGAGTCCCTTCTTGAAGGAATTGAGGAACTTGAGAAGACGGAAGAAGCTAGGGATCTACTACAGGAAGAGCGGAATCGATTGCTCCAACTCAGACAAGAAATTGACCAGCTCTATAGGATTGAGGAAATCAGATGGTAACAACGGTCGAGAATTGCGTGGCTCAAAGAGGGAGACGCAAATACAGCATTTTTCCACCGAGTTGCCAGTGCCTGACGTAGAACTAACCTCATCCACTCAATTAACTCAGATTCTGGACTAATACAAGGCGATGATGCTATTAAGATGGCTTTCCAATCCCACTTCAAGCACCTCTTTGGGCACAAAGCGGACTTGAGAATCCCTCTCCAACACGACTTCTGGCAAGACCGAGCAGGCACTTCAGGTCCTAGGCTGCAATCCATCAAAGCACTCTTCACCGAAAAGGAGGTCTGGAAGGAAGTCCAACAAGTGGGTAAAGATAAAGCCCCAGGTCCAGATGGTTTTCCGATCATATTCTATCAGATATTCTGGGAGGAAATCAAAGGTGACCTGCTGAAGTTGTTCGAAGACTTCTATGAGCATAAACTCAAATTAGGGAGATTCAACTACGCGGAGGTGGTGTTGATCCCTAAGCAAGAAGACTCACGATAAGTCGGAGACTTCCGCCCCATAAGCCTCCTTAACTGTTCGGTTAAGATCATTATCAAGACTCTCGCTAACAGACTTGGGAATGTAATGGACGGCCTCATTAGTCAGGACCAGACGGGCTTCATCAAGGGAAGATGTATTCAGGACAGCATCGCTACAGCTGAAGAGACTATCCATCAGTGCCACGCTTCCAATGCTAAGAGCTACCTCCTGAAGCTGGATTTTGAGAAAGCCTATGATTCCGTGGAATGGGACTGTTTACTAGAAGCGCTTGCTGGGCGGGGGTTCGGGGACAGATGGATCAGATGGATCCACACTTGTCTTACCACTAGCAAGACAGCTATTTTGGTAAATGGGACAGTAGGCCACCCATTTTCCTGCAAACGGGGGCTCAGACAAGGAGATCCGCTATCGCCCCTCCTCTTTACCATCGTGGCAGACGTTCTAAGGTCCATGATGACCAAATGCAGTAGAGCAGGATGGATTGTACCAGTGGCTAAAGGGGTCCATCGTCAAGGATGCTCTATACTCCAATATGCAGACGACACCCTCCTATTCGGCAATGGAACCCCAGGGGAAACTACCGTCTTCAAAGGAATTCTATATTGCTTTGAAGCTTGGTCGGGACTCAGAGTTAATTTCCACAAAAGTGCTCTCATTCCCATTGCTCTGACTCCAGAAGAGACGCTGGATCATGCCACAATCCTCAATTGCTCCATCGAGAGGTTCCCCATTCAATACCTTGGATTGCCGCTAAGACCCGGGAAACTCAAAAAGGAGGATTGGCTACCCATTATTGACAAGGTCGAGAAACGGCTAGCAAGTTGGAAAGGGAAAACCCTTTCTTTGGGAGGGAGAGTCACGCTCATTAATGTAGTCCTCTCCAACCTTCCGACATATTATCTCTCTTTCTTTAAGATACCACGATGGGTAATCCAAAGAATTGACCGGACTAGGAAGCATTTCTTATAGAAAGGGGCAGACCCGGACCGAGGAGGATATCACCTCATTAGATGGGAGAAGGCATGTATGAAAAAGATTCATGGAGGCCTAGGTATAATTGATCTTCGAGATATGAATCTGGCGCTACTAGGTAAATGGTGGTGGAAAGTTTTTCACCATAATGGAGAAGGGTGGCAATAGTTTGTTCAGGAATACATGCATGAAAATGGAACTAGAAATCTAGGCTTCAGGATAGGCCCTCGAGTATCCTGCTTCTGGAAAGGTATCTTTAAGGCATACGAACCCTTCAATAGCTGTGTTAAATCAGCCATAGGTAACGGTAGACTTACTAGATTTTGGTGGGATAAGTGGTGTGCTGATCACACACTCAGGTCCATTCCCCCCGACTTATACGAGCCAGCGACACAACCACACTGCACGGTGGCAGCAGCCTGGAAAAGAGGCGCATGGAACCCAGCTTTCAAACAACCGCTTGACATAGGCTCCCAGCTCAGACTTACGGAACTTCAGGCCTACATCACCAACGCTGGAATTGGCTGTTCTCAGGGGCCCGATAAGAAAACCTGGGGATTGGAGAAGAACGGCAAGTTTACGGTTCGTTTCATGTATAATCGCATCCATTTTAGGGAATGTTTACCAAAGTGGTCTGCCATTGTCTGGAGAACGAAAGCACCACTAAAAACCAAAGTTTTCCTATGGTTGGTGCTAAACGATGCGATTCTGACTAAAGAAAACCTCGCTAAGCACCAACCAAATGTAGATTCTCAATGTGGGTTCTGCCAAGCTACTATGGAGACTAGAGACCATCTTTTCCTTTATTGTCCTAGGAGCAAAGCGGTTATCGTAGAGGTTCTCAGCGCCCTATGGACATCTCAATACCCTACTACATACAAGGAACTGTGGGTAGGAACCAAGTTCGCGACGGAGAGAGGTGCTATGAGAGAGGCGTGGTATATCGCAATTGCCGCAATGACATGGGTTCTCTGGCTAGACAGAAATAATCTTTACTTTCGTAGAACTTGCAATAGTATTTCTGGCAATCTGAATCATATTATGCATCTAATTTCATTTTAGGCTAATGTGGCAGCAGCAGGTCCCAGGGGCAGGATTGCGACTGTATTTCAGGTACAGGAGTTTGATGACGAGGAGATTGAGATCGGCCCGACGATTGACTAAGAGCCAGCACGAGCTATGATGGACATTGATACCCACCACCCCAGGGTTTGTTGGGGGGAATGATGTATTACTTTGTGGCTACTTTATGTTCTGTCTTTTGTCTCACCCCTCATGTTCGGGGTGGAGTTATGTTCTTCTGTTTTATTTCTAGGATTTTGTTGTAAGCTCAGTACTCTGAGTTTTGTTTTATTAATATCTTATTAATGAAACATGGTGGCCAGACTCCACCTTTTCCTCAAAAAAATAAAAAATAAAAATAAAAATCCTATAACTGTTAACCTTGAATTTTTCTGCAACTTCTCCAACAAATTGAGCATATTAGTATCTTCAAGTCAAAATGAGTGTGTGCCCATTCCATTTTTGTTCTTTTCTTTTTTGAACAAGGTTCTAGCCACACACCCACCCCACACGTGCGCACACACACTCATGCATAATAAGGGATTCATTCTAGTGGGAGCTTGACCCCTGACCTTTTGTTCACCAGCTAATATGCTTACCACTAGACTAGTTGGGCACTTACCACAAGGCCACATTGGATGCGGATTTTTAAAAAATTGTTATGGTCAACCAAGTCAGCCTAGATTTCATCATACCAGAACAGCAACCAAAGTGGACACGTGCTAGACTATAAATATAAATCCCTCAACCCATATCGAAATAGCAACGTTTTGATGTAGCGACATGAGCATTTAACATTTTACACGTTAAAGCCACACAATTAATTGATTAATATGAATGTTAAGAGGAAGTTTGACATGAGTTAAAGTTTTAACCGATGTTTTAAATTTATGTGTATTTGGGAATTGGGTTAATCAAAATTTTGGCAATCATGTTCTCAAAGTTTTATTTTATTTTATTTTGGGTGCTTTCAGGAGCTTGAGGAAGGAGTAAGGTCTGGGGAGCTAAAGGTACTTGTTTATAAGGAAAGGTCAGCTTCAACTTTATGCTGGGCAACCTCTAGCTGAAGTTGAAACTACATTGAGATCTTTGTTAGACAAACAACAACTTAGTGAACAAGGTTGACAAGAGAAGATCGAGGTCCGCTAAGTTCTTATTATGCTGCAAAGTTGGATATTGTTTCATTTTATTCCTCGTAAGTTTAATCTCGTGTGTTTTTAAAAAATTGTTGACAAACTTTACATTTTTTCAGACTGAGTTATATGAACTTGTGAACATTTTCAGTATCTTGGGGAACATAATAATTGAATGCCCTTGAGAGTATGCTTGGTGATATGGGTTAAATGATGTGGCCTTTCCTGGGCCACAGGATCCCCTCAAAAGTCGTTCACCCCCGATCATCAGGTCTGCCAAGTCAGCCCTAAGCCTCCTGGGCTTCCGCCACGTCAGGCCCACAGGCAACCGGGTCCAGACCCGACTCCAAACGGGTCCAGACCCGGTTGAGACTGCCTATAAATACCAGACCCTCTACCCCTTCAAAAGGTAATCAATCTATCCAAACCCTAGTTAATGTTACTCTTCAGTGACTGACTAGATCGTCGGAGGGCCTGCCACCGGGATCAACGTACCCCGGTGTTCCTAGGCCGAGTGCAGGTACACGGGACATCCGGATCCGAGCAGAGCATCCGACCTCCGCCTCGCTCCTGCCTACCTCCGAGCCGTTCCCTCGGCTGAGGGTCAGGCGTACTATCCAGTACCGAAGCTTCCACAAAAATACATATTGAGAAGAACTCACACCTGGTGCAGCCACCCCCCAAAAACAAACTGCATCAGGTCGGCCGGAGCTTTCGGACTTATAGAGGACGGCCTTCACTTGGTATATGGTTAATTTTGGGTGCATGAAATTCCTTGGAATGTGAAACCGGTCATTAGATTCCAACAATCATACACTGTTGTGCTTAGCAGTAGTATTTCACATTTTCAGGAACCTGCTACTTTTCAGCTTGGTCGCTTTAGTAGTAGGAGTGGTGGTTAATTATATTTAATTTAGAAAATAAATCTTAAGCTATCACTGTACTACCTTGCCGTTAGCAACATCAGCTGAGGGAATGGGGTTGCCGTAAATAAGCACCGGAACTTCATGGACTTGCAGTTCCTTGGTCCAAGGCACTTGATAATGGATTAGTAGATTCTTGGGGATGAAGCCAACATCATCGACTTCGATCAAAATTAGGGCTTGGTCACGGGAGGTTGCTGCTTTCATGTCTCCACTCATGGTCACGTACTTTCCGAATGGTTGAACAATTTGCTCTATGGAGCTTTGATTCCACATGTGGAATGGCAATAGGGGAACATTAATCCAGGTAAAGCAAGGCTTAGGCTTCATCTTAGCTCCGAAGTCCATCGACCACGGGGAGAAGGTTGCATTATAGCCTGAGAACTGAAAAACCCCATCTGTGATGGCTCTTTTGGCCTCTTCTTCTGATGGGAATTGGACGTGGAAAACCCCGTCACAAACCCTCTTTACTTCCCACCATCCGCCCTGTCGCCTCCAGGCGAAGTTGAGAGCTTTTTCTATTGTTGCGGCATCTGGGTTGGATCGGGGGTTGATCAGGTGAAGGAAAGCGCTTGCATGCAGCGCTGGAAGGGCCGAAGCTATCTCTGAGTTGTGGGCGAGCTCGATGGCTATGGACTCCCTTCTGTTGAAGATCAGACATTCTCTGACTCGATGACCTACCTTTCGACAGTTGAAGCAATGTATACATCTCTTCCTGCAGTCTTTCGCCAGGTGGTCTGCATGCATCTTGTCTCCATCTTGCTACGACGATATTCGTGTTTGATCTTGGGTCAGCGATTGTAGAGGCGATTTGAGGTGAAGGAGGGTTTGGGAAGAGGAAGGGGATTTTTGGCAGGGAAGTGGAAGGGGCGGGGTGTAAAGGGTTTTGGCGTGGGGATCGAGAAGAGTAATGATGAGGGGGAGGAGCTATTAGCACCTGAGCATAAGATCTGCTCTTGTACCAAGGCAGCCATGCTCTCTCGTCTCTCCTCTCTCTTCTCTCCTCTCTCATGTTTTTTTTTCTTTGTTCAAAATATTACAAATTATGGAAAACTCAAAATAATATTCTGGCCGCGCAAACAGTTGAACTCCCCCCGAAATTCTCGCTACGTGATCAAGGAGTGATCAGGGACAATAAAGGAAAGGCAAAAATCACGGAGGCAGTTGTCACAGTTAAAGATTTGGCAGCGCAGTCACAGCCCCCACAAAATCTTTCCCTTTTTGCCAATCAATTTTTGAATATCTCTGGCTTGGCAGATTCTAGTACGAAGATTCCTAAAGTGGTCCCTCCCCCTCAACAATTAGTGGAACCGGTTGTACCAAATCCTACCCCCCATATCATAGAGAATGACTCTGATTCGCCTAAGGGCAATCTGGATATTCCTTCTGCAGCGTCACAAACCCATCCCGACAGCTCTGCCAACTCACATGACTTAGCATCTGAAGAAGAGATGTGTCAGCTGGAATGGAAAGGCAAGACAGTCAGCATTCCCCAATCCTTATTCCTCCAAATCAAACCGGCAGTGGAATCTGTCCTTGAAGCAGAGGTCACCAAGCGTGTCTCCAAACTTGAGACCTCTAAGAACTTCCACTTCAGCTCTGGTGCCATTGGAGCTTCAGCCTCCAGTTTAGAACAAAGTCCCTCATTCCAAGGCGTCACCTGAAACCCTCCGCCTCTTCCACAGGCTCTGTACCCCCTGGATTCGAAGAAGGAGCTAGCAAGCGCCGCAAGCGCAGCAGATCCGCAACAAAGGTTTCCTCCTCCAGGCCATTCCTACACCATTTGTGCACCTCCATTAAGACCGCCTCCCTCCGTAAATCGGCAGGTACATCATCTTCGAAGCATTCTATTAACTATGCATGCCGCAATCCATTTGCTTTACTTTCTAATGATGATATCCTCGAAGTTGCGGAATCCGTGGGAGTGGCGGCTACTGGGCCACACTCAATCTCCAAGCTCAAGCAGGTTGCATGGGTTGCAGTTGATCTCCCCGATCAACAGCAACAGCTCAATTGATGCTTGAGATGGTTGCACCTTGCTTGTTTTTCGCAATTGTTGTGTGTTTTCACTTTCAATGAAGATAGGAAGTTGGAATGTTCGGGGATTAGGCAACCCCTATAAGTGTGCCTTGATAAAAGATGGACTCCGGAACGCCCAAATCAATGTAGCGTGCCTACAGGAATCTAAGTTGTCTAAACCCTCCACTCGTAAACTCTCTTCCATCAGAGGTAATTACATTAATAATTGGCGATCCCTAGATGCTATTGATAGTCGCGGTGGCATTCTTGTTGGTTGGAATGACAACTTTTTCGACTGCCTGTACTGTGCCATTGATTTATTCTCAATCTCCCTTTCTTTCCGCACTAGATCATCAGGGATTGAATGGTCCCTCACCTCAGTTTACGCTCCTTTTGAGCTTGATGATAGAGACCTCTGCTTCCATGAAATTGTGCAGCGACGCAGAGTACTTTGTGATGCATGGGTCGTCTGTGGAGACTTCAATGTGACCGTCTCCAATCAAGAAAGGAACAGAGGCTCCAGTTCTAGTATAGACATGAAGAACTTTCGCAGTTGGATTCAACAATTACAACTCATTGATCTCCCACTGGCATGAAGGAAATATACATGGTCTAACCTTAGGCAAAATGCTTCTTGTGCGCGACTAGACAGATTCCTTATCTCAAGCCAGTTTGATCAGTCCTTCCCCTCTTGCGTCCAACACTCCTTACCCCGTATTGCATCTGATCATTGCCCTATTATTCTTGACTCCCAAGCAATTCAGAACAAAACCCACTACTTCAAATTCGAAAAAGCACGGGCTTCTCACAAGGATTTTAACCACAACGTCAATAGCTGGTGGACTAGTTTCAATTGTGCTGGATCCAAAGTTGATATCTTTGCTAGGAAGCTTACCCTCTTAAAGAGAAGGATCAGAAGGTGGAGGAACGAGGTCTTCGGCCACATTCCCAAGCGCAAGGAGTCCCTGCTCCAAGTGATTCACAATCTTGATATTTTAGCTGATTCACAGAATTTAGACTCCACCCAATCTGCTAAGCTCAATGATGCTCGTTCTGAATATCACAAACTAGTCCAAGCTGAGGTCACATACTGGAGACAAAGATCTCGTATCACTTCGATCAAAGAGGGTGATGCTAATACTAAGTTCTTCCACTCCATGGCTAACGAGAGGCAACGCAAGAATTTCATCTTTTCACTTCTTCACAACGGAGACCTCATCACTGATCAGTCGGCGATCAGATCCTGCTTCGAGTCACATTTCAAAGACATCTGTGGCACCAGCTCAGAGCCAGATTTTCGAACAGAGTGGGCATCTCTCTATCCACCACCAATGTCTGATCTCTCTACACTTGATGCAGATTTTAGTAAAGAGGAAATCAAGAGAGCAATCTTCGATACGAACGGAGATAAAGCCCCAGGCCCTGATGGTTTTTCTATGCATTTCTACCAACAGCACTAGGAAACTATCCAAGATGACTTATGCAATATGCTTCTGGCCCTCCAACATGGTGAAGCTGACATCGATAGACTGAACTATTCTACAATTGTGCTCATTCCCAAATGCGAAGGAGTTTCTTCTGTCTCCGACTATCGGCCCATTAGCTTGCTCAATTGCTCCATGAAGATCTTCACTAAGATCCTTGCCAACAGACTAAGCCCTTTGCTGCATACTCTTGTATCATCATCTCAAAGCGCCTTTCTCAAGGGGAAATCTACGATGGACTGCTTTCTAGTGGCACACGAAGCAATCAACTTATGCTGTTCTAAGAAATCAGATTCACTTATGCTGAAAATTGATTTCCGCAAAGCTTTCGATACGCTAAGATGGGATTTCTTGGACCAATTGCTTAATGCCAGAGGCTTTGTCCCTCGTTGGTGCTCCTGGATCAAAGCAATTCTCCAATCCACCAAATCCAATGTTTTGGTCAATGGTATAGGGGGCAAGACCATCGGCTCAAAAAGAGGACTCAAACAAGGAGACCCTCTTTCTCCAATGCTTTTCATCCTGGCGGTGGATGTGCTTGCACAAATGTTGCGAGTTGGCAGAGAAAATGGCACCTTCTCTCAGCTCAGCCTAAGGGGTTTCCTGGCCAATCTCTCCATATTACAGTTTGCCGACGACACTCTGATCTTTTGTAAAGGAGACGAGCAAGAAGTTCTCTATCTGAAAGTGCTCCTACACCTCTTTGCTAATGTCTCTGGACTCCACATTAATCTCTCCAAATCATCCATCACATACTTTGGACACTCTCAAGCTAAGCTCAATGTTTTTTCGCACATCTTAGGCTGCACTCAAGATACCTTGCCAACCAAGTATCTAGGAATGCCTCTTGCAAGTGGAAGGCTCAAGAAAAGAGACTGGCAACCCTTGCTCCTTAAGATTGAGAGGAGATTGTCCACATGGAAAGGCAGACTCCTATCTCGGGGGGGTCGACTCATTCTGATCAACTCTGTTCTTAGTGCCCTCCCTACTTACTTTGCCTCTTTCCTCAAGCTGCCTCGGTGGGTGGTAGCCAGGATCGACCAAATGAGGAGTAGATTCTTTTGGGTTGGAGGCGACACCAAGGCTACGGGGGCCTCTTGTACTAGCTGGAAGCGTATATGCCAGCCTAAGAAACAGGGTGGTCTTGGTGTGCTTGATCTTCAACAATTCAGTAATGCACTACTCATGAAATGGTGGTGGAAGCTCTATACTGACAACTCCCTATGCTCCCAAACTCTTAAGTCTCTATATTTCAACCACACCACTGGTGATTTCCGCTGCAAGGCCCAGTCCTCAGACTTCTGGAAGAATCTGTTCAAACTTATAGAACAATTCGACCAGGGGATCTCTTGGGAACTTGGCAATGGGATCTTGCTCAAGTTCTGGACCTCTAAATGGATTGATAGACAAAGCATTGCCACCCTCTTCCCCTCCCTCTTTGAAGCAGCATGGAACAAAGAAGCATCTCTGAGATCTCAGGGCATACTGAACCAAGGCATGTGGACTTGGAGACCTAGTCTGCACACATCCTCTACTAGTAGTATCTTGATGGAAAAGAGACTTCTTCTTCAGGCCATCTCCAATGTTCAGCCATCGCAGCAACCTGATCAAGCTATCTGGAACCATTCTATCTCTGGGTGCTATTCGGTCAAATCAGCTTACACCTTCTATAGTGTCTCCGGCCTAATCTCCCCCTTCTTTCGCGCTTGTTGGAAGAACTGCGCACCACTCAAATGTAAAATCTTCATTTGGATGCTGTGCAGAGAAAAGCTCAACTCGAAGGATAGATTACATTCTAAAGGTTAGGATGGTGATCTGGCCTGTACTACTTGTGCATGTCGGATTGAAACCACCTACCACATCTTCTTTGAGTGCCCGGAGGCCGCTCAAACATGGCTACACTTCACACAAGCCTTCAACATCACCAATCTGCCGGAGTCCATCTCGGCATGTTTCACCACTTGGTGTTTTGATCACAACAACCACAAATTCACTCACTCATGGCATCTGGTCACTATAGCTGTCTGTTGGAGTCTTTGGAATGCTAGAAATGATAGAATTTTTCACAGCAAGCATACATCTGTGGATAAGCTGATCACTAATATAAAATTCTGGTTTTCATATTGGCTAGATTCAAGTGGAGAATCAAAGAAGAAGACCAAGATTATGGAGGAAATCAGGGGGACGGGAGACAACGACTTAATGAGGCCACCTCGAGGGGACACTGCCGATGGAAACGCAACTTGATCTCTGATGGTTACTCTGATTATGGTCTTTTATTTCTTGCTTTTGGGACTGTTATTTTTTGGGACTGTGTCTAGTCCGGTTTTGTAATCTTCACAAACTCTAGTTGTCTTCTACTCTCTCTCGGCTGTTAGGAGGTTATTTTGTTTCGGGCTTTGTTAAGGGTGGAAAAAAGGGATGAGATCATGTCAGTGGATCTAGTAGAGGTGTACGACAATAGTTCACTACCCTCTCTACGATCCAAAGGCATGCCATCTCGAACTTGGCTCCATCCTATGTTCGACCAACCAACTACAGCCTCTTTTGTAATAGTACTAGCACTTATTTTCTTTTGATATATATATATATTTTCTGTGAGGTAAGACTATCCTAACTTTTGCCAGTCAAAAAAAAAAGCTACCACTGTACTAAAAATAATTCTCTAACTATCCCTTTTCTTAATAACCTATTTGCCACATCATCAAATATGCCATGTCATCTTATGTTATTTATGTGTGGCAAATTATACAAGCTTAAGGGACTATTTGAAAATTAATATAATAAAATAATAAAATAATAAAATATTGACTTTGAAAATTAATATTATAAAATAATAAAATAATGACTTCATCCAATTTTGAGCCATGGTTGTTTGAATCAGGTAAGACAAACATAACCACAGTTGCAGCAAATCAGGGTCATACGATTCAGATACGGATCTTAAAGCTTCTAATGACAGAACGGTAACTACAGCAAGTACAAGCTCGTACGAGGAACTTGTGCCACTTTCAGGCCTTTCAACTCAACAAGGCTTATAAGATTGGTTGCCATACAACCCAACAAGAGGAGTCCTAATTAACTGAAAGCTGTTGATCAAATCCCCTATCTTTAAATAGAGTTATCAATTTACTCTAATCCATCACCATGAGAATCTGGAGTTTAATCTTAAAAAATGCCGATTTAAGTTTATCTTGAGAAACCAACTCATAGGCTATAAATACCCTCCACCTCTTTCATGCTCAAGTAATCAATCTTTTGCCACAAAAACTCTCCTTTATTTATAAGTTACTGACTTTAGTGTCGAAAGGTTTATCATCGGGGCCAACCTAGGGTTTTTAGACTTGTTACAAGTTTGTTGGTGACTTTTCGGTCGTCCGTAGTCTTTCCTTCTAAAATGACATAATTATCTGTTTGCCCCCACGTCAGGAAAAAAAAAACTAGCAACACCAAGTACTATTAAGTTCCACGCCGAACCAACAACCTCTTCAGATTCTAGAATTGAGGCCCAAACCTCTTCAGATTCTAGAATTGAGGCCCAAAGTTCTCGAAAAAAAGGATTTTAAGCTGCTTGCAACAATAGCTTCTATATTAATTAATAGCGAACAATGATCTGACGCTACTTGGAGCAAATAAAACATGGAAACAAGAAGAAATAGTATTACACCAAGTGAAAGGAGCGCCACAGCACTCTAAGTCACAGTAACCACATTGATGCACTATCTCTCGAAATTCGATCAGCTTTGAACCATGAATTGAAGACCCACCCATTTTGTCAGAATGATCAAGAATACTATTGAAGTCACCGACAAACATCATCGCAAAACCTACACTAACAACCTGACGAAAAACCTCCCAAAGATGTATGTGAGTGACAATGCATGTACTTGCTTAAATACCCATAAAAGCAAATTCTTTATCCCTAACTTTCATAAGACCTACAATTGCTTGTGAATCAATATATAGATACTGAAAGGAGACACAGTTATCATTCCACAATAGAATAATACCACAAGAATAACGTAAAGCATGTTGAGCAACTATTTGCATATTACTATCCAACTTTATATGGGCCAGATCAATTTTATCAACATCAGCATGAGTTTCGAGATGAAGTCATACACCTGATTTGTGAGTTGGCATAATTGACTTGCAAACACTAAGAGCTTGAGGTTTAAGAACCCCTCAACAATCCTAACCGATGACTAACATTGGGAAACAGTTGTGGAAGTAAGAGCGACCTCACTTGCCGTTGGATCAACAGTCCCAATTATCTGGGAAGGTTCATGATCACCATCAACTTGCATCTCTGCGTGATGGAGAATATCACTGAGACCGCAGCTCCTCTTCAAATTAACTCCATTAGAAGTATAATATATTGGATCTGAACAAATATTTAATAAAGTATAGCATGCTTAAATTGTTCTTTTGAGAAGGAAAAGAACCCATGGTGTATTTGGTACCTCTACACTAGTGAAAATCAAGTGTAGGGTACATTTGATTAATTGTGGATGTCCGTCTTAAATCATCTTTGGTGAATGACTACCATTAATTGGTCCTACATAAGCAATCCTTAAGTCATGTTAATTAAATTATTTTTCATTTAAGTATATCCTAAATTTAAATATGGGCATATGAAATTTGGTAAGTCTTTTTTTCTCAAATGACCGTATATATCTATATAATAAAATACAAAGAAAGCTATCAAGTGGCCCACCTTCAATCCCCTAAAAAATTCAAAGGCCCAGATCTAACCTCACAAAACATATTCCCCCTCTTCCCCCCCAAAATCTAAAAAAACTCATTACTTTATTATTATTTCTCTCTTCTCTCTTCACTTTTTCATATTTCTCTATTTCTCTTTCTCCCTATCTCTCTTTCTCACTCTTTATTTATTTATTTAGAAATTTAGATTTTAAGATTTCAGATTTGTAAATTTTCAGAATTTTTATGTTTTTTTAATTGCACATGTTATATTGAAAATAACAAATATCTCTTCAACAGTTAAATTTCATCATTTTCCACACTTAAAGTTTTAAAAAGTTAGATTTTACACCCCCATTTATAATTATTTTTCAACATATACTAATAGAAACATGGACTTTTATTTACAACTAATTATTGTCATACTATTCAAACTTTAGCTATATAATTGTTGTTTTACTGTTTACAGGGCTTTCGTGTTTTGTATCGTTCCGAAGACGTGCCGTAGGCACGTGCCCACGGACAAATCTAGTATATATATATATCGTAATATGTCCATTTCTGCTGTTATTAATGGTTATTCTCTATTGCTTTTTTTGTTTGTTTGAGGGAAGGTCATTATTCCCTGTTATTAATGACTAGTAGTTGACACATGCGATGCACATTTTAATAATTTTTTTTAAAAAAAATAAACAAAATGACGTAAGGAGGATTCGAACATGAAATCTCATTTGTATTAGCTATGTACATGTATTGCATATGTTAGTAGATTTACAAATGACACTAAGACCTTCTCCCATTATAATATTAGAGATTAGAGATTAGAGATTAGAGATAATTTACACGTGTGATGCATGTTTTAATAATTTTTTTTAAAATAAAAATTTTGACGTAAGGAGGATTCAAACCTGAAACCTCATTTGTATTAGTTATGTACGTACATTGCACATGTTTGTAGATTTACAAATGACACTAAGGCCTTCTCCCATTATAATATTACTAGTAATTTACACGTGCGATGCACATTTTAATAATTTCTAAAAATAAAAAAAAAAACTCTGATGTAGGGTGAATTTGAACCGGAAACCTCCTTTATATTAGTTATGTACGTGCGTTGCACATATTGGTAGAATGACAAAATGACAAATGACACTAAGACCTTCTCCCATTATAATATTAGACACAGATTAGAGATTATTATTAGAGATTAGAGATTATGAAGAAGCATGAAAAAACTTGATTGATGATAGTTTGGAGGAAGAAAGAATTAGAAAATTTATTATTTCTTATTGTTAGCCTTTATTATAAACTTTTTCATTCATATTCTTAAAATTCAGCTGTTTTAAATATATAATGATCGTTATTTTAATTCAAATTTAATTGGTTTTCAAAGATTGTTTTTCCTCTCTGATTATTTATTTATTTTTTAATTTTTTTTTTTTTGTATAAACTTGAAATGATGATTTTGAATTGTTGGAAGAATGAATTGCAAGAAAATCGTGTTTATTAATATTGCAAGCGTTGATTTGTGCAAAATTAGTGTGGAAGATTTTTTACAAAAAATATCAATTATGTAGAAAAACATATTTATCACTAATTGAGACTTATGGTATAGTATATATAGAAAGTAATTTAACTAGCTTGATTTAAGAATAGCTTATAAATGACCTACTAATTGTGGTCATTCATTTAAGACATATTTGGGCCCAAGATCAACTCCCTCACCCGAATTTAAACTCTGACTCTAAATCTTCCCAGTTTGGCAGTTTCCCTTCTCCATCTATTCCAAATTTCAATCCAAACCCTAGCAGGCGAACCAAACCGATCCATCCCCAACATCAGCGACTCCGGCTTCCTCTTTCTCCTCACATTTTTCTCTCTCATAGCTGGTACTCTCTCTCTCTCTCTCTCTCTCTCTCTCTCTCACCTTTTTTATTTTGATTTGAAGATCTATGCAAAAAATGTTTGTATTGACTAATTGAGGGAAGATTTGGAGCTTGAACTGCAAAAAATATTGCAATGTACTTAGATTTACTTAGAGTGTTGTATGATTTTGTAGTGTTTAATAGATGTACAACACGTATTTACATTATGTTAGAGCATCTGTAGTCGTTTCGTATATATGCATAATATGTATATTTGATAAAAAAGAGCGCTGCAGTTGTTGGCCAAATATGCATATTATGCATAGATAGTTACATAGATTGCTATATATGAGAATCGAAATGAGAAATATGCATATATAAATGACGGAGCTCGAAGTGCCGTCGCAAAAAAAAAAAAAACTTAATGGTCGAACGGCACTTGAAGTGCCGTCGCAAAAAAAAAAAAAAAAAAATTTTAATGGTCGAAGAGCCGTCTCTCCAAAAAAAAATTAATTTCGTCATAAAAAAAAAAAACCCACTTCTATCGGACGCAACATGAAGTTGCGTCCCAAGTTTTTTGTATTTTTTTTGTATTTTTGTATTTTTTTGTATTTTTTAATAATTTTTTTGTAATTTTTTTTTGCACTTCGAGTACGAATTTTCCCCCTCCGACGGCACTTCAAGTGCCGTCCCACCATTTTATATATATATATATATATATATATATATATATATATATATATATATATATATATATATATATATATATATATATATTCCTCTCCGACGCAAGGTTATGTTACGTCCGTCCGAATTAATTTTTAATTTTTTTTTCTCTCTCCGATGCAATGTGAAGCTCCGTCTGTATATTATTTTAATTTAAAATGGTAAAATATAGCATTCTACGACCGCAGCGAAACGGCACTTTGCTATATGCATTTATTCATTTATGTATTTTTTTTACCAATAACGACTGTGGATGCTCTTAGATGTGAATGTTAAGGGATACATACAAATATGTTTGGATATGAGTGTATGGCTGATGTGAAAGAAGGAAGTAGGACATGAAGATTAGGAGTTTGTGTTAATGCCTAATTGAGGGTTTACATGGTTATTTTAGTGCTTATACAATGAATAAGTTGAACATGAAGACATTGAAGAGAGTTGGAGAGTAGGTATGCAGTTTTTACTAGAAATCTGTACGTGCGATGTACATACTAATCAAAAAAAATTTTATAGAGTAAATAATAAGTTGTAATCTGGCCTCAAACTTGAGACATTTCTTTACTCATACATACTATTTACAAATTACCCCTAGTGTCACACACTTTTATTTTATATGAGTTACACTTTAGTAAATAAATATGTTGTAAATAAATTTGAACTTTGAGGGTATTATAGTAACTAACAACAATTGAGTAAATGAATGGTTAATATAACTCCCACTTAAAAAATGAATGGTTGAGATTAGATGGTTGAATGGATGTCTACAAGTTACAGGTTATTTACAAATGACAACCCTAACCCTCCCATTATAATCTTAGAGATTGTTTGTAATTTTGCTTTGACTTTTTTTTGGAGAGTATGTGATTTTCCTACCGATTATTTGACAATTTTTATTGAGAGAGATTTTGTTGAAGACATTGATTTTGATGTAGTTGTTGATGAATTTTACTCTATCAAACATTGCTGGGTGCAATTAAAATGACTCAAGAATGTATATTTTGAGAGAGGTAGAAAATTTAGTATACCCCTTTAGTATATATAACAACTTTACATATATTTTGAAGGGAAATGCTCCATTGAAAATGGGTCTACTTTTCACGGGTTGGAAAAACACCAATCTGAGCCGTTGGATCGCTCATGATCGTGATCAACGGCTCAGATCGAGCTCCCCATAACACGTTTCAATTGATCAACGGAGGGTTATTTTGAAAATTTCGTCCCAAATAACTCTTCGCTGAACAGATTCTAAAAAAATTGATATAACCTAGGCCGTTGTTGGGAACAACGGCCTAGGTTATAAAAAATTGAATTATAGGCCATTGTTTGGAACAACGGCCTTGTTCTAAATTTTTATAACTTAGGCCGTTGTTCTCTGTTGGGAACAACGGCCTAGGATATAAAAATTTTATAGCCTAGGCCGTTATTGGGAACAACGGGCTAGGTTATAAAAATTTAGAACAAGGCCGTTGTTCCTATAATTCAATTTTTTATAACCTAGGCCGTTGTTCCCAACAACGGCCTAGGTTATATTTATTTTTTCAGAGCGAATCAGGCGAAGAGTTATTTGGGATGAAATTTCCAAAATAACCCTTCGCCACTTAAGTGATATTGGGTGATGGGCGGAGGCGATCTGAGCCGCTGATCATGATCAAAAGTGATCCAACGGCTCAGATTGGTGTTTTCCAACTCGTGAAAACAAACCCGTTTTCAATGGAGTATTTCCCTATTTCGAATATTACCTTGTGTGATTTTTTTTATAACCAGCCCCCAAAATTTTTAATTCTGGATCTGCTCCTGGGAATTCCTCTTCTGCGGATTATTCAGGTCAAAGAGTCAAGACGACTCAATTAATAACAAAAAGTAGTTATAATTTCGGAAGAGTAATGCTTCATCCACTACCAATTTCACTATCATTTTGTTCACTACCTTAGGTGGCATATTCCTATTAGAGAATTGTCCCACCTACTCTGTCTTTCTCTACCTACTAGTATAATGTATGTGCGATACATGCCTACTAAAAGTATAGTCATTAAATTAAATGGATATATATTAAAAAAAAGTTTATATTTGAATGTTTTGATTTGGGTGTGACACATACGGTACACGTATATATTGTTGGATTTAGTTTGGATGTGTATTGCACGGGTTTGTTTAGTTTCAAAGTTAGGATTTGTTTGGTTACAAATCCCAACTCTCCCCATTAAAATAGTAATGAAATTGGTAGTGGACGTAGCATTACTCATTTCGGAACAAAGCCCAGCCAAGACCAACCCAAACAACGGGTGCAATTTCGTAAATTAACATCCCCCCTCCCCTCCAATTAAAACCCCATGCACTTACCACAAATTAGGGTTTGGTTTCGTTTCCTGGCACTATTAAAGCCTCTAAACGCGGGTTCCGTTTCCTCTCTCCCCACCAAAACCAGCAAGCAAGCAAGCATCCATGGTTTCGTTTCCTCTACTCGCGCGAATCTCTTCCAGTCTCTCTCTACTCCTGGTAAACTCTCGCCTCTATCGCGGAAAGTACGGGTGCGTTTTTTTTTTTTTCTTTTTCCGATTATTGCATTGCTTCCATCTCTTTTTTTTTCTGATAATTTTGGTTGAGATTCTTATTATCGGAAGGTGCAAGCATTATAGAAGGAAATGTATGATCCGTGCCTCCTGTTGTAATCAGATTTTTGACTGCCACCTCTGCCACAACGAACACTACGAATCATTCATGGTAATTGTATTTCCTTTTTCTCACAAGAAAAGTTTTGGTTTTATAGGTACTTAATTTTATTGGGTTTTCCACCCACATTTTTGTTAATTCCAAATAAGCCACATACAATTCTCTTTTTTCATAAACACCGCTAACAATGTGACCCAACTGGCCAACTCCAAATGAACTGAATTTGGTATACAAGATTATGGATGATGTCAATGTGATATAAGTTTTTATTTTGGAGTATAACATATACTGTTAGTGAGGTTTATTGAAATAGATATTTGAAATCGTTGCCAAAATTGTGGGTTTCCTCTTGGAAATAAATGAATTTTATTTTATTTTTGGCTAATTTTCAGAAAATACAGTAAAGTTTACTAGTTTTTTTTTGTTGTAAAATACCCTTATTCATGTTTTTGAATTTTTTGGGCTAACTTATTAGAGAATAATTTAAAGTTTGCTACCTTTTCTTAAAGTATCTCATATTTATATCATTGTCTTTTCATCTCGGGAAATTCTAATCTATGAATCGGGCGAGGCTGTTAGGATAGTGGCAGATGCCAAAATGCGTAACCTGGGATTTTACGAGAACAAAAATAGTGAACTGTAGCTGTTCTTTCTGATAAATAAGTCTTTTTTTTAAAGACATTTTTTTTTAATCTTATTAAATTGGGTCAGATTGAGACTGAGGAACCGCTCAAATCCATGGATGTGGAGAAGGTGAAATTTCAAATCTTGATGCATTGATTTCTTTTTATTTATGATCATCAAAAAAAAAAAATATTGCTGATTAATTAGTTCATTGATGATTATTGTAGGTGATTTGCTTTTTATGCAAAACCGAGCAGCCGGTAATGTATTTTCTATTTCTCCCTGAGTTTTTGTTTTGATAGTATTATGTGGCTTGAACTTCGAGTGTGTTTTTTATCCAAAAATTCAAGGTTGGCCAAATTTGTACGAATTGCGGGGTCAAGTTTGGGGAGTATTTTTGCGAGATTTGCAAACTATGTGTTGAAAACATGCCGAACATGTTCCACTGCAATGATTGCAAACACTGTAGGCGCGGTGTGCCTGAAAAGTTATTCCATTGCAATAACTGTGGTATGTTTCATTGAAAATAATAATTAAGCACGACAAAGTTTTATGGCATAATTTTGTTGGAATAAAATTTGTGATTATCATTAACAAACTTTTATGACATACTTTGTTGTTAATTTATTGAAAAATTTAATTCTCATAGTGTCAAATATGCTAATAGAATGGATATTGTTTCCTTTTTTTATGAATTGCTTCATTGTTAATTACTCTTATCTCTTGGACTTGTGCTCTGACTATGATGCACAAATATGTACGGTTACAGGGTTTGGTGTGATATAGTATGATACGGGGATATATGATAAACTATATCCAAAAATAGGGTATGCAATTGTGGCTAGTATGCTCAATATATATAACATAAACTTTATATTTATTTCTATATCTCTAAAATTTAATATCTTGTTAAAAGCTTCAAGAACATTAAGTATTTTTCATAAAATGTTGAAATTTAACGCTAGTAAAGCTTTTCTTAGACGAAATATGATAGCTAGACTGAAGACAATCTTTTCAAATCAATTTTTTTTGAATTCGAACTCAAGTAAAAAACAAGATTCTCATTTGTCCGATATGTTTTCAAAAATGTAAGATACAGGTAAGTTAAGGATACATAGTAGTATATATTTATATATTGATCAATTTTGAAAAAGTAATATTCTTAATAGTAATAAATATCCAAATTAATTGTGAAAATGTAACCTCTAAATCTCTAATATCGTGAGAATTTGCATCGTAGATGTCAGGATTCAATTTTTTTTACAGATATATATTTGAAAATATTGAAGTGCCATGTTGGATAAAAGTCCTCTCCCCTAAATGTGAAGCATATAAACTATAAATACACTATGTATCACTGATGTAAACTTAACTCTAGGTGGAGAATTTTTCAAGAACATTAAAAGTTTAAGTTTACCAACAAGTAGTCCCGATTAAGTTAGAAATTAAAAGTAGTGATTGGTTTGATGGATTTTCAAGAAATAGAATAAGTTAATAGTCCCAATCAAATTCAAGTCTAACAATCAGCAATTATACTTTAACGTTCTTAACAAGTAAGATATTCAATAATGATTTATACGCTAATTGGCAAGTAGAAGTACACACTGAATATTTGTGGATGACAGATAATTCAGATAATATTTTAAAGATGATAAGCAGTAGCACAAGTAATGGAGGAATGGAAAGAAATTACCGGGGTTCGATGAACGTGTCGCTGCCACAGATGGAGAGGAAGA
Organism: Hemerocallis citrina; assembly: GCA_017893485.1. Lineage (NCBI taxonomy): Eukaryota > Viridiplantae > Streptophyta > Magnoliopsida > Asparagales > Asphodelaceae > Hemerocallis > Hemerocallis citrina. The sequence continues at coordinate 17,084,674 of CM030358.1, read as the reverse complement.
AGGTGCTAGTCGTCGACATCAATGGTGTTGTATTCTTTCATAGATCCTTCTCTCGATGTGAAGATTAGGATTAGGATTTGGATGAAGATTTGGGGATTAGGGTTTTAGATTTGAATTGGATTTGGGAATTAGGGTTTCGGATTTGAATTGGATTTGGGGATTTGGAGTAGGGGAAGGTTTCAGTGGTGATGGAGGGGCTGCTAGGGTGGTCTGAGGTGTGAGGGAAGGCGGCACGGTGGTCAGTGGTGTGAGCAGTGATGGGATGTGGCGTCGAGTTGGCGAGGAAGGGGGATCAGGGTGTCGGATGGAGAGAGAAGGGGGCGTGAATGGGGTTGCGGATCAGCGGGAAGGAGGAGTAGGGAGAGGGGATTTTGGTGGGGTTGTGGGGTTTCGGGAAGAAAGGGAAAGATGAAGGAGAGAGGCCGGTGGGGTATAGGGAAGGAGATGGAGGTGGGATCTAGGGTTTCTCACAAACCCTAATGTTCTTTCAATGTCTCACACAAAAGAGAGAAATGAAAAACAAAACTCAATCACACAAAATTTTTAATCAATCAAAGCATGACTTTTATTAGGCTAAAGACATACTTATAGGCTCAAAACAAATCTCAAAACAAATCTTCAAAATATATCCCAATGTTCAGAAAATAAATGGTGCTAATAGCAAGACTACTACAAGTGTTGTTTTGAAAATAACTAGGCTAATAAAATAGTCATCCTAGACGATGCCTGAGCTGATAGAAGTGCCCAAAGCGTTTCGCACCGATGTTCTCATCAATCACAATATTATATATGTGACTTAAACAATATTGGTTACAACTCAAATATGTGGTACTTGGCATGAAAACACGTGAAATACTTGGAAAGAATAACAGATGCAATATAAATTATATAATACTACAATTATCTATATCAATATAATTATCATGGTTTCAAAGATTGGCAATCTCGATCCGATCCGGCTGATCTGGATCGTTTTTTAAGGGGCCGCTCCGATACAACCTCTAAATCTTGAGATCGGCGAGATAATTTGGGGGATCGGCCAAGTTAGTAATTAGATCAAACAGATCGACTTGATCCCAACCCGAAATCACCGATCCCATAATTAAAAAAAAAATCCATTATTTGAATTTTCTATTAATTTGCTCATCCAAGAAGATGTTATTGTGTAATGAACATCATTTCATGTATAGCTCATATTTTATTTTTCCTTGGTATTTAAATAAAATTGTACTAATTGGTTTACCTATTTCTATTGTTATAGTTTTATTCTACATATAAATTATCTGAAACTAATTAAAATATTCAAGTCTGTAATTGAAATATTAAATTTGTAAAAAGAATTATTTAAATTTGTCAATTCATTTTAAAAAAATTAATTATTAGTTTTTTTAGTAATTTAACTATAGAAATATATTAGATAATTTTTTAATTTAAAAAAATGTCTGCTCCAAAAAAAATTGATACACCGATTCGATACTACCAATCCGGCTGATACCGCGATCCTGATCCAAATCTGTGGAAAAAAAAACCCAATCTAGCTCATGATCCCAATTTTTAAAACCTTGATAAGCACAATTTGAGCACATAATTCCAAACAAGTAAAACTAGAAGTAACACATCTATGACTATCAACAAACATGTGCAAGTACAGCATAATACCACAGTAAGTGAAACTTTATCCATACATCACACGTGCGATTAGTAATATACCATGTTATCTTGACATTGTCACATTAATTATCTATGCAACGCTTCACATGTCATAAGTAATATTTAGGGCATTCACTGCTTCGGCACATGACTAAATTTTTACATTGTCAACTGGGGTTGGTTTTAGTTTTGGTGGGTTTAAGTTGTCGACCCCCAAATTGCAGCTAAATAATTAACCTGAAATTAGGTAATTTTCGGCGATATTTTGTTGCTAAAAATTTGAGCAAAATTTCGGATGTATCTTGAAATTTTGTGCATGGTTTGTCCTGGGCAACAGAGAGGAATTTTAGACGGTTTCGATGTCCCCAACCCTCCAAACTTCAGCTATATTGGCAAACAATTAAAACAATGGTACATATATATAGGTTATTCCATTTCCTTGTTCGATATTGTTTCATCTATATATGTATGCGGTAGAAATAAATTTGGTGATTTATTGTTTAATATTGAAATGTGTATTCGATCTTTGCTGCATGGTTCAATGAATCTGTAGGTAGCTGCTATGATTTGGTAAAGAAAGCTGATCATTATTGTCAGAAGGACGCGGCAAGAGGACTTTGCTCCGTATGTTTTGAGGTACGGTTTGCATTCACATGCGCGCTTCCTTTTATTGTTACGTATATTTTGTGTTTTTAGCGAAAATGTTCGCAAAAGAAACACCCCCATGAATGATTCACTAAAAAGTTTGTTAGGGTTAGGGTTTATGGATTTGAGCAGAGGAAGAGAAGGGAAGAGAGAGAGCCGGCTGCTAAGAGAGAGATTGCCCAAAATGTTGATTGATTATTTCCTTTGATTCAAAGCTTACATATGTGAAGATACAAAGCCCAATGGGCTCAAAACAATTTGGGTCATAACATAACAATCTCCACTTTGAACCAAATTGCATCTAAAACAAACTAAAACATAAAGCAAATGCATAAAGCAAACATAATCTAAACAAAGGTAAACATAAAGATATACTAGCAACATGCTAGAAACAAAACTAGCTCAAACTAGCTAGAAACAAACCGACATCAAACTTGAACAAAGCTTGAACTTTGCAATTGGAAGAGGCTTTGTGAGCATATCAGCCGGATTCGATTCGGTACCAATCTTCTTCACGACAACCTTGCCTTCCGAGATCACATCTCGAACAAATTGGTATCGAATGTCAATGTGCTTCGTCTTCTCATGGTACATGCGGTCCTTAGTCAAATGAATCACGCTTTGGTTGTCACAAAACACTGTAATAGGACCCTCGAGTGAAGACATCTCACCAACAAACGCCTTAAGCCAAATAGCCTCCTTAATAGCCTCAGTAATTGCCATATATTCGGCCTCGGTACTTGAGAGTGCAATGGTGGCTTGAAGTGTAGACTTCCAACTAATTGCACAATCTCCAAGGGTAAAAACATAACCCGTCAAAGAACGCCTCTTGTCCAAATCAACCGCAAAATCCGTATCCACAAAACCCGTTAGTTTCTTGCCATTACCAAACTCCAAACGAGCATCAATAGTACCTCTCAAATAGCGGAAGATCCACTTCACTGCTTCCCAATACCTTTTCCCCGGACAAGAGAGATATCTACTTACCACACTAACGGCTTGAGCAATGTCAGGTCGAGTACACACCATCAAGTACATGAGACTCCCGACCGCACTCGAATATGGAACATTTTTCATATATTTCTTCTCATCATCGGATTTAGGGCTTAAAGCGGCCGAAAGCTTGAAATGCGCCGCAAGAGGTGTTGAAACAACTTTCGCTTTCTCCATGCCAAAACGGCGTAGCACTTTCTCGGCAAAACTCTTTTGTGAAAGAAACAACTTTCTTTTGAACCTATCTCCTGTGATCTCCATCCTGAGAATCCTTTTGGCGGCCCCCAATTCTTTCATCTCAAATGCCGAACTTAGCTGCTCTTTCAACCTCCTAACTTCTTTCAAGTTTGAGGATGCAATCAACATGTCATCCACATAGAGCAACAAGTAAATGAAATCCCCACCATCCAACTTCTTCAAATAAACACAACTATCATAATTGAAACGATGGAAATTAATACTCACCATCAATGAGTCAAACTTCTTATACCATTGCCGCGGTGATTGCTTAAGGCCATAAAGGGACTTCTTCAAAAGATACACACAGTCCTTCTTTCCCGCAACCTCAAAACCCTCCGGTTGGCTCATGTAAATTTGCTCCTCCAAGTCACCATGCAAGAAGGCAGTTTTCACATCCATTTGCTCCAATTCCAAATCCTTCATTGCCACCAAAGAGAGCAAAACTCGAATGGAGGTGTGCTTAACTACAGGAGAGAACACATCATTGAAGTCCACACCTTGGACTTGACTAAACCCTTTAGCCACGAGCCTTGCCTTGTATCAAAAATCCACGGGATTTGAGCCATCAATCTTTCTCTTAAACACCCACTTGCAACCCACAATCCTCTTACCACTCGGAGGCTTCACAAGAGACCAAGTCTCATTTTGTTGCAAGGATTGTAACTCTTCATTTATAGCGGCAACCCAATTGGTCGCATCTTTAGAAGAAATGACTTCCTTATAGGAAGATGGCTCACAATACTCCACTTCCTCTGCAATTGCCAAATAATAAGCAAAGTCGGAGTATCCATATCTTGTACTTGCCAATGCATATGGTTGTGCCTCTTCTTGGACTTCCTCCAAATTGACATCATCATGTGAGATCAAATCATCACCTTCTTGGACCGGCACCTCAAACTCCACCTTCTTCTCAATCGTCTCATTCTCCTTAATAGTCGGCTCGGGTGCAACATCATTTACCTTCAACATGACCGACTCATTGAAAGTAACATCTCTTGAAATAAGGAACTTGGATGATTCGGGACACCACAACTTATATCCCTTCACATTTGCGGGATACCCAACAAAAATACACTTCTTCGATCTAGGCTCAAACTTTCCTTCATTCACATGTGCATAAGCGGGATAACCAAACACCCTCAAATTCGAATAATCGGCCGTCTTACCCGACCACACTTCTTCGGGTGTCTTCAACTCAATTGAAGTGGTAGGAGATCGATTTACCAAATAACAAGATGTGTTATGGCTTCCGCCCAAAACTCCTTACCCAAACCCGCATTTGAAAGCATACTTCTAGATCTTTCAAATAGTGTCCTATTCATCCTTTCTGCAACACCATTTTGTTGTGGAGTGTTGACCACCGTCTTGTGCCGAACGATCCCTTCGGCATTGCAAAAATTATCAAACTCACGGTTGCAAAACTCCAAACCGTTATCGGTTCTCAACCTCTTAACTTTTCTTCCCGTTTGGTTCTCCAAAAGTGACTTCCATTCTTTGAAGGTGCGAAACACATCACTTTTCTCTTTCAAGAAATAAATCCAAACCTTCATTGAGAAATCATCAATGAAAGTAAGCATGTAACGAGAACCATTACCTTTGGAAGGCTCACGAGAAGGTCCCCAAAGATCCGAATGGATGTAGTCCAATGTTCCGTTGGTCGAATGAATGGCCGTGGAGAAGCTCAACCTCTTATGCTTGCCAAATACACAATGCTCACAAAACTCCAAGTTGCCCGTGCATTGGCCACACAACAAGCCTCTCTTGCTCAAAATGGTCATTCCTCCCTCGCTCATATGCCCCAATCTCATATGCCAGAGCCTAGTAGCATCCTCATTCGACTTAGTACCCGAACGTGCAATGGCGGCCGAGCCCGTGACCGTGGAACCTTGTAGGAAATAAAGAGTTCAAATTCTCTTCGCCTTCATGATTGTGAGAGCCCCTTTAAAGACTCTAAGGACTCCACCTTCACTTTGGAACTTACACCCCCTTTCTTCAAGAGACCCCAAAGAAATCAAATTCTTAGACAAATCGGGTATATGCCTCACACCCGTCAACCTTCGGACCTTTCCATCATGGAACTTAATTGTCACCGAACCAATTCCGGCAACCTTACACATATTGTTGTTCCCCATGAGAACCTTACCATCCGTAGGCTCATAAGTCTCAAACCAATCTCTATTCGGAGTTATGTGTTGCGAAGCACCCGTATCCATCACCCAACAATGTATATCATCAATATTAGTATCTATCACACAAAGAGTATCAACCGTGTCATATTCGGCCACATTGGCCTCTTCCGAAGAAGAACCTTTACTATCCGCCTTTTGTTTATTTTTAAGTTTGAAACAATCGGCCTTAATGTGTCCCTTCTTCTTACAATAGTTGCATGTCAAATTCTTGTGCCTAGACTTCGAACAGATCCTTGTATCTTTCGAGTTTCGGTCCCATGACCTACCTCGATCAACAACTAAACCAACACCTTGGCTCCCTTTCTCATTATTGGTCATTTCACTATCAATGTGCAACTTGGCTTGCAAATTGCTCTTAACATCCTCTAGAAAAATTTTATCTCTACTATAAATCAATATGTCTCTAAAAGCCTTGTATGATGCGGGTAATAAGTATAATAACAAAAGGGCTTGGTCCTCATCCTCTCCCTTAACATCAATCTTACTTAAGTCATTCAAAATAGATGCAAACTCCGTAATATGATCGGAAATTGATGTTCCTTCAACCATGCGAAGTGTGTAGAGGTGCAATTTCAGTCGCAGTCGATTGGTGAGAGACTTCTTCATGTAAATGTTCTTCAATTTCTCCCACAAAGTCTTGGCGGTCTTCTCCGATAGGACCTCTTACAATATCGAATCGGTCAAACACAATTGGATAATAGAAAGCGCTTTATCATCCATCTCTCTCCATCTCTTATCCGCCACCGCATCAATCAATTTTTCTCGACCAAAAATGGCATCCTTAACGCCTTGGCTCGACAAAATCGCTGCCATATGCACTTGCCATAATGCAAAACTCGTCTTCCCATCATACTTCTCAATATCATATTTCCCCGACATATCCATTCAAATTTCTTGAACCGAATTCAACAAAACACCAAAATTTCCCCAAAAATTAATTACTCAAATCACCCAAAAACAAACCTTCTCCTTCTTGATCCGGGCTTGGGGGTCGATGGTGGCGGAGGGAATCAGCAACAACCGCACCGAATCAGCAAGAACAGCACCGAATCAGCCAGCAACATCACCGAATCAGCGACAACAGCACCGAATCAGCCAGCAACAACAGCACCGAATCAGAGGAGTGTGGACAACGACGGATCTGGGTGCTCGATGACGGATCTGGCTAGAAGTGGGAGAATGAGAAGGCTAGGGTTGTTGACGGCGGGATTTGGGGAGAGGAGTATTTGGCTCTGATACCAATTTGTTAGGGTTAGGGTTTATGGATTTGAGAAGAGGAAGAGAAGGGAAGAGAGAGAGCCGGCTGCTAAGAGAGAGATTGCCCAAAATGTGGATTGATTATTTTCTTTGATTCAAAGCTTACATATGTGAAGATACAAAGCCCAATGGGCCCAAAACAATTTGGGTCATAACATAACAAAGTTGTTAATGAGATTTCATTAGTACAAAACGAGAATGATTTTGACTGAATTAATGTCCTAATGTCCAAAATTTTCATGCAGAATAATTATAACTCGCCTAAGTCTTTGAAGGTTCTGCCATGTGGACATATAATTCATTTCGAATGTTTTAAGGGGATGCTGAAATATGGACTGTAAGTAATATATATTTAATATCGAATTTTAGTATTATATATGGTATTACTAATTAATACTCAAATTGCATACTACTGGGTTTCAAGAAGAATACTTCCATTTTATACATACTCTAATTTTCCTTGTTTCAATAGAAACAATTGCCCGTTATGCTTCAAGGTAATGCCTATGGCCAAGCACAAGGATTTGATGACGACCTATGATGTAGCGGTGAGTTCACTGTAGCCTTCTATTTCATTATTAAGTACAAAATAAATATGTTTGTCATTTCAATCATGGTAATTGCAATGACATGCCAGATGATATCGATATTGTTTATCTAGCATGAAAGATTGGCATATTTATGAGCTATGAATGTCAATCTCTCTTTTCTACTATTATTTACCAAATTTTAGTACAGTTTTTTAATAGTATATATATCCTATATGTTGAATATTTCTTAGTACACATAATTAAAATTTCAAACACATTTGTACTTATATACTAATTAACTATAGTTATTTGCATACACATCTCCAATTTGATAGTATATATATGGTGAAGTACTATTACTTTCAATGGACTGTATATTTTTTTATTTTGATTATGAGCTACAAATTGTATTTTGAAAGCCGTTTTTATTAAAATTATCAATTATTATTGAGATAATATTAAGTTATGTTCTATTATATTATAACCATATCCCGATGTCCTACTTTTTACAAATTTCGTGTCCCATACCTGTGTTGGGTACTACCTGTGTTGGTACCCGTAGCTGTGCTTCATAGGCGGCCATCATATGTTTTTACATACAGTCCTACTATTTCTTTGGTGAAGATAAGACTACACTCAATATCAGGTAATTACAATTAATGAAATATGCTAAATATGACATTTTGTCATACTTTTGTATGATGTGCATTCTGTATATTCTCCCAGTATGTTTATACTTGTGTGTTATTATTTTCATATATATATATATATATATATATATATATATATATATATATATATATATATATATATATATATATAGTATGGGAGCCCTTCGGTTGAGAACTAATTTTTGTGAGAACTCCGTGAGAACTCACGAAGTAGACCCCCCATGAAAAATCCGAACCGACCATCTCGTTCTACATGCCTTAGATAGCATAACATAAAGAATTCAAATAATTTGAAGTTCGTTTGCTCATCTATCAAATGGAGTAGAATTTTCAGCCATACAATTTTGCGATGATGTAAATCATGGAAAAATGAACTTCAAATTACGTTATTTCTTTATGTTATGCTATCTAAGGCGTGTAGAACGAGATGACTGATTCGGATTTTTCATGGGGGTATACTCCCTGAGTTCTCACGGAGTTCTCACCAAATTAGTTCTCAACCGAAGGGCCACCTATATATATAGGGAGCCCTTCGGTTGAGAACTAATTTTTGTGAGAACTCCGTGAGAACTCACGAAGTAGACCCCTCATAAAAAATCCGAACCGACTATCTCGTTCTACATGCCTTAGATAGCATAACATAAAGAATTCAAATAATTTGAAGTTCGTTTGCTCATCCATCAAATGGAGTAGAATTTTCAGCCATACAATTTTGCGATGATGTAAATCATGGAAAAATGAACTTCAAATTACGTGATTTCTTTATGTTATTTTTGTTGCCGTCTATAGTTAAAATATATATAATAAATTACAAAGAAAGCTATCAAGTGGCTCACAATCAATCCCCCCTAAAATCAAAGGCATAGATCAAACATTACAAAACATATTTTCCCTCTAAAATTTCAAACCCCAAACCCAAAATTTCCCCCCAAAACTAAAAAACTTATTACTTTATTACTATCTCCCTCTTCTCTCTTCACTTTTTCATATTTCTCTCTTTCTCTCTCCCCATATCTCTCTCTCCCATTCTTTCTATATTTACTTAGAAATTTAGATTTTCAGAATTTTAATGTTTTTTTTGCACATGTTATATTGAAAATAGTAAATATCTCTTCAACTGAATCAACTCCACATTTAAAGTTCTAAGAAGTTAGATTTTATACTTCCATTTATAATTATTTTTCAATATATACTAATGGAAACATGGACTTTTATTTACAACTAATTATTGTCATACTATTCAAACTTGAGCTACATAATTGTTGTTTTACTGTTTACAGGCTTTTCGTGTTTTGTATCATTCCGAAGACGTGCCGTAGGCACGTGCTCACGGGCAAATCTAGTGAGCTGATAAGTATACATGCTGTAAATTGCATATTATTTATTTATTTTTTCGTTACTTGGCGACTTTCTTCACACAAGTAAACACTTTTTTTTGGTGCTTCTCGCCTCAGGAGTCTGGTCATGCCTTGACATTGTCATCCGCATTCACAACTCGATCTGTTAAATAAATTATATGTAACAATCTCTTCCTCTTATCAATATCATTAACTGAATTACGTTTCTTTCCCCAGATAAAATTGTGGAAAGTCACTTCAGAAGCCCTTTGGAAAACCGTTCGGAGGACCTTTGTCATTTGCACTCGTAGTGTTACAAGGTCAGTGCTTAACCGTAGTTTCTCAGCATTATCATATCGGAATATAGATCTCGATTACATTTTGAAATAAGTTGCACAAGTCCTAGTATAAAATATATGGCGGTTTAACAATCACTGTGACAGTACTTCATATTTCATATTTGGAATCCCCTATATATATGTGACATAGCCACGACCAAACCAGTTTGAAGTGACAGATGGAATTATTTAACAGATATTTACTAAATTTGAAATGAAAAAGAAAATAAAAACACCAACTAACCATTAGTGTTATTAGTATACATTTGCCAACTTCTGGTAATATGATTAAACCGAGGTTTAAAGGAAATACTATACTGAAGTCAAATAGAGAAAAAGAAAAACAGAACAAAGAGAAGAAAAAAATATATTAAGTTAGTCTTTTCATTTTGTTTTCTTGCCTCCTTCTCTTTTAATTTTGCTTGGCCTCAATATATAATTGGATCAGTACTGAGAAAGTAATTTAATGTGATCTGAAACATGGAGTCTTCTCTAGAATAATTGTGAACTAATTTTTGGATGTGCTTTTGTGTGAGTACGAATTTAAGAAATTTGCTTGCTTTTTGTTGATGATCGATCCAACTTTAAGTTTTTGGTGTTAATCTCAATAAATACACACCAGTACACTTATGAGCATTTATCTAATGGAATATGCTGGTGCATAATCTCTTATTCTGTTCTTCTCATTAGTTGATACTTTAGATCAGATTGTACGCTTTTGCTATATATTTGAACTAAGGAAACAGAAATAGTTTGAAGTCATTTTATAGTTGTTCAGAGGAAAAATAAATATTTTCGATGCCAACATGAATGATAACTGCATATATTCACCCGTGAAGGCCTCACAGTCTAACTTACAGTAGTAAAAACTAAGATTATTCAACATCTACAACATTAAATTTATAAATAACTATAATATAATTATGATTTGTAATATTACTAGATTTGCCCGTGGGCACGTGCCCACGGCACGTCTTCGGAACGATACAACACACGAAAAGCCATGTAAACAGTAAAACAACAATTATATAGTTTAAGTTCGAATAGTATGACAATAATTAGTTGTAAATAAAAGTCCATGTTTCGATTAGTATATGTTGAAAAATAGTTATAAATGAGGGTGTAAAATCCAACTTCTTAGAACTTAGGATGGAAAATGATTAAATTTAACTGTTGAAGAGATATTTGCTATTTTCAATCTAACATGTGCAATAAAAAAAGTATAAAAGTTCTGACAATTTTACAAACATGAAATCTTAAATTCTAAATTTCTAAGTCAATAAAGAAAGAATGGGAGAGAGAGAGAGGGAGAGAGAGAGAGAAATATGAAAAAGTGAAGAGAGAAGAGAGAGATAATAATAAAGTAATGAGTTTTTTTAGTTTTGGGGGGGAAATTTAATTTTGGGGTTTGAAATTTTGGGCAGAAAAATATGTTTTGTGAGGATCAATCTAAGCCATTGATTTTATGGGAGATTGAATGTGAGCCATTTGATAGCTTTCTTTGTAATTTATTATATAGATTTTGGTTTTGTATGATAAATAAAAAGATTACTTTCTTTAAAGATATGTCTATTTATTATATGTGAAAAGTAATTTTTTTTAAAGATAAAGGTGACATCGTTACCGCTTCATTAATGAAATATTAATGAAACAAAATAGTACAAATAACATCATACATTCCTATTACCTAAAGATCTTATACATCAATTACAACTACTACATCTACCAAATCACTACTCAAAAGTAACAAATACACTGGTCTGTGCCCCAAACCACCGAATCCCTCTACCTTAGTTGTTCCATCCTAGGTCTACACCTCCTCCTCCATATGTAGCATCTTCCTCATACAAGCCTGACCTGCCTAAGCGTCAATAAAATCAAAAATTCTATGCATCATGACATATAATCTATTACTAATCTTGCAAAAGCATAATTCATTTCAAATTAGCCATATACCCCACAAAGTAACCGCAACAGAGACGTCCGACGCTAATCTGTTTTCTTTCCCAATCACATTCACACTCCACTGACCCAAAACCTCTTGAGTAGAGGTCAGACACACTACTAGATCAAATCCTAAACACACAACCTCCCAAGCAAACCTCGCTCTAGGGCAAGAGATTAATATGTGTTTCGTATCTTCTATTTCTACCAAGCATCTAGAACATCTAACATCCACCGGGATGTTGCGTTTATTCAGGTTACTCTTAGTGAGAATTGCATCATTCACAACCAGCCATAGGAAGACTTTCACTTTCATAGGAGCATTTGTCCCTTATATCATACTGGCCTTCCCGCTTCTAGCTTCTCTGTCATTTAGCCACTTGCACATTGAAGTCACAAAAAAGTTGCTACTCGTCTCTAATTTCCAGTGTCACGTCCTCCACCCCGTCAATCTGCTCTCTTTCTTCTCGGATGAAATCTTTCAACTGTTGTAGTTTTCCTAGACATTCCTGAGATGGATGACCTTGCAAATTAATATTAATCCTTCAAATTCTCCATATTTCTGCTACTACGGTATCAACACTTACTGTTTCTTTAGCGACTTCCGGGAACATAGATTCAAGGGTATTGTTGCCACATCATTTATCCTTCTAAAATCTAATATCATTCCGGTTGACCACCTCGCATCTAGTGTTTGCATGGAAACTTTTCCCTTATTTTCGCCACCCATTTCCATAAGCAGGAGGTCTTATCAAATACGCTTCTTCCCCCATACCTAATTTTTTTTTCCTTCTCCTGTAAAATTCGAACGACTTGCACGACCAGTTGTTTCGTCTCTTTCGCATTTTCCACCACCATTAGCTCATTAAGGCTTTATTCATATCTCTCAAATCCAATATTCAGGCTCCCGAATTCCTTTCTCTTGCACACCCTGTCCCAATTAACCAGGTGAAAGCATTTACTGTCCTCATTTGCTCATTTCCATAAGAATCTTCACCTGCTGTTATTGATTTTGTGCTAACCCATCTCGGCAGTTCGTAGATCGACAAAAGATATGTCGGATGGCTGCTCAGAACTGAGTTAATAAGCGTGATTCTCCTTCTAATGACAAGAACCATCCATTCCAACCGGCCAACCTTTCAACATTTTCTACTAACGACATCCAATCCTCCCGACGCATACCTCCAGGTCTAATGGGTGTACCCAGATACTCCAAGGGGAACTCCCCTACGTCGCAACCTAGATAGGCCTTAATGTCTATAATTTGAGTAGATAGGTCCTCGCCAAATGGGATAACACAACTCTTACTAAGATTAACCGTTAATCCTGATCAAGATTCAAAACATCTAAGTATCGCTATAGTTTCTTTGACTCTTGCAGCACCAAACAGTAAGGTGTCATCGCATACTGAAGGATAGTGACCTTTTTGGGCATTCCCGTGATTTGAAGCCCTTTAATAATGTTCGTTTCCTTTCCTTTCGTGATCATTTCTATTAATCCATTTGCAATTAGTGTGAAGAGAAGAGGAGACAGGGGATCACCTTGCCTAAGTTCCCTACAACACCGAAATCTCTACCCATCTGGCCATTGACTTGTATGAACGGTTTTCCTCCTCTAACACACATCTTTAGCCACATGCGCCACTTTGTTCCAAACCCTTTAAGCTCTAGTGCTTCATCCATTCCCAATCAACTGTATCATGTCTTTTCGAAGTCTAATTTCAACAAGAAACCGCCAACTTTTTCTTTGCAACCTCAAAAATCAATCTCATGAACCGATGCTACGCTTGACATGATGTCCCGACCCATAACAAAACCGCTTTGTGCTTCCCCTACCACATCCGGTAGGTAAGGGGCAGGCCTATTTGCCAATACTTTAGTGATAATCTTAAAGGAGCCATTCAACAGACTAATCAGCCTGAGGTTCAACACCTTTTAACACCTCCATCTTTTTTGGGATCAGTATTACATTTGCGTAATTTAGTTTATGAATATCTGCCGTACCCTGATAGGGCTCTTGGAAAATCTTCATCAAATCCCCTTTGATGGTTTTCCAATATATTTTGTAGAATAAAATCGGGATTCCATCCGGACTAGGTGTCTTGTCTTGTCACAAATTCTTAATGGCTTGAAGAACCTCTTCTTCAGTAAACACCTCTTCTATTCCGTCACTTCCATCAATCCTTGAGTCTATCCACATTTCGGGTCTTAAGCAAATTATCTTGGGCATCTTTTTCCTAAATAGCTCCCTAAATTTTCTATCAAAGTGGCTTCTAATCATCCCCTCGTCCTTACACCATAACTCATCCACAAACAGGCCTGAGATGTGGTTATGTCTCTGCCTCCCATTAGCTACCTTGTGAAAGAACCTAGTATTGGCATCACCTTCTTGGAGCCATTGGACCGTCGATCGTTGTTTTCAATAATGCTCCTCCATCTCTCTATTTGTTGTATCTCGAGTCTACTTCCTGTCAACTCTTCGAACTCTTGTCCCAACAGGTCTCTATCTTCTTCCATCTTTTCTAGATCCTAAACCATCTTCTCTAGAGTCTCTAACCTCCTCCTCACTTGACCAAATTCAATCTCTGCCCGCTCTTTCAGGCATTTTTGTAGCCATTTCATTTTAAGAATCCATATGCCCGTTGCTCCAGTATTGTCAATTGGGCTATTCCAACAATCTCCGATAATTTTCCTGGTATTATCGTGAAGCGTCCATGCCTTCTCGAAACAGAACGTTCGTTGTTGTGATCTGGTACTAGACTCGCACTCTAGAATCAGCGGCACATGATCAGACGTGAACCCAGCAACAGACTTAACAAACGTAATGAACAGAGTCCTTGCATTCAGTTGACACAAGAATCCTATCCAATTTGGCTAGGATAGGAGTGGCCTGTATGTTGGTCCAGGTGTACCTCATGTCGAAAGGTTGAATTTCCAACAATTCTAAGTCGTCGATGGTTAGGTTAAAGTTGCATCTATCCCGAGTAGAAGGCCCTCTACCCCTATGTTCATTAAGGAATCTAGTAATATTAAAGTCACCCCCAATTACTTCCCACGGCCCCGCCCAGTGCCCTTTAATCACTTTTAGTTCATCCCATAATTGACCTCGCCTTCTAGAATTATACTGCCCATAAATCGAAGACACCATAGGCTCCCAGTTGTCACTCCTACGTCTAATTCTAAAAGTCACCGCAAATAGTGGATATTAATGATGGAAAGTGTAAAGTTGCACATACCTCTTAAGGGTTTCTTCACATAAGAACGAAGATTTGTTTGGTAATAATAACAAAGAAGGTTGACTTGGTTATTGACATGCTTGATGCAGACATATGTAATTAGAATGGTGCTATTTGTAATTTTTGAAAATTTTATTTATTTATTGATATATTTAGTTTTGATGACAAAAGTGTTTGAATATGTCTTGGGTGCCCAATACTGGAATTCAAATCTCTGAAATTCTCAATATTTGGAATTCAAATGGTCATGCAATTCAAAAGGAATTTTTTTTATTGATGTATTATAATTTTGAATTTTTCCCCCTCCTCTCAGGCATGCTAAAAGTTAAATAGGTTATCTTTGCAATTTTTCCCAAATCATAACAATTGCAATTTAGTCTCCCAAGTTAGAAACCATCCATCAATTTAATCTTCAATTTTAACTGAATCTACTACATTCGACTCAATTTAGTTTTCAATTAGAGTAACTCGTTTAATGATGGTTGTAGTAGATATATTTGAATATAATTGATTGGAAATTGAAAGGAAATGTCTTACTCTAACTGGGGATTAATTTGAGTTCAATGTGGCATATTTAGTTAAAATTGGTGGGTTCTTAAACAAGGGGCTAAATTGTAATTATTGCGAATTGGGGGATTAAATTGTAAATATTCATTAATTAATGAATTCGACCCTCTCTTTGAAAGTCAAAATAGAATTTAAAGGTTGGCTTCACACACACATGACCGAGGTTGAAGTCTAACCAATTGTGGTTATTATAGTAGGACGGTAGAGATAGATTTGAAGAAGACAGATATCTAGTATGCTGTCGCTCAACTTTTCATAAAAATTCCTCTTTCTGCCATTGTTTAATACTTGCATGCAAATCTGATTCGTAGCAGTCTGAAAAGCTGCTCAGTGCGACTCACTTGATGTTTGATTTAGCAGGTGTGGATTTTCTGTAATGATAGCAGTTGCACTATCTAAGTTCTTAGTCACAGCCTCGACCAAAAGTGCGGCAACTTCAACTCCTAAAAAACTTGTGAATCTTCCCAAATGACGTGTTAATTTCATTGACTACTAAAGCCCTGCTTTTAACTTCAACTGCCTATTGGTGCGCTTTAACCCCAATTTTAGATTATTATTGTAATATAGCTTTCTTAAAATTCTTCTTCGGTTATAAATAATGCTTACCATTTCCAGTTTGTCAATGATGAACATCTAGCACCGGTCTGTTAATTTTTTCTATGCATGATCTTTTTCTATGGTTTAACTTGTGGATAATTAAAATTTCTAGCTTGTGCTGTTGTTACCTATGATGGCGTATTACAAAACCACGCCCCTATTGCCACAACAGTAGATATAGGTCTTTTGAGAATACGCCTCAATGACCAATGGTTAACAGTGGCCCTGATGGGTGGTTTCGCTAGAATAAGTAATAATGAGATCACCATTTTTAGGAAATGATGCGGAGATGAGTACTGATATTGATCCGCTAGAAGCTCAACAAGCTCTGGAAATAGCTGAGGCTAACTTGAGTAAAGCTCAGGGTAAGAGACAAGCAATTGAGGCGAATCTAGCTTTGGCCTAACCCTAGCGTACATGATATGAAGGTAGAATATGCTTAAACTAAAATGAACACATTTCTCGTTGGTTGGTATATTTTGGTGACTGGAAGGTATATATATACTCAAATTTGAAAGCTGGAATTCCTCCCAAGTGTTATTAAATTATCTATCGAATAAATTGTCGCATGGATTGTACCAAAAGTCCGAAGTGATAAGACTGTATTTAGAGATGCAGTGTACGTATTATTATTGATGAAGGATGCTTGGTTAATCAGCATTAGTTTGTGTTTTGGTTGTTATGGTTGCACCTTCTGATAGTGTATGTTGATTAATTCAGTGTGATGATTTGTAACTACTGAAAAAGTTTTGTGGTGGTTGTGATGATTTGTATCAGTTATTAGCGGTTACAAGTTCCTCATTAGATCCCCACAACCACAATCTTTCATTTAACCGCTCACACCAAGCCATACCGATTCTTCATTATATATTTTTACATATAATAAGCCCTTACGACTATGGACTGAAACACAATCAGAAAGGACCGATATGCAAAGTATTCAATTACAACTTCATTTACAATCAAAATACTCAACTTCAGCTCCCCCACTTCACTCCACTGTGAGTTCTCTGATGTGTAATAACAAGGTAGTTTTGTACACATTAACTGTGTAGATTTACTTGTGTATTATATGTACTTTTTATCTGTATATGTGTCAAATTATTAAAAACTAATGATAACTATAGTGTATTGAGATAATAAATAAACCTTTTTGATTTGTTTTTGGGTCCGGCACCGTGCTAGTCCGGATTGTTTTACCTTGTGTTTGTTATTGAGATGCCATCTGCTTGCCTGGGTTTCTGATGTGGAGCGCTTGTCCAGCTGCTTTGCTGTTCCAGTTGGTTGCTGGCATGCTTGAGGTGCTTCGGTGTTGTTTTGGTTGTCTGGCCGGTATCGCGTGTGAGTTGCTATCGTCGTCTTCAACATGGCCTGCAGGGGCGCTCTCATCCTCTGCGTCTTGCTGATCTCTTTACGGGCCTATTCTTGTTGGCGGGAGTGCTATCATGTTTTTTGGTTGGTTTGGGGCTATTTATTGTTTTACTTTGTGAGTGGTGGGTGCTATCTTTGGTAGCTTCGGGTGCTAATGTTTCTTTAGCTGTGTCTGAGATGTTTTACTGCTTGTGGTGTGTTTTGCGTGTTTGTATTGGCCACTCTGGCGTTCAGTTTGCCCTCTTGTAAACTGATTCTGTACAGTTTTTACTCTCCAATAAAGGTTTTAATCTTGGGTTGGAGTCGTAAGGCTCTATCCTGTTTCTAAAAAAAAAAAAAGCCTTCTTATTTTTGAAAATTTGAATATTAAAAAGATGCCCATCATTCAGTGAGATTAATGAAATTTGCACGTGCTCTGTATTTCTTTTTCCTTTTTCAAAACCAAGTAACGCTACATGAGTTTTGCACGTGCTCTCCAATGAAATTTGCACGTGCTCTAGATTAATGACCACATACTTGAGTTTTTACCCCAAACATACATTATAAATGCATTGGGGCCTACTTCTCACTAAAAGACAATGTTAAAATATTGTCTTTTAGTGAGAAGTGAGCCCCAATGCATTTATAATGTATGTTTGGGATAAAAACTCATGTATGTCTAGCATTTTGCATATATTTCTATCTGTGTATGCAACACCAACAGGCAAAGACAATATTGCATTTCCCAAATCCCAATCCTGTTTCTGGGCGCGCTAACACAGTGACCGGGCACTAAACAACATAGCCTCATTACAAAAAGATGGACTCGCACAGAGGCTACAACCAAAGAAGCGAAAAGGACTCCGGAGCGATGGTGAAGAGAGGTAGAGAAGAAGACGACGCCAGACGTTCAGTCTACAGAGGGTTCCCAAGAAGTGAGAAGATAAAGACACCGAGAGTTAGAGGAGATGTGAAGGTGAAGGAGACTTGGGTAGACCGTAGAGGTCCTGTAATACCTCGGATTGTACGACACTTCTATATATATATATATATATATATTATTTGTATGCGTGCATATGATTGCAATGTTTTGTTTAAGTATATGACTGTTGGAGTGAGTCCATGTTTGCGGGACGGTTTATGAGAGCGATTGCGTTCTAAAAGATGCACGAGAATGAGGAGGACCGATACTGGTGTAAACACTAGTTTTTGGTACGACGCCTATGCAAATATAACACTGTATGATACTACGGTGGGTATACCTTGCGTACGCTCGATAAACCCCTCGTCTTGCATTAAAAGGAACCCATTTAAGAGTAAAATGGGCAGCCAACACAACCCACCACAAAACCAATGGCTAGCCCATGGTTTTTACTACAAAACAACCCTACCACCCTACTCCTACCCCCTAGGATCCGGCCCATCTTCTCCCCCTCTTTCCTCCTTCATTTCCCCCCCCCCCCCCCCCCCCCCCCCCCCCAATTTTCACTTCTCTTGCTCTGGAATTTCAGAACTCAACCAAGAAAAAAAAAAAAGAAGAGAAGGAGAGAAAGAAGAGAGATTGAATCTTCTAGGAGGGATTCTCAAGGAAAGGAAACTCCAAGAGATCAATTTCTCTACATCAATTCAGGGTGGGGAGTTACTCTAAATCTTTCTTATTGTCTCTTGATTAAATTATTGCATGCATGTGTGGTAGTAAGTGCTAGGATGAACATCTAAGAAGTTTGAAAGATGAATCAGAAATTGGAACTAGAAACTTGATCTAAATGCATTTTTTTAGATTTTTCCGAGAGCAAACCACATGGAATTAGATAATTAAATTTTTAGAGATTGTTCCTATATATGTTTATATGGTTCATGATTTATGTTGGATTTTTCTGAGAAGGTTTGATATTTTAATAAAATCCAATAGTAGAACCGTGTCGTAAGGCAGAATCAGTAGTTGGTTAACATGATGACTGATATTGTTGGAATTTTCATAATTTATTGGAGCATGTTCTTAATCTGAAATTTTTACCATGTATTTCCACTTGTATCTAGATTCTACAGTAAAATCAGGAAAATATTTGGATAAAATTTTAGGCATGTTAAAAATTGATCTTTAAACAGTAGCTGGAGCTGAACTGAAGAACATGATGATTTTCTGTGCTTAATTGAAATAGGAAAAACTCATTGTAGACTTGAAGTTTTGACATGAAACCTTTTGCAAGTTGTTTATTATGATATCTGGTTTCATCACTGTAAATTTTGTGTTATTTGGATGAGTGTGGAATTTATGATGATTTTATTAGCATGTACTATGCTGGTTTCAGTCAATTTTGATACCCTGTAGAGATTGCACATTTGAGGCCCCTTAGAGCATCTGTAGTCGTTGAATGGTAAAATATGGATATATGGATAAATAGATATAGATATCCTAGTTTTGCTGCAGTCGTTTAAAGCTAAATTTTAGCTTTCTATTAATATTAAAATACGCGACGGCACATGATGTGCCGTCTGACGATAAAAAAGACCAAAAAAATTAAAAATTAGGTGGGACGGCACATAATGTGCCGTCCGATTGCTAAAATAAAAATTTAATTTTTTTTTATAGGAGAGACGGCACATAATGTGCCGTCTGACCAGAAAAAATCAAAAAAAAATCAAAATCATGTTAATACTATTGAAGTTTGAACCAGGGAGTTTAATTAATGAAGTAGTTAGATACTATCTGAAGTTAATACTATCTGAAGTTTCATTTATTCATTATTATTGAAGTAGTTAGATACTCAGCCATTATTGAAGTAGATACTTAGTCACTTTAAAAAATTTTTTTTTTTTAAAAATACAATGGGACGGCACATAATGTGCCGTCCGGGGTGGGGGGGGGGGGGGCTTTTTTGGATTTTTTTGGAATTTATAATTAAATAAAATAGATTATTTACGAATGGGACGGCACATTATGTGCCGTCCGACGAAAAAAAAATTAATTTTTTTTTTGGGACGGCACATGATGTGCCGTGCGCCAAATATGCATATCGTCTATGCGGATTGCTAAATATAGCAATCTACTGTAGCGATTTATCCAAAATATGGATAAATAGCTAACGACTGCAGCGACTTTTTATGGATAATATGCATATTATCCATAAATAGCAAACGACTACAGATGCTCTTAGGAGCAAAATTTGAGTAACTGTTTCATAAGAGGATTGTAGTAGACATCAAGATCTTTCCAACAAGACCTATTTGTGGTGTTTCCAGTAAGTGGTTGATTTATTGTTATTTTTGTAATACTGGACAGAGACCAAGAATTGATCTGAGTGCTCTGATTTAGAAAGTCCTAGTGTGTGACTTGGTACATTTGTGAGAGATGTGTGTGTTAGGGTGATCTATTGGTGGATTTTGGACTCACAACCAACTAGAGAGTTGTTGAGGACACCCACACCTTTCTATAGAAATTAGGTTTGTAACATTCTGATGAGTGAGTAGTGTTTTGTGCTACCGGTAAGGTGCAGCCCGTGTAAAGGAAGTACACAGGCTGAGGCTTGAGAGGTTATTTTGGGGATCTAAATGATGGAATTTGAGTTTATGATCAACTAGAAAGTTGTCGCCTATGGTCTTACCTTTTCGGATTGGGCTCGTACACTCCAATCGGAGTTGTATCGAGGAAGTTACGATCATTCTAAGTTTCGGGCAGAAACTCCATGGGTTGCTTAGTCTTGGTTTTGACTAGGTATTGTGAGGACTTTCCCTTGTGTACTATTAGAGTTGATAATCTCTTGTCTAGGGATGTTGGTATCTGTTGTTGGGTTTGTTGACTCCCATAGTGGGATGCGTAACTCGAGTTAGTCACTAGGGTAAGGGATACCCTGCACCTATCGACCCTAAGTTATAAACTTCCGCCGAAGCGTAGGACATCCGAGCCGTGCCATTAATATGAGTTCAT
Organism: Hemerocallis citrina; assembly: GCA_017893485.1. Classification (NCBI taxonomy): domain Eukaryota; kingdom Viridiplantae; phylum Streptophyta; class Magnoliopsida; order Asparagales; family Asphodelaceae; genus Hemerocallis; species Hemerocallis citrina. The sequence goes on along the minus strand of CM030358.1, from coordinate 17,063,203 downwards.
AGCCCAGGTCAGGGATGAACATACATTCACAGCCGGGGTAGCGGCGAATGTAGGCCGTAACGCTGGACAATTCCAAGCCGGGGAAGTGGCAAACCGGACCGGTATCGCTAGGGCCAGAGGTCGATAAGCAAGTTTGGAAGCAATCTTATCTTTTACCCAAAGTGATAGAGTAAGGCTGGGATTAGAGTGATGTATTAAGGGGTTGGGTAATTGCATTAGTCCTAGCAGACCATAGTCGGTGTTGTACCTTCCAGTCGTAGGGATACGTTTTCGGCACTCATGAGTGAGTCCTCGACTCGTATCTCGGTCTGTTAATTCCCAAAGTTTTGCAGGAGTAAGGTACGGGAGGCTAGGGGGATTTGACCCCCGAGGCGCTCACGTTCCTATGCACGTGGGTTTTGTTGTTTTTGTATATATAAGTTCATAGCCCGGATTAGGGGTGAACACGCATGCGTCAGTCCATAGCCCGGGTTAAAGGTGGAAACATGAATCACATGGTCTTGCGACCGGATTCAACGTGGCTTTCTGAAGAGGTCCGTGCGCGGGTACTAAGTGGCAAACACGACCACCACTTAGGCACTGCAGTGGCGGAACTAGACCGACCAACTGCAACCTCCTTGGGCAACAGACAATCTATTGGGAACAGGATGAGTACAAGGGTAGGATGCATGGCGAGGGATTGAACCTTACATGCAGGAGAGACGAACTCTTTGGAAAGTATGTAGTATGGGATGCATACGTTTCCATCGAAGTTGATTTTGGGGAAGTATGTAGTATGGGATGCATACGTTCCCAAATGAATTGCATTAGAATAGGTGCATCGTGTGTATTCTTGTTTACCGCATTAGATTAGGCCATGCTTGGGTCTGGAACGCATGTAGTATGGGATGCACGCGGATCCAGATTTCCAAGTCTCGCTTGCTTTATAATAAACTTGTGATTGGTGCATTTAGTTGTTAGATCATGGCATACGCGAGCACTACATAATTTAGGATGCACGTTTCTTTTTCCATTCAAGATGGTTTGTGGTTGCCAGTTTGGAGGATCGCCGTTATTATCAGTATTGCGTCAGTCGAAGTACTGACGTTCCCCACTTTTTAGGTACCGGTTCTACCTTTCGAGCAGGTGCAAAGATATCAGAGTCACGCAGTAGAAGACCCAAGCCGAGGAGCAAATTCTAGGGAAGCAGATTGAACGTTCAGCGGAGCTTCGGCAGTGAGCCGTCGACTACCAGTCCGAGAGACAGTTGTTAACTTACAAGAGGAGTTGATGTACATTTGTAATAAGATGTTGTAACGCCCCGAATCCCAAATACACTGAATTCGAGATGTTCTACAGGATCTTTTCGCTTTTCTTAGTACAATTTTACAAGGAATTTAAACTTTCACTTTACATCAGAGTTACATCATATATTACATTTACATTTGCACAGCGGAAGTAAAAAGATACAACATTTGAATAAATATACAACAACATTGAATGAATCTTTAAGCATTTGTTCCTCTTTAACCTTTTTCATGCCATTTATCCTGCATACAAAACTGTGGGTACGTCAGTTTATTCAACCGACGATAATTATACATGGCCATCCTCTCTATGCCAGAAACAGTATAACGATTCTCATTTCTTAACAAATCACAAACTTGTTCACAATAAAAATGTAAATCAAAGGGGAAAATCTTAATGATGCCGTGTTGTGATTGTGCACTTAATCCTTAATGCAATTAGTTAATTTACATGACACTAATGCGCACTTGTTCGGATTCTATGCATCCCATACTACATAGGTCCGAGGGCAAGCCTCTTAATCGTTCTTCATTTGGTAGGGTTCAATCCCTCGCCATGACTTAATCTACTACTGTAATTACGGTGAGTATCCTAGATGATCTATGAGTACAAGCACGTGCATTGGACCCTGGAGGGGAACCCCACGCCATGTCTTGACTCATCAAGCATGCATTCTGTGGTAATTCAGCCTCCTCCCTGAACACGATCCTCTTGCAGTCACCAAACATCCCACAAGCGTGGCTAAAGTCCGATCATTACTGAGTTGTGCCCACGCCATGTCTTGACTCATCAAGCATGCATTCTGTGGCTCACACACCCGCACCGTAAACTCTAGTTCTCATACTCATGTTTTCTCCCACTTTCATCACATCTCCACTATGTACTAATTATTAGAATCATGAATAAAAATCAAAGCTCTAGAGTTAGCCTCTCCACTAAACCGGACTTATTCATTTCATTTACACATGACCAACCTTGGTCTTTCTTTTCAAACTTCGTTTCATTTCATTTTCATTGCCGGGGGAGACTTAGCTACTCTTTGTTCAATTTCCAATTCACAATTTCCAATTTGAGCAATTCTAGCTCATGAATTTAATTTTCATTGCCTCAGCATATCATGTTCTTAATTTTCATAATCATGTAATTCTCCATTCAAAACTATGATTCATTTCATATAAATTCTCAATTCAAAACTATGATTCATTTCATGTAAAATTCATGCAACAACAGAATAGAGTTTATCAACATCAACCACGAAGTTCACAATCTTCAATATAAACTGAAATAAGATTCTCTGACATATCAAAAGATACTCTGGACAGTCGACTTGGAGAAAGTCCAGTCGACTTGTACAGTCAATTCAAGTTCTTCATAAACACTCGGGAGAGTCGACTGCTGCACATGGCCAGTCGGCTGTCCCGTAACTTTCTATGCTCAAAATGTCATTCACGTGACAGTCGACTGTCAACAAATCAGTCGTCTGTCCTGGTCTTAACAGTACATATCCATGTTCAGCTCAGTCGACTTGCTACTCGCATTAGGTCGACTGGACAGGTTCACATTTCAAATTAAGGGTTTATCTTTCCACCAGTTCTTACATGCACATGCATCATGGTGTCAAATTACAAAATACATATTCATATTCATGCTGCATGAACATGTAATTTCTTAACTGTTCACTATTATCACGACATGGAATTTCACAAAACTAATATTTTCTTTTCTCAAGGAAATGTTAAATATGCATTTACTCTTGTTCATAACTTTCTTGCAGAGATGAGATGTTAATCTCAATTTATTACATTAGGAAAACACAATGGAAACATCTCATTTCATGGAATTGCTGGAATATTCATAGTTTAATCAACGCATCGGTCGACTGTTCACAGAATCAGTTGACTGCACCGGTCATTCTTAGTTTCATTAATTATCACTAGTTCTTTCCACATGTTCATGTCTTCTCAGTCATATGCAACATGGAAGATACGAAATTAGCATTTCTTATATCTTTTTAGTCTGTACACATGTACATCATAAAACAACTTAGCAAATCATAAAACATATGTCTCGTACCAGTCGACTTGTCTACGCGGCAGTCGACTGTACAGACCCAATTCACTTTTATTTACAGTGTCATTACTGCACTATTAGTCCTCCACAATTATCATCATAAACATACTCAGGCAATTCTAATACGTTTGAATTTACTTCTCATAAGCATGGTAGCAATCTTCATAATCATAGCATATTTTCTACACTAGAAGTCCTGAGAAACACCCACCTTATTGACGAAAATAACCGAATCCAGAAAAGCTTCTTAGTGCAATGCACCACTTCTTGCTCCTTGCTCCTTGCTCCTTGCCGAAAATCTCCAGAAGATGATTCCCGGTCTCCACAGAAAAGCACACACAACTCTCTCAAAATAATAGTTCTCTTACAAAAATAATCTTTAGTGTAAAAGAACTAATGAATGAGAGGGGGTATTTATACACCAAATGGAGTGAGATGGAGGGCTAGGATTCAGTAGATGGTTATTGGATCAAGGGCTAGGATGCACTAGGGAGTTGTGATAACCACCCACATCCTAAATAACCACCCACAACTCACACCCACTTCTCTACCCAATCCGGCCAAACAAAAGGGTGTGTTCTACACGTGTATGCAACATGCACGTGTATGCACAAATCACCCTACAAGAACTTGTACACAATGACAAGTCTAAAAAAAGAGAAATGCTACACACTACAAGTTGTAGAGAATAAAAGATTAGTTCCATGGGCTCAAATTAATTGGGCCAAGATAAATAAGTAAACTAACATTTGGGCTTTAGGAAAATACTTTATAGAAAACAATATTCTTATTCATCATGTTGAAAATAATAGCCAAAATATTACACGTGCACACTACGTGCAAAAGTAAATAATTCTTCATACATTTGAAAATCAGGGTATTACAACACTCCCTCCTTAGAATAGTTCCGTCCCCGGAACTACGATCAAGAGTGAGAAAAACAGAAAATACAACACAACAACAAGAACAAAAGATACAAAGATACAATCAAGCAAAAAGCTCAGGATAATCCTTCAACATCCTCTCCTCAGATTCCCAAGTAGCCTCTTCAACCAAGTGGTTTCTCCAGACTACTTTGACCATCGGTATCGTCTTATTCCTCAAGACTTTTTCTCGACGATCAACAATCTCGACAGGAGACTCGATGTAAATCAAATCCAACTGCAAACCTTCCGGCACTTCAGGCAAATGATGACTCGGATCTGGAATATAACCTCTCAGCATAGACACATGAAAGACATTGTGCACCTGAGACAGCTTCTCCGGTAATTCAAGCCGGTAAGCAGTTTTCCCGATCCTTTTTAATATCTTGTACGGGCCTATAAACCTCGGGGCTAACTTCCTGCTTTTGCCAAATCGAACCACACCTTTACTGGGTGATACCTTCAGAAAGACGAAGTCACCAACCTCAAACTCAAGGTCCCTTCTCCGGTTGTCTGCATAGCTTTTCTGCCTGCTCTGAGCTTCCACCAACCTTTTCCTGATCAGAACAATCTTCTCAGAAGTTTGCTGCACAAGCTCAGGACCAAACAATTGACGCTCCCCAACTTCATACCAACAAACAGGAGTCCTGCACTTCCTGCCATACAAAGCTTCGTACGGCGCCATCCCGATGCTAGTCTGAAAACTGTTATTGTAGGCAAACTCTACCAAAGGTAAATGCCTTTCCCAACTGCCTCCAAAGTCTAGTATACAACACCGAAGCATATCCTCATGAATACGGTTGACTCTCTCGGTCTGCCCAACGGTTTGCAGATGAAAAGCAGTGCTGAAATCTGTCTTGGTACCCAAAGCTGTCTGAAGAGTCCTCCAGAAATGCGAAGTAAACCGCGCATCTCGATCAGACACAATAGTTGAAGGAACACCATGAAGCCTGACAATCTCGCCAACATACATCTCAGCCAACTTGTCCATCGAAGCAGTGAGTTTCATTGCCAAACAGTGAGCAGACTTGGTTAGTCGATCGACTATGACCCAAATCGCATCATTGCCTTTAGGACTCTTAGGCAATCCCGTGATGAAATCCATACTGATGTTATCCCACTTCCATTCCGGAATAGGTAACGGCTGTAATAGACCTCCGGGTCTCTGATTTTCGGCTTTGACTTGCTGACAAACCTCACACTTCTCCACAAAATCAGCCACATCCCACTTCAAACCTGACCACCAGAAATGCTGTTTGATGTCCTTGTACATCTTAGTACTCCCAGGATGTACCGACAAAAGAGTAGCATGCGCCTCCTGAAGAATACTCTCCTTCAGGTCCGCCTGATTTGGAACACATAGCCTATCTCCGAACCACAGCACTCCATCCCTGGTTTGAAATCCGGGCAACCTGCCAACACCAACCTGCTCCTTCATCTCCAAGATATCAGCATCAACTTCCTGACTTGCAATAATCCTTAGATTCAAAGTAGGCTGAAGCCTCAACTGAGCCAAAGATGCTCCCAATCCTTGCAAGACAACCTCAATACCTGCTCGGTCCAACTCCTCAATCAGATGCTTCTGAGTTGTAATCAAACTGGCCAAACTGCTCTTGCGACTAAGTGCATCAGCAACAACGTTAGCCTTTCCAGGATGATACTTGATCTCAGGTCGCATATCCTCGAGCACTTCCAACCATCTCCGCTGCCTCAGATTCAGATCCCTCTGCTGATATATATACTTCAAGCTCTTATGGTCCGTGTACATGTTCAACTTCTCACCGTACACGTAGTGCCTCCATTGCTTCAGGGAAAAGATAATCGCGGCCAACTCCAGATCATGAGTCGGGTAATTCTTCTCATGTGGTCGTAGTTGCCTAGACCCATAAGCGATTACTCTTCCTTCTTGCATTAAGACACAACCAAGCTCACGATGTGAAGCATCGCTATAAACATCATACTCAACACCTGCTCTAGGCAAAGCCAAAATAGGTGCAGTAGTCAGCTTCTCTTTCAACTCCTGAAAGCTTGCCTCACATTGCCCAGTCCACTTGAAGCTCACATTCTTCTTGGTCAGTCCAGTAAGCGGCACGGCTATCTGAGCATAACCTCGAATGAATCTCCTGTAGTATCCAGTCATCCCAAGAAAACTTCTGACTTTCTTCACTGTAGTAGGCCTAGCCCAATCTCTCACTGCCTCTATCTTCTGAGGGTCAGTTGCCACTCCCTCCTTAGAAAGGATGTGACCTAAGAATGCCACTTCAGATTTCCAGAAATCACACTTGGATAACTTGGCATACAACTTCTGCTCTTCCAGCTTCTGCAAAACTGCTGCCAGATGCTCGGTGTGCTCCTCCTCTGACTTGGAGTACACGAGAATATCGTCGATAAACACCACGACGAAAGAATCAATGAACGGCCTCAGAACTCTGTTCATCAAATCCATAAAGATTGCGGGTACATTCGTCACTCCAAATGGCATAACTAAGAATTCGTAATGCCCATGTCGAGTTCTAAATGTAGTTTTGTGCACATCTTCAGCTTTCACTCGAACTTGGTGGTAACCTGATCGAAGATCTATTTTGGAGAAAACAGCTGCTCCTTGTAGACGATCGAACAAGTCATCAATTCGAGGAATAGGATACTTATTCTGAACAGTGACCTTATTCAGCTCCCGGTAATCGATACACATTCTCATCGATCCATCCTTTTTCTTTACCAAAAGCACTGGTGCTCCCCAAGGTGACGCACTAGGTTGAATAAAGCCCTTCTCCAACAGTTCCTCAATCTGCCGTTTCACCTCATCCTGTTCCACTGGAGCCATCCTATACGGTGCCTTAGAAATGGGTGCACTTCCCGGTTGAACAGTGATGCTGAACTCTACATCACGATGCGGGGGTAACCCAGGAAAATCATCCAAGAACACAGTCGGATGGTCCCGAACCACAGGAATCCCTTGCAATTCTACAGGAGTCTCTTCCTTGCGGATAGTTGCCACCAGCTTAGAACATTTCTGCTTCCCTTGGAAAGTGACTTCAGGTCCACCTGGAGCCTTCACCGTTACCGTCTTGGTCTTGCACTCGATGCTTACACTGTACACCGACATCCAATCAATGCCAATGATAACATCGACTCCCAAGATAGTCAGCTCGATCAGATCAATGCCAAAGACTCGATCTCCAATTACAATCTCGCAATCAGCATAATACCGATCAGTGGTCAAAGTTTCCCCTGATGGAGTAGCTACTGCTAAGATCTTGCCTGGAAAAATCTTCGGTTCCACTCCCAACACTTTAGCAAATCCAGGAGACACAAAAGTATGAGAGGATCCAGTATCGAACAATACAACAACTTTCATTCCATTAAGATAGAGTTCTCCTGTTACATAATACACACCATTACATAACAGTTTCACAATATGAACGGGAAGAAGAAATGACAAAAACCACTAAACATCAGCCCTCGTACTAGTGATGACATGATCAACCTCATCAGCATCAGCTTCCGTCAAGGCAAATACTCGCCCTGGCTGGTACGGTCTCTTCCCAGTCTGCTGCGCTGGTGTATTGCGATTCTCCTTTCGTGGTTTGAGACATTGAGATTGGTAATGTCCCACTTCACCACAGTTGAAGCAAGTCACCGCAGGAGGTCTCACCACATTGTTTCCAGGTCCTCCAGCTACACTAACAGCGTTCGCCCCTGTCGGTTTGAACCTCTGTGCAGATGGTTGCCCCTTGAAACTCCCAAAATTGGCGGGCCTCTTTCCAGACTGCCAGTTGTTCCTCTGGTTCTGAACAACATGGAACTGCTCCATATCCGCCTCCGTCGCTGCTGCCCTCTTGACCAACTTGTCAAATCGCCTGATACCAAGAGGTATCATCCGGGATCTCAAGCTCGGTCTCAGCCCATGCTCGAACTTACGAGCCTTCTTAGCCTCATCTATCACCAGTTCTGGAGCATACCTGGAGAGATGAGTAAACTTAGTCTCATACTTCCTCACTGACATGCTGCCTTGCTGAAGTGACAGAAACTCCATAGCCTTCTTCTCCCGAACATCGGATGGGAAATAGTGGCTGCGGAATTCTTCCAGAAATTCCTCCCAGCCAAGCAACATGCCTCCCATGGTCCTCTTCATCGACTGCCACCAAACAGCTGCATCCTTCTCGAATTGCAAAGTCGCCAACTTGACCTTGCTGCCTTCCGGGGACTCCAATACCTCAAAGATTGTCTCCACTTGACGGATCCAGTTGTCAGCTGCATCTGGGTCTGACTTTCCCTCGAATACCGGTGGTTTCATTCTCTTGAATGATTCCATGAGCTTAATCGCCTCGGGCACTGGATTCGCCGGCCCCCTTCCTTGGTTCATAGCCACTGCATTGAGCGTCTGGTAGACCCTTGCAAGTTCTGTCTCCAGATCCAACCCCTCACCATTCCTAGCTCCTCTTCTCAACATGTTCTGATGCAAAAGATCCATCAATTCGAAGTATAAGACATGTAATTTAAATCAACTTGCATTTCATTGAATTCCAAACTTTATACATTCGAATTAAAACATTTTTGACATCAGAATGGAAAATAATAGAAGCTAAGACAGTCTAACTCCTACGGGTCCTCTTCGCTGCTCGAAGTTCTCCCCGTAGTTCATCAACTTCATCCTTCAGCATATCTGTCAGGTTCTTTCTCTTCTCAAGTTCCCATACCCGATGGCTGAGAACAGAAAAGTCGTCCTTTCGCCTCGCCAGTTGAGCTTCCAATACTCCAACTCTCTCTCGCAGTGTTTCCACCTGCCTCTGAAGAGAAGCCACAGTACTACTCAGAACTGGTCCCTCTTCTTCATCGGAAGAAGAATCGTCAGATGAATCCGGAGGTGGGGTAATCTCTCGAGATTCAGGCCACTCCTCCTCATCAGAATCTGCTTGCCCAGGATGGTACTCGTCCTCAGAATCAGCCTATCCAGGATGGTACTCTTCCTCAATGATATGCCAGTCGTCGTCTCCAGCAGGGTCGAAGTGATCAGCCATCTTAGAAAATATAGAGGAAGAAGCATAAGTCATAGAGCAACACAAATGTAAGTCGCTTACATTTAAATCTCTAAACTCAGACACACACTCTAATGTCCACTTCTAGGGTGTCGTTCCTTATAATTTTGTACAAATAGGGAAAGCGTAGAAAAAGCGTGGCTCTGATACCACTCTGTAACACCCCGAATCCCAAATACACTGAATTCGAGATGTTCTACAGGATCTTTTCGCTTTTCTTAGTACAATTTTACAAGGAATTTAAACTTTCACTTTACATCAGAGTTACATCATATATTACATTTAAATTTGCACAGCGGAAGTAAAAAGATACAACATTTGAATAAATATACAACAACATTGAACGAATCTTTAAGCATTTGTTCCTCTTTAACCTTTTTCATGCCATTTATCCTGCATACAAAACTGTGGGTACGTCAGTTTATTCAACCGACGATAATTATACATGGCCATCCTCTCTATGCCAGAAACAGTATAACGATTCTCATTTCTTAACAAATCACAAACTTGTTCACAATAAAAATGTAAATCAAAGGGGAAAATCTTAATGATGTCGTGTTGTGATTGTGCACTTAATCCTTAATGCAATTAGTTAATTTACATGACACTAATGCGCACTTGTTCGGATTCTATGCATCCCATACTACATAGGTCCGAGGGCAAGCCTCTTAATCGTTCTTCATTTGGTAGGGTTCAATCCCTCGCCATGACTTAATCTACTACTGTAATTACGGTGAGTATCCTAGATGATCTATGAGTACAAGCACGTGCATTGGACCCTGGAGGGGAACCCCACGCCATGTCTTGACTCATCAAGCATGCATTCTGTGGCAATTCAGCCTCCTCCCTGAACACGATCCTCTTGCAGTCACCAAACATCCCACAAGCGTGGCTAAAGTCCGATCATTACTGAGTTGTGCCCACGCCATGTCTTGACTCATCAAGCATGCATTCTGTGGCTCACACACCCGCACCGTAAACTCTAGTTCTCATACTCATGTTTTCTCCCACTTTCATCACATCTCCACTATGTACTAATTATTAGAATCATGAATAAAAATCAAAGCTCTAGAGTTAGCCTCTCCACTAAACCGGACTTATTCATTTCATTTACACATGACCAACCTTGGTCTTTCTTTTCAAACTTCGTTTCATTTCATTTTCATTGCCGGGGGAGACTTAGCTACTCTTTGTTCAATTTCCAATTCACAATTTCCAATTTGAGCATTTCTAGCTCATGAATTTAATTTTCATTGCCTCAGCATATCATGTTCTTAATTTTCATAATCATGTAATTCTCTATTCAAAACTATGATTCATTTCATGTAAATTCTCAATTCAAAACTATGATTCATTTCATGTAAAATTCATGCAACAACAGAATAGAGTTTATCAACATCAACCACGAAGTTCACAATCTTCAATATAAACTGAAATAAGATTCTCTGACATATCAAAAGATACTCTGGACAGTCGACTTGGAGAAAGTCCAGTCGACTTGTACAGTCAATTCAAGTTCTTCATAAACACTCGGGAGAGTCGACTGCTGCACATGGCCAGTCGGCTGTCCCGTAACTTTCTATGCTCAAAATGTCATTCACGTGACAGTCGACTGTCAACAAATCAGTCGTCTGTCCTGGTCTTAACAGTACATATCCATGTTCAGCTCAGTCGACTCTCGCATTAGGTCGACTGGACAGGTTCACATTTCAAATTAAGGGTTTATCTTTCCATCAGTTCTTACATGCACATGCATCATGGTGTCAAATTACAAAATACATATTCATATTCATGCTGCATGAACATGTAATTTCTTAACTGTTCACTATTATCACGACATGGAATTTCACAAAACTAATATTTTCTTTTCTCAAGGAAATGTTAAATATGCATTTACTCTTGTTCATAACTTTCTTGCAGAGATGAGATGTTAATCTCAATTTATTACATTAGGAAAACACAATGGAAACATCTCATTTCATGGAATTGCTGGAATATTCATAGTTTAATCAACGCATCGGTCGACTGTTCACAGAATCAGTCGACTGCACCGGTCATTCTTAGTTTCATTAATTATCACTAGTTCTTTCCACATGTTCATGTCTTCTCAGTCATATGCAACATGGAAGATACGAAATTAGCATTTCTTATATCTTTTTAGTCTGTACACATGTACATCATAAAACAACTTAGCAAATCATAAAACATATGTCTCGTACCAGTCGACTTGTCTACGCGGCAGTCGACTGTACAAACCCAATTCACTTTTATTTACAGTGTCATTACTGCACTATTAGTCCTCCACAATTATCATCATAAACATACTCAGGCAATTCTAATACGTTTGAATTTACTTCTCATAAGCATGGTAGCAATCTTCATAATCATAGCATATTTTCTACACTAGAAGTCCTGAGAAACACCCACCTTATTGACGAAAATAACCGAATCCAGAAAAGCTTCTTAGTGCAATGCACCACTTCTTGCTCCTTGCTCCTTGCCGAAAATCTCCAGAAGATGATGCCCGGTCTCCACAGAAAAGCACACACAACTCTCTCACAATAATAGTTCTCTTACAAAAATAATCTTTAGTGTAAAAGAACTAATGAATGAGAGGGGGTATTTATACACCAAATGGAGTGAGATGGAGGGCTAGGATTCAGTAGATGGTTATTGGATCAAGGGCTAGGATGCACTAGGGAGTTGTGATAACCACCCACATCCTAAATAACCACCCACAACTCACACCCACTTCTCTACCCAATCCGGCCAAACAAAAGGGTGTGTTCTACACGTGTATGCAACATGCACGTGTATGCACAAATCACCCTACAAGAACTTGTACACAATGACAAGTCTAAAAAAAGAGAAATGCTACACACTACAAGTTGTAGAGAATAAAAGATTAGTTCCATGGGCTCAAATTAATTGGGCCAAGATAAATAAGTAAACTAACATTTGGGCTTTAGAAAAATACTTTATAGAAAACAATATTCTTATTCATCATGTTGAAAATAATAGCCAAAATATTACACGTGCACACTACGTGCAAAAGTAAATAATTCTTCATACATTTGAAAATCAGGGTATTACAGATGTAATGAATTAATGTAATTTGTATTCTTGTTCAAGAACAAGACATTGGTTGTAATCAATGATGTAACGACTTTATTTGGCAATAAAAAGTTTTTAAATTTTCGTGTTATTACTGTGTTGAGATGCATTTGAAGGCAAAGATTCTGGTTACATCACGGATATCCGGTAACAGAGATCCGGAGCGTTACAGGTCCATCGAGACTAGATGAGAGGCGACATCATTCTCTAGAGGGTCGGAGAGTGGTGCACCGACCTCAAGGTGGACGCAAGGAGTCCAATCTAGAAGTTACCAAGAGAGGAAGGGAGGAGACAGGTCGTGAGGGGCTACGCAGGAGGGACAGCTCGCCGGAGCAAGAGGGAGTGAAGAGGAAGGAGAGTGACGAAGAGGAGTGGATTTTAGTTAAGCGCAAGAAAGCTGTCAAAGCTGAGAAGAAAGCAGCAAAGGTAAACTCATCTTCGTCCTCGGCGACGGCGACGGAAAAGAAGATTCCGTAGTGCCATAAATGTGCGGAGAGGGCCGAGTCACACGATCAATGAGTGCGTAAAGGACTGGTTTTGTTATGCCTGTAGAAAATATGGGCACATTTCGACGATGTGTCCTAAGCTTAACACGGCAGGAAGTGGAGCTAGCTCCAGGCAGTCTCTCAAGCAAGACAGGAGCGGCGAGTGCAAGAAAGTCCCAGCTATCTCAGAGGAGAGCAAGGACGATGGAAGGAAAACGATAAAGGCTGTCATCGTGCGGACTCCGATTATGGCAGATTTCGAACACCGTCTCCAACTTTGTCTTATGCTTAAGGTACATTTGGGTAACCCATCCATAGAGGATTTGAACGAAAAGATCGTGGAGAGAATTAGGCCGACATCGGTGTGGCGATGGGAGCTGCAGAAAGTCAAGAAAGATATATGGATGGTTACTGTGGGTCCGAAGAGAGGTTGAAAGAGCTTTTGATGATGGGGAGTCTTGAAGGCGATGGATACTATGTCTCGATGAGTAGGTGGACGAGAAAATTTGGGGCTCTCAAACCTGAGTCGATGCCGGCAGTATGGATACATTTATTTAATATGCCTTTCCAGTGTTGGGTTAGATCGACGTTTTAGAACGTCGTTGGGAGCTTTGGGTTTTTGCTTGCCATCGACAACAACATAAATCTGCAACTTAGAAGGGAATATTCGAGAGTTCAAGTAGGGGTTCAGGACATGAGCCTAATCCCTTCGGTGATTATTGCAGAATTCGAGGAGGAGCACCATGAAATAAAGGTTATTATCGAGAGAAAGAAAAGAGTGACATTTAGGGGGTCACCGGAGTACTCATCGTGCTCGGTGGGGAGAAGCAACAAGGAGTTGAAGGTGGAAGATGATCTAACAGTGTTGGAGGCTAGAAGGACATTGGCAGATCAACGGTTGTAATCAGACAGGGGAAAGGCTATGATCTGTGCCCAGGCATTGGATAAGCAAGTCAAGGATCAGGACCACGTGATTTTGGGGAAAGGAAACTAGCACTCAAGGTGTATGGGGGGAACAGCGGATCTAACGGAAGGTATGGGTGACAGCTGTAAAGGGAGAGAGTTGACGAGAGCTGTTGGGGTACTAGGAGGCAATAGGGTGATTAGGGACATGTTGGAAAAGGGTGATGGAGACAAGACATTAGGTATGGGAGAGAGAGGCACTACAAAAGATACTCGATTTACTGGCGAATATTCCCCGACGTTTTACTAGTAGCGCCGGGGTAGGGAGCGAATAGGAATGGGGCGCCAGATGGGGAGGTTATACACCGGCGGTCGCTTTAAACCGCCGGGCAATATTCGTATTCACCGGCGTTTTATTTAAAAATGCCGGTGAAGTGTATTAGTCACCGGCGTTTTAATAATAAACGCCGGTGAATATACCGACACATTCACCGGCGTGTCTAATTGAAACGCCGGTGAATAAGCTGCGATAAATCCCGCCAACCCTAATCTTTCGCTCGCCATTTCCCAAACCCCAAAAAAAAAGGAGGGGGGCACTTCGTTTTCCTTCCTTCCTTGCTCTACTTCTCGCGCGTTTGCCTCCGCCGCTTCGTCCTCTTCGACAGCCTTCGACCTTTCGTCATCGTCCCTTCTTCCCTTCGTCATTTTCGATTTCCCTCCTCCCTCTCTCTATTTGGAGGTGAATCGGCGATTGGAAACCACCATGTCGTCCCGCTGTCTCTCTATCTCCTACGCCCCTGCGCTCGTCGCCCCGCTCTCTCTCTCTCTCTCTTCGGTATCATCTCTTGATTTCCCTTATTTTTTAAAAAAAGCATGTTTTTTCAGATTATGCATCTTGATTTCCTTAACATGAATGGTTTAGTTGGGATGAAGAATGAATAGAAAAATATATGCTTAGATACTGAAAATTTTCATCTTCTTTTACTGTTAATGAAGCTTATTTCATGCATCTGATTGTCATCTTGGCATGTTTTTTTGACCAAAATGGGTTCACTGTGAACTGAGGATGGTATAGCTGTATGCCAAATTCCTCTGGATATGTACAACAATTGGGTTTTAGATTTAGTTGGGCTAAAGAATTAGTAGAGCAACATATATGCTCAGATAATGGATGTTTTCATTTTCAGATATTGTTAGAGAAGCTGATTGCCATCTTTGGCATGATTTTTTAACATAAAATGGGTACACTTCCAAACTAAGTATGCTGCTAGCATCCTCATTTTCTTTTACTGTTAATGAAGCTTATCTCATGCATCTGATTGTCATCTTGGCATTTTTTTTGACCAAAATGGGTTCACTGTGAACTGAGGATGCTATAGGTACGTATGCCAAAATCCTCCGGATATGTACAACAATTGGGTTTTAGATTTAGTTGGGCTAAAGAATTAGTAGAGCAACATATATGCTCAGATAATGGATATTTTCATTTTCAGATACTATTAGAGAAGCTGATTGCCATCTTAGGCATGATTTTTTAACATAAAATGGGTTCACTTCCAAACTAAGTATGCTGCTAGCATCCTCTTCTTCTTTTACTGTTAATGAAGCTTATTTCATGCATCTGATTGTCAGCTTGGCATGTTTTTTTGACCAAAATGGGTTCACTGTGAACTGAGGATGGTATAGCTGTATGCCAAAATCCTCCGGATATGTACAACAATTGGGTTTTAGATTTAGTTGGGCTAAAGAATTAGTAGAGCAACATATATGCTCAGATAATAGATATTTTCATTTTCAGATACTGTTAGAGAAGCTGATTGCCATCCTCGGCATGATTTTTTAACATAAAATGGGTACACTTCCAAACTAAGTATGCTGCTAGCATCCTCATTTTCTTTTACGGTTAGTGAAGCTTATCTCATGCATCTGATTGTCATCTTGGCATGTTTTTTTGACCAAAATGGGTTCACTGTGAACTGAGGATGCTATAGGTACGTATGCCAAAATCCTCCGGATATGTACAACAAATGGGTTTTAGATTTAGTTGGGCTAAAGAATTAGTAGAGCAACATATATGCTCAGATAATGGATATTTTCATTTTCAGATACTGTTAGAGAAGCTGATTGCCATCTTAGGCATGATTTTTTAACATAAAATGGGTTCACTTCCAAACTAAGTATGCTGCTAGCATCCTCTTCTTCTTTTACTGTTAATGAAGCTTATTTCATGCATCTGATTGTCAGCTTGGCATGTTTTTTTTACCAAAATGGGTTCACTGTGAACTGAGGATGCTATAGCTGTATGCCAAAATCCTCCGGATATGTACAACAATTGGGTTTTAGATTTAGTTGGCCTAAGAATTAGTAGAGCAACATATATGCTCAGATAATGGATGTTTTCATTTTCAGATACTGTTAGAGAACCTGATTGCCATCCTAGGCATGATTTTTTAACAAAAAACGGGTACACTTCCAAACTAAGTATGCTGCTAGCATCCTCATTTTCTTTTACTGTTAATGAAGCTTATCCCATGCATCTGATTGTCATATTGGCATGTTTTTTTGACCAAAATGGGTTCACTGTGAACTGAGGATGCTATAGCTGTATGCCAAAATCCTCCGGATATGTACAACAATTGGTTCACTGTGAAAAATATATGCTTACATACTGGACATTATCAATTTTCTTTTACTGTTAATGAAGCTGATTTCATGCATCTGATTGGCATCTTGGCATGTTTTTTTACCAAAATCCTCCAAATCTGTACAAGAATTGGGCTGAACAAACCTTGTGCAGGTTTCTTTTGGCGCTACAAACATCAATGATTTAGTTGGGACGAAGAATTATTTTAGAAAAACTTATTAGTAGCCATATTAGTTTCTTTTGTTTAGTATTATTATTATTATTATTATTATTATGAGATAAGTAAGTGATTATTAGTAGCCATGAACAGAATAGTTCATGAGTCATCAGATCTTCTTGTTACCGTAGTTACAGCACGACGCGCTCATTATTCGTCCGATTCCTCTTCCTCAGCAAAATACCCTTTACCATCATTATCTCCTTGAACGGAAAGCCAAATACAGGAGAGACTATAGTCGAATTTTTTTTACACTCGAACCCAGATTGTGCGATAAAATACCACTAAGGTGGTTGTGATAATTTCCACAAAAGGTAGTTTAGGGTTATGTGAATAGGGTAGATTGTGTTAAGACTTAATTTTTTTTGTACATTTTTTGGAACCACAATTTCTTTATTTTACAGTTAAAGATTATATCGTTTATTTATTTGCAGCTAGGTATGGTTTTCAAAAAGGTGAAATTTAGTATACAAAATGTCTTTTACTGTTATTACTATTTAATATATCAAATTTTAATTTCAGATTGTGTGCTATTGTTATAATGGATAGAAGTTTGATTAGTAAACCACGATTATCCAAGGAGTATCATGATGGTATTAAAGATTTTATTATCTTTGCCAAACGACATTCCCGTGATCCCAACCTAATCCTTTGTCCATGCATCCGGTGTACAAATTGTAATTTGAGGACATGTGACGTAGTACATACACACTTGGTTGTCAACGGTTTTCTTCAAGGGTACACAAGGTGGTTTTGTCATGGAGAGGATTATACGTCAGCTCCTGTTCGTCCGGTTGTATTAGAAAGTGAAGATGAGCCCTTAGTGAACGAAGACTTAGGCATTTCCGATGAGATGCATGCTTTGTTGCAAGATGCCATGGGGATTCATAATGTTCCTATCCACACCAATAACCCAACAACCCAAGTTCACAATGAGTCAACAGAAACATCACACATTGGTGGTGGGGTGGACGAGGAAATGCCTGGCCCCGCCCCTGAAAATAATAAGCAGCAAGAATCCTTCGCTAAGTTACTTGAAGATGCTAGTATTCCGTTGTACCGCGATTGCACCAAATTCTCTAAATTCTCATTCATTATCAGACTATTTCAGATTAAATGTTTAAACGGGTGGTCTGCTAAGTCCTTCACTATGCTACTTGAATTGTTGAATGAAGCATTTCCTGAAATCTGTATTCCAAACTCAGCCTATAAAATCAAAAAATTCCTAAGTTCTTTCGATCTAGGGTATGAGAAGATAGTAGTATGTCCAAATGACTGTATGCTTTTCACGAGTGGTAAGGAAAGTCTGGAGAATTGCGAAGTGTGTGGTTCTTCGAAATGGATAGAAAGACCAAATCAAGACGAGGGAACCAGTGGATCTACTAAGCGAAGTAGGAAAAAGAAGCCTGCCAAAATACTGCGTTACTTTCCTCTGATTCCTAGGCTACAAAGGTTGTTTATGTCTACGAAAACTTCTTCTGATATGAAATGGCATGCTGAAGGTCGCACTAATGATGGGATTCTTAGACATCCTGCTAATTCTCAATCTTGGAAATAATTTGATGAAAGATATCCTGATTTTGCGGAAGATCCTCGGAATGTGAGACTTGGACTAGCTAGTGATGGTTTCAACCCTTTCAGGCAAATGAGTAGTACATACAGCATATGGCCGATTGTGTTAATACCATACAATTTGCCGCCTTGGAAATACATGAAGCAGTCCTCATTTATTTTGTCCATGATAGTTCCTGGACCGAAAGGTCCTGGAAATGATATAGATGTGTACCTACAACCGTTAATAGATGAACTTCAGAAATTGTGGGTGGGTGTTCCAACCTATGATGCTGTGGCTAAAGAAACATTTTCTCTTCGGGCCGTGTTGTCTTAGACAATCAATGATTTTCCAGCATATGCAAATTTATCTGGATATAGTACTAAAGGACGTTATGCATGTCCATGTTGTGCTGACCAAACTAGTTCAAGGTGGTTGTACAATGGCAGAAAGTTTTGCTATATGGGTCATAGGAGATGGTTGCCTGACACACATATATTTCAGGCAGAGACAGCGACATTTGATGGTACCGACGAGTGGAAACATGCTCCTGGATCTTCTTCTGGTTCAGATATTTTGAGGCGGGTAGATGGTCATCAATTCAAATATGGAAAAGAACCAGAAGTCAAGACAAAGGGCAAGAAAAGGGCAAGGCCGGAGCAAGGTGAGGAGACCGATCTATGTGGCGAAGATGAGGATCAAAACATGACGAGTTTAGGTGCATGGAAGAAGAATAGTATTTTCTTCAAGTTGCCGTATTGGGAATTCAACTTATTGCGACATAATTTAGATGTGATGGATATCAGAAAAAATATTGGTGAAAATTGTATAGGAACAGTTATGGGAGATGACCGGAAGACAAAGGACAATCTCAAGAGCCGACTTGATTTGAAGTCAATGGGCATCCGACATGAGTTGCACCCAGAAGAATTACCGAACGGGAAAGTACTCCTACCTCCTGCAATATATTCAATGTCAAAATCGGAGTTGGAATTGTTTTGCAAAGTACTACTGGAACTTAAAGTTCCTGATGGCTATTCTTCTAACATAGCAAAATGTGTCAACTTTAAAGAGAAGATGCTTCAGGGTCTAAAGTCACACGACTACCACATCCTAATGCAGGATGTGTGAGCAAGTCACTACTGTCCTGAAAGATCTTTGTAGCATATATAAAGGTATTTGCTCAAGAATGCTTCGTGTTGAAGATATTGACCAATTGGAGCAGCAGGCGGCATTGACACTTAGTAAAATGGAGATGATATTTCCTCCATCGTTCTTCACTATAATGATTCACTTGATAATCCACCTTGCTGGTGAAGCCAGAATCGGCGGTCCTGTTCACTATCGGTGGATGAACTGAGGATGGTATAGCTGTATGCCAAAATCCTCCGGATATGTACAACAATTGGGTTTTAGATTTAGTTGGGCTAAAGAATTAGTAGAGCAACATATATGCTCAGATAATGGATGTTTTCATTTTCAGATACTGTTAGAGAAGCTGATTACCATCTTAGGCATGATTTTTTAACATAAAATGGGTTCACTTCCAAACTAAGTATGCTGCTAGCATCCTCATCTTCTTTTACTGTTAGTGAAGCTTATTTCATGCATCTGATTGACATCTTGGCATGTTTTTTGACCAAAATGAGTTCACTGTGAACTGAGGATGGTATAGCTGTATGCCAAAATCCTCCGGATATGTAAAACAATTGGGTTTTAGATTTAGTTGGGCTAAAGAATTAATAGAGCAACATATATGCTCAGATAATGGAAATTTTCATTTTCAGATACTGTTAATGAAGCTGATTGCCATCTTTGGCATGATTTTTTAACAAAAAATGGGTTCACTTCCAAACTAAGTATGCTGCTAGCATCCTCATCTTCTTTTACTGTTAATGAAGCTTATTTCATGCATCTGATTGTCATCTTGGCATGTTTTTTTGACCAAAATGGGTTCACTGTGAACTGAGGATGTTATAGGTACATATGCCAAAATCCTCCGGATATGTACAACAATTGGGTTTTAAATTTAGTTGGGCTAAAGAATTACTAGAGCAACATATATGCTCAGATAACAGATATTTTCATTTTCAGATACTGTTAGAGAAGCTGATTGGCATCCTCGGCATGATTTTTTAACATAAAATGGGTACACTTCCAAACTAAGTATGCTGCTAGCATCCTCATTTTCTTTTACGGTTAGTGAAGCTTATCTCATGCATCTGATTGTCATCTTGGCATGTTTTTTTGACCAAAATGGGTTCACTGTGAACTGAGGATGCTATAGGTACGTATGCCAAAATCCTCCGGATATGTACAACAATTGGGTTTTAGATTTAGTTGGGCTAAAGAATTAGTAGAGCAACATATATGCTCAGATAATGGATATTTTCATTTTCAGATACTGTTAGAGAAGCTGATTGCCATCTTAGGCATGATTTTTTAACATAAAATGGGTTCACTTCCAAACTAAGTATGCTGCTAGCATCCTCTTCTTCTTTTACTGTTAATGAAGCTTATTTCATACATCTGATTGTCAGCTTGGCATGTTTTTTTTTACCAAAATGGGTTCACTGTGAACTGAGGATGCTATAGCTGTATGCCAAAATCCTCCGGATATGTACAACAATTGGGTTTTAGATTTAGTTGGGCTAAAGAATTAGTAGAGCAACATATATGCTCAGATAATGGATGTTTTCATTTTCAGATACTGTTAATGAAGCTGATTGCCATCTTTGGCAAATTTTGATTGGGCTGTGATTGGATTGTTTAGTGGTTGTTGTCTATGTTCTTAATTGGGCTGTGATTAGAAAGAGAGGGTTCGAGTGGAGATCTGGAAACCCATATAGAGACATCTTGTTCATAATAATTTATTATTATTGTTGTTCTTGTCGCTCTTGCTGTTGTTGCTGATGTCTCTTTGTGTTCGTGTGCTGAAGGGAAACAAGGGATGAGAGAGAGATGAGGAAAATGCCGCTATGTTAGCATGGTGTATCCAAAGTCTCTACCATTCTTCTTTCTGTTTCCATTTCTGTCTTCTATATTTGGTTTCCTTCCACGATGACAGTTCCCTAAAAATACACTTGATATGAGCCCTATCTTATTTTTCTTATTTTTCTTATATTTGGTTTCCTTCCACGATGTACAGTTTCATGGATTGTCTGAACAATCCATGAAAGACATGCTTAGATACTGAATTTTCATTTGTTTTACTGTTTTAGATAGTCCAATCAGAGGAGAATATTAAGGTTTCAAGTTACATACTGAATTTTCATTTGTTTTGTTGTTTTAGATATATTTAAAAACAAAATTAAGTACTAGATTTTTAGCATTGCAATGTAATTATTTTACCTCTGTATATATCATTAACAATTCCATTTGCAATTGGCACTTTGATCTTATAATTTAAGATACAGGTAGATCTTTTTGCAAGTTCAAAAAATATGTATATTCTGTATTGTGGTCTACTGTTGAATTAAACTATTTTTTTTTTCACAGAGCGGTCGCCCAGATGAAGGAAATTCTGATGATCAGAACTGAAGCTTCTCGAGGGGTATGAATCTGCGGTCCTCCTTGCTGTTCTTATGTCCTCCTTACTGTATGGTTGTTGTTCTTATGTCCTCCTTACTGTTGTTATGTCAGACTGGTTTTTTTTTATGAGGGTTATGTCAGACTTTTAATTTGGAATATTTAGGATATTTGTCAGACTGGTTTGTTTGGATATTTAGGATGTTAGTCACTATATTAATTTGTTAATTATGACACTGTTAATTAATCAATGAATTTGGACGTTGATATGACACGTGTGAAACTTTATTATCTTTAATTATTCTTGTGTTTGGTTGTGATTTGCGCAATAATATGCAACGAAATTGGTTGAATCAGTTGTGAATTAGTTTACAGGTTTTGGAAATGAAACTGTGAATTGAAATCGAACGGAAAACTGGAGCATGAAAACAAATGGGCATAGCTAGACCGGCGTTTTAAAAAACGCCGATCTATCTAATGAATTTGTTGCAGTGTGCGATATACCGGCGTTCCCACACACGCCGGTGTATGCCGCTAGCTGTAACGGCACCAAGAAATACCGGCATTTTATAAAACGCCGGTGAACCTAACTACACCGGCATTTTTTGGTCACGCCGGTGCTTGTAAGTAGGGAAAACTGGGCACTCATATACGCACATACACCGGCAGTCAACGACCGCCGGTATACTTTCATTCTACACCGGCGTTTACAGAAATGCCGGTGAATTGATAAATACCGGCGATTTATGGCCGCCGGTGAATGTATATTGGGGGTAAAAGAACGGCACTCAGAGACCCCCATACACCGGCATTTTTCTGACCGCCGGTGTAGTTATAATATTTACCGGCGTCCAGTAGAACCGCCGGTGTAGACCCCTTCCTTTCCGCGACGCTCGCTTCGGCGGCATTTGGACCGGCGCTATTATAAACGCCGGTGAAAGTTTCACCGGCGTAAAAAAACGCCGGCAAAGAAGTAAAAAAATGCCGGGAAATCGAGTCTGTTTTGTAGTGAGGGTTGGAGCAGAGGGCGGGTCAGATGATGTTGACTGGTCACGGTACGAGGCTAGAGGGGAGGGTGTGTGCGGGTCCCAATGAAGCTGAAGCAAAGGTGATCACTCTTACGAAAAGTCAATTTCAAGAAGCACTTCAAACGACATTAAGGGCTGCAACAAATTCCTTAACGGCTACTGGACCAGGCCCATGGAGTGGAGGTCTACCTAGAGATGAAGGCTATGCCGGTCCAACATTAGACAATTCTATGCGGTATCTCGAACAGCTGCCAATCAAAGACGATTTATAAGGTGTTTTAGACGAGGATGAAGAGACGCTCAAGGAGATTGAGGAGGGACTACTGGAGGAGGAGAAGAGTGGGGAGAGGGAAGCGGGAGAGTGCAGTG
This sequence comes from Hemerocallis citrina, assembly GCA_017893485.1. Classification (NCBI taxonomy): domain Eukaryota; kingdom Viridiplantae; phylum Streptophyta; class Magnoliopsida; order Asparagales; family Asphodelaceae; genus Hemerocallis; species Hemerocallis citrina. The sequence continues at coordinate 17,040,044 of CM030358.1, read as the reverse complement.
AGGTCGAGAAGCAAATAGAGGAAATAGGAGAGGATGAAATTATTAGGGCACTTGCCAACATAGGAGATGGAAACAATGACTACGATAGCGAACACGAAAGATGGGCACAACAAGTGAGAGATCTGGCGCCAGGGTCAGAGGCGGGAGTTCAGCCAGGAGGGGGTGGAGTTGAGGAGGCTAAGAGGAAGAGAAAAAAGACAAATTGATATGTGGGGATCAAATAGACCTAGTGAGGAGGACCTCATCCGATCGGCGGCCAAAGCAAAGGAACCAGCGTCGGCCTGTGGAGGTTCGTTCTCAATTTTAAGTTGTATCTCAGATAATATGCTTCTTTACTATGCTAGCATGTTAGGGGTGGATATGGGACTTACCGCTACGGAACAGTTAGACAAGGTTCATACGATTAGAGTCGAGGCATATAGGCAATGCCTATAGCAGTCTCGGTTGGGAAGGGGCCTAGAGTATTAGATTTTAAAGATTTAGCGTTTATGTCGTACATCTTCTGGAACGTGAGAGGGATACGGTCTAAAGTGAAATGTAGACTAGTGAACAACATGATCACTAGGTTTAAATCGTCGTGTTGTGCGCTCCAAGAAACTAGGATTGTCGATCCACTTTCTAAAGAGTTGGAGGGTCTTAGAGCACTGAAAAACTATCATTGGAGGTTCAAAACTTCCAGGGGAATGTCGGGAGGGATTGCTATAGGTGTAGACTCGAACGTGTTTCAGATTGTGGACGAGTATGTGGGCAACTTCTCAGTGTCAATTAGAGTTGTTAGGAGATCGGATGGCTGGGAGCATATGATCACGTCAGTGTATGGACCCTATACTGCTAACCTTAGAGAGATTTTTTGGAATGAGTTAAAATTAATTCGATTTAGATGGGAGGGGCCGTGGGTGATTGGGGGTGACTTTAACATCACTAGATTTCAACATGAACATAGAGGGAAGGGGGCGAGTGAAGGGGATAGACGTGATTTCAATTACACCTTTAATGAGCTTGAGCTGATTGAAATTCAGGCGTCTAATAGGAGGTTCACTTGGTCTAACATGCAAAGTAACCCAACTCTAGCTAAGCTAGACAGAATCTTCGTTTTGGCTGATTGGGAAGGTCGCTTCCCTTTGGCTAAAGCTAGATCCATTCCAAGATTTACGTTTGATCATACACCTCTGCTGCTCGATACGGGAGTCACTACTCAACCAAGACATAGGCAGTTAGATTTGAAAAAGTCTGGACCCTGAACAATAACGTTAAATAGATTATTCAGGAGTCGTGGGGAGAGGACACAATTCACACGGATGCGGTCTCGACTTGGAATATCAAGATGGGAAGGCTACGTAAGCGCCTGAAGATTTGGGCAAAAGAGGAACTAGGAGAAACTCATAGAAAGAAGGAGTGGTTAGGGAACAGAGTTCAAGATCTGGAAGTCATAGAGGAGGAAAGGTGTTTATTAAGGGGGGAAGCAGAAGAACTGGCTGCTAGTAGGGAAGAGTTACACTCCATTGGGGAATTTGAGGAATGCTATTGGAGACAAAGATCAAGGATGCAATGGCTCAGAGAGGGAGATGCCAACACAGCGTTCTTCCACAAGGTGGCAAATGCTAGAAACTGACAAAATAACATAGTCGGCCTCCTCGTAGAGGGGACGTGGACGGAAGATGAGACAATTATAAGACAACAGATTGATCGGAGTTTCAGAGAGTTGTTGCGGAAGAAAAGGCGGGTAAGATGTAAACTTAAACCAGACGTATAGGAGGAGTCGAGAATTGATGGAAGTGGGAGAATCGAAGAACCCTTCTCAAAGGAGGAGATACTCAAGGCTATTAAAAGACTGGGACAGGACAAGGTGCCTGGCCCGGATGGATTTCCGATCTTGTTCTATAACCTTTACTAGGACATCATCAAGAAATATCTACTTTGCATTTTTCAAGAACTGGATCTAGGAGTCACGAGGGTCGATAGGTTAAATTATGCAAATGTCATTCTAATCCCAAAAAAGGCGGAACCACTAAGAGTGTTCGGTCTCAGACCAATTAGTCTGTTGAACGGATCATTCAAGATCATCATAAAAGTTTTGGCGAATAGATTGGCCCCAATCTTAAAAGATATAGTTGATGAAATGCAAAGTGGATTTATCAAAGGGCGGGATATTATGGATAGTATTGCTTCAGCGCACGAAATGGTTTTTAGAGGAGACAAGGACAAAGTAGACGGTTTTCTGCTCAAACTAGACTTCGAGAAGGCTTACGACACGGTATAATGGGACTGTATTGATGAGGCACTAGAACTTAAAGGATTCGGGACAAAATGGAGGAGGTGGATGAAAATATGTGTCAGAGACGGTAAATCGTTTATTCACATCAATGGAGTGACTGGTAGAGAAATTAGATGCAAAAGAGGATTGAGACAGGGAGATCCACTGTCACCACTTTTATTCACTATTATTGCGGATGGATTGGCTGAATTAACGAGGAGAGGAAGGGAGGCGGACCTCATTAAAGGAATTGAGGTAAAAGGAATTCCAGTGCCAATGTCAATTTTACAATACGCGGATGATACGCTAATGTTTGGAATGGCAAAGAGGGAAGAGGTGTGGGCAATTAGAATTATATTGAGATGCTTTGACTTCTGGTCCTGATTAACAGTTAATCTCAACAAGAGTTGTGTGATACAGCTTGGTGCAAATGGATCCAATTCGATTCAGATGGCCGCAGAAGGGATGGGTTGTGCAGAGGGTAAATTCCTACTCACTTATTTGGGAATGCCGATTAAACCAGGGAAGATGTGTAAGGAGAACTGGGGGGCCCTGGTTGAGAAAATAGAGAAAAAACTGGCAGGATGGAAAGGAAAGTTGTTGTCATTGGGAGGAAGAATCATGCTAATTAACTCGGTGCAGAGCAGCTTACCGACTTATTTGATGTCGATTTATGAGATTTCCAATTGGGTGATTGAGCGTATCGATAAGTGCAGAAGACGATTCCTGTGGAAGGGCTCGAGGGAGGATGGCAAGGGGTTTCACCTCATGAGTTGGGGGAAAGTATGTAAAAAGAAGGAGTTTGGAGGGCTGGGCGTGGTCAATCTCCGAGATATGAATAAAGCATTATTAGCCAAATGGTGGTGGAAGATGCAACACCGAAAAAATCCGTGGTGGTTTAATTCGTTCAAAATGTAATGCCACCGAAAGAAAGTGAGATATGGAGGAAGAAGCAAGCACGAAAAAGTTTCGTTTATGTGGAAAGGGATAGCAAAGGTGGGGGAGATGTTCCATGCAAATACGAGATGCAAAGTGGGAAATAGGAGAGATACGAGATTCTGGAAGGACAAATGGTGTGGGGAGAACACTCTTCAGGCTTTGTTCCCGCTACTGGCGGAGAAATTAGCGAATGTGGATGCTCTTGTGGCAGACGTTGGGAGAAAGGAAATTCGCAGACTGGGGACAGAGGAAGGTTTATCATTAGAGATTCAGAGCCAGATTCGAAGTCTTCAAAGATTGGTGGAGGAAAACTGGGACCCTGGACGTACAAGTGACAATGTAAGAGAGTGGAAGTCAGGAACAACTACCTCATTCTCGGTCAGAGCAATGTATGAATTCCTTAATGATGGAGGGGTCAGAAACACTGCAGCGGATATTATCTGGAAAACGAACTGCCCGCTTAAAGTCAAGGCGTTCCTTTGGTTGGTGTTGAATAACGCGATGCTATCCAAAACTAACATTAGGAGACGAAACATTCCTATTGATGTCACTTGTCAATGATGTAACCTAGGGGAGGAGGACATTCATCATATTTTCATTTCCTGTCCTAAGGCGAGACTTACCTGGGAAACGGTGAGTATGGGTTTTAACACGGTAGAGGTGCCCAGTTGCATTGAGGACCTATGGGGTAGTTGGAGAGAAAAGTATATTCATAGAGATTTCAGGCTTGGGTGGGATAGTACAGTGGCGGCTAGTCTTTGGGCTTTGTGGCTAGATAGAAATGACTCGTGCTTTCGTAGCAGAAACTGTACTTGCCGTGTATTGTTGCATAAAATTGGGTCTCTAATCAATGATTGGACAGGTAAGACAGGAGCAAGGAAGAAGCTGCGCATGGATAATGCTGGGTAGCTGTACGAGGCTTGTACCGCCGGCCACGTCGAAGTAGTGGATCGGGTGGTTGTGGAGTAAGGAGATGGCTTGCTGTTGGTAGTTCTACAAGGGATGTATGGTTGTCTGTTATTCTTGGATGGTCATTTAGGGCTTGGTTCTTTGTATTTTGGGAGGTATTTTGGTTTCTTGTGGTGTAATTGTTAGACTGAGCTTCTAGATGAAGTTTGTATTATGTTAAGCTTGTACTTCGTTAATGCTTCATTATTGAATTCGGTGACGTGCGTCACTTTTATCTTTAAAAAAAAACACAGTGACCGGGCAGTATGGGTTGTTCAATATCAAAGAGTCATTGAGTTAGTAACCCATGTACTTTAATGGGCCAAACCCACCCTATAAACCCATGTGACCAAATTGAAGACCCATTATTTTCATTCTTATCCGAAATCACCACTATTTTTTCAGTCAGCAAGATCAATAGTGTCATCCGTTCAATGCCTTCTAACTGTCCTAACGATTTTTCTGAAACATTTTATAAGAGATACTAAAATATTGTTGGTAGTGATTATGTTGCAGCTGCTAACGATTTCTGACTCACGACTTCCTTACCATCCCAACGGCAGTCAAACTTCGCGACTCTCTGTTGTCCTTTAAGCACGATGAATTATCACCATATTAGTATTGGAAACTTATCCTGTAAAGTTATTGCAAAGTTGTTAGTTATTCATTTAAAGCATATTCTAAGCTCCCTTGTTTTTTTAGGAACGGTGTCTTTGTTCATGAGCATTTGATTTCGGATAATGTGTTTCTTGCTCAAGAATATTTATATTCAATGAAGCAGACATTGAAGTGTGTAGGGTTTATGACCTTGAAACTTGATATGGAGCGAGCTTATGATAGGATTAGGTGAGATTATCTCTCAACTCTTCTTTTGGAGTTTGGGTTCAACACCAAGTTTGTTAGATAAGTCATGGCTTGTGTTGAAAATCCGCGATTTGCAGTGCTTGTTAATGACCCTTCTGATTAATTCATCTAGACGATAGAGCTGCACCAAGGTTGTCCTCTCTCTCCATATATCTTCATCCTATGCGAGTATGTTCAGAAGTGTTATCATGTCTCATTAAACAAAAAAGTGGCTTTTGATAGGCTTTCAAGTATTATTAAAGATAATCAGAATACATCACTTAGTCATTTACTTTATGCAGATGGTAGTTTGTTTTTTTCTAGAGCTAATGTGTCAGAGTGTAAGGTGATTAAAATGCTAATGTTCTCGCAGTAGTCCGAATGTGAATCTTAGTAAGTCCACTGTTTCCATGGGAGAGCATGTTGGTTCGAGGAAGCGACACCGCGCACTTAGACTTTTGCAAATGGAGGTAGGTTCTATGACATTCAAATACCTTGGTACTATGATTAACTCGTCCCACACCACCGATGCTAATTACAATGATGTGGTGGAGAGAGTTCGTAAACGTCTATTTAGTTAAAAGGTTAAGACTCTTAGTTGTGCGGGGAGGTTAGTTGTTCTGAAATCAGTTTGCTCAAGCTCTCCCAATGTATACGTTACCTTATAGTTGGGCTCTGAAATCTATTGTTGATAAAATTAAGCAAAAATTTCATGCTTTCCTTTGGGCTAAAGGTAATAGTAATAAAGGTTTGCATACAACTGCATTTGATAGAGTTTGTAAATCCATTGAGTTAGGTAGTGTTCGTTCGAGACGATTGGACACTTTACAGGAGATCCTTATGGCTAAAAATTTGGCTCGAGTTTAAGGCTAAGCCCCATTCATCTTTGTGGATATTCATTGTCCAAAACAATGTTTGTGGTTCTAACGCGCTTTCTACACTAGTAAACTTATCTTACAGTATTCGCGCTCACTCACGATCTCCTCTCGAGGGTTCACTAAATCCGCTGTCTTACAATCAGGAAAGTAAGGGGTGTAATTTGCTTAACACATTGGTTTCTTTGTCTAACTACTCTTTCTGTACTAACTAGCTAAGGAACTCAGGACTCTTTGCTTGGAACGCTTGGCTCATTAAAGTAGTGGTCAAAATTTTCTGTGGGTGAACATCTACAACCTTGAATTTTTTGTTTTAGCCGAGGAAAATGCTAGAGTGGTCCCCCGATCCAGGAATGCTTCTTATTTGTAGTTGTTTTTTATTATCGTGTCTTGTTGGAGAAAAATCCATCTCTTACAAGCATACACATATGAAACCAAACTTCTCTTCACCTCGACACCAACTGTTCGCTTTAAACTTGTGAACTTTTCTTTTGTCTCTCCTGAATAAAAAATAATTGATATACAACACATTTATTGAACAACTGTTAACAAAAAGAAGAGTAATGTTACATCCACTACCGAGTTCATTACGTTTCTCTTCACTATCTTAGGTGACACACTCCAATAGGTAGGGGAAGAGAGAATAAGTGGAATAACTCTCCAATAGGAATATATCAGCTAAGGTAGTAAACAAAATGGTAGTGAAATTGGTAGTGGATGAAGCATTACTCCAAAAAGAAAGGGTTTTATCAAACAAGTACCCCAACAAACATTGATATTTTATATTAGTCCCTTACAAATGTCTATTTCCATATTAGTTTTCGCGATCAATTTTATAAGTGATAAAAAAAAAAAAAAAAAATCAGGATCTAATATTGGATAAAAAATCTTAAATATAATGGTGTAGAAAAAAATAAGATCATAAAGATAGAAAACTATTTTGAGAGAATGTATGTAGCGCCCCGAATTTCCAATATGATATCTCAAAAATACGTGACACAATTTCCAGCAACAATCTCAATTGTAATAGTGACATAGCCAAAACAGAGATAAAATTTTTCAACTTTTATTACATTAACTCTTTACAAAGCACAGCGGAAAAACAAACCCCTTGAATTACAAATTCTTTCTTTTACAACACATCTTTACAATTTACATAAGCCATAACATTATTCTATCTCATGCATCCAAATTCCAAGCTATAAGAGCATCTGTAGTCGTTTATGGTAAAATTATCCATATATGGATAAATAGAAATAGAAATTTCGATTTCGCTGCACTCATCGAAAGCTATTTTATAGCAATCAATAGTATAATATTAAGCGACGGCACTTGATGTGCCGTCGGAGGGGAAAAACTGCAAAATTTGGGTCTCATTCGTCAGACGGCACATGAAGTGCCGTCCGTTTAAAAAAAATAAAATAAAATTCCGGCCGTGTGTCTAGGACGGCACATGAAGTGCCGTCCGACACACTGCTTAATTGACCCAAAAATTAAGTATACTTAAGCACACTGCTTTCTCATATGACACACTGACACACACTGACACACTGACACACACTGACACACTTAATTAATTAGCACTGACACACTGACAAACCTCACTTAAGCACATGAATGTTTTTTTTTTATTAAAACTCGACAGACGGCACTTCATGTGCCGTCCGGGATATGTGGCTTCTGCCGATTAAAATATAATTTTTTCAAACGGACGGCACTCGAAGTGCCGTCCGACGCTTATAATAATAATTTTTTTAGTGGGACGGCTCTTCGAACGTCGTCCCTCAGATATCGATAAATGCTATATCGATTCTCATTTATAGCAATCTACTGTAGCGATTTATCGATAATATCGATATATAGCAAACGACTGCAGCTGCTTTTTAACCCAAATATCGATATTATCGATATATAGCAAACGACTACAGATGCTCTAAGTACCTACCTGTAAAATATGAGGCTAGAGAGAACCCTAACCTCCAAAACTACAGGGGTCAGCCATAACAGTGTGAGTGACATAAAAATAAATGTAACATAAATAAAATACAAGGCATAGAGTCATAAACAACATGTATCATAGCAAGAATACATGAAATAAGAAATAACAGTAAGTAAAATATGAAAACATCAAGTGAAACTAGACTAAGTGTCAAGTGTCGAAAAACAGGAAACAACATGCATGAAAACAAGTCAAGAAAACATCAATGCTATATGCAGACTCTCTGATGCATACTTGTCAGATTCTATGCATCTCACTCTACATAGGTCCGGTACAAGCCCTTATCGTTCTCCACTTGATAGGGTTTATGCAACTAATCCTACTACGATGACTACTATGAGATATAGATAAACTGTGAATATTAGCCCATGCCTCGATAATTCCAGAGGTCAATCTCTATCCACAGATAATTTCGAAGACTATTTCACTCACACTTAGGAATCTTCGAGAATACCCCACACTGCAAGCTTTGGTGCCTCATCACACGAATACCCCATGAGTGTCGCCTCGACCCCGATAATTCCAGAGATCAATCCAACCCCGCAGGTAATTTTGGAGACTATTTCATTCACACCTCGATAATTTCGGAGATTATCTCACACCGCAGGCCATACTGAGGTCCATAACCCATGTTCCCATTTCATCATATCACCATCTAGTGCCTGTCCTTATCTTGTTAAGTTGTTTAATAGATTTCAAATTTCTTAGAATTGGTGTACCCTACTGGGCTTAACTCAACTGAACAACAACCAAAATCTCAACTGCTGGTAGCTAAGGCTCCACTCAAACTCTAAAGACTCATAACTCAACCATCAATACTAAAACTTTCAATAAAACTCATAAATCTATCATCAAAACGTTTATAACAAGAAAACAACAAAATCCAAATCCATTTAAATGTGCTCGTGAAATTCCAGAATTCAAATGAAATATTAAACTCATCAAATAACAGAAAATCACATTTTTAAGTCGTAAAATTTTTAAGTCGTAAAATATCACCAAACATCAATTCTTTTGAAACCACATATAACTCACTTAATAAGGTCATAAGAAAACATTTAAAACTCTATTATAAATAAAATATAACTCCCTGTAAAATACTGAAATCTGTAATGAAAATATCATCTAAAACAGTAGATTAATAACCCACAATATCAAAGAATCAATCGTTTAAGGAAAACATCAAAAAACTCGAAAACCCATCAGCCAAAACAATGACAGTCGACTATCGCAAATGGCCAGTTGACTGTCCTGCAAAAATCCGAAAACTCAAGAAAACTCACCAGCCAGGACAGTGACAGTCGACTGTCGAAAATGGCCAGTCGACTATCCTGCGAATATCCAAAACTCAAGAAAATGACAGTCGACTGTCGACTGTCAATTATAACAGTTTGCAGTTTTGAAATTCTGTGCATGTTTTAAACTGATATGTCGATAAATCTTTGTAAAATCAAAATTAAACTTCCTGAAATGATTAATTATAACTTGTAAAACATATAGGATTTACAAAACAAATCAAAATCTCATCAAATCCGTAAAAGAGTAGATTTTCACGAAATCTCTTCAAAATCAGCAAAGTAGTATATATATATATATATATATATATATATATATATATATATATATATATATATATATATAGGGTAATTAGGCATTAGTTTAAACATCAAAATACATCAGTTAGGAGTAGTATAATGTTTGGATTCAATATCAGCACTAAAACGTCAGGTCTTAGTTGAAAACTTTAAGAAGAACATCAGAAATCCATTTCGGCCATTCATAAAAAAACAGAACATATAGGATTTGTGCATGTATGTATATATGTCTATATATATAAGTGTTTAGGCATCAAGAATTAGCATATAGGAGTAGTGTAAGGTTTAATTTAATCTCAGTATCGAAACCATCAAGAATCAATTTGAAAACTTCACAAAATCATACAAAATAACTTTGGCTGAGTATCCATCAGACCCGAAAACAAAATCTCAACTCCCACGTTAAAACTCAACCTTTTTAATCCAATATCTCATCTAGTAACTCATAACACATATGCACAACCTCTTACATTAGTTTATTCATGACTATATGCAAATCTCAACATGTATCAGTTAAGTTTGTTCATCAAAATCACCCAACAGATCACATATGTATACACACATAGTAGAGATGAAGTTTTATTCACTTTTTACAATAATCAACATATAAATCATTAAACCCAGTCAAAACAGCAAGTATACAAAGGCAAACAACCTACTCATGATTTCTATTAGGTTCTTAACAAATCTCAAGTCATCAAATTAGGGTTTCAATCATCAATAGTGTAGTTTCATGAAAAGATTCACTTTTTAGTTCATCCACTCATCAAAATTCATCATATCTTCATACCATCATCTAACATGCTTTCTAATAGATAAATCATCACATGCAACATGATTAGAACAATAAGAGAACAAACATAAGTCACTCACCTTATTGAAGAATCAACCGAAGATAATAAAGAAATAAGAAAAATCTCTCCTGTCGCAAGAAAACCAAGATCCTCGCTTTGAAACTCCAAGAAAATAATAATAAGAAATACCTTTGTGTTGTGCAGCAAAGTGACGGCTGCACCCCACCCTTTATAGGCCGGAAATCCAAGTAATTAGGGTTTTGAATAGATTTGCAAAATACCTCTTTTAAATATATCTTTACATATATAGATACTTATACTTGGAAATTAAATAAAACCATATTAATTGAGATTTGAAATAGGAATAATCACTCTATTATCAGCCGGCACTATTTTGAAAACCCAGAAAAACGAAATTGCACTTTTGCCCCTCTAAGCGGCAATTTTGAAAAAAGACTCTTCTTTATCAAAACTTGCAAAATAAACCAAATTTATTAAAACAAGAAGTAAATTATTTACCTCTGAGTTTATTAGGCATCAAGCCCAGCTCAAAAATCCGGAAATATGGAGTTCTCACTCCAAGTGGTACTTTTGCACAAAAGTTCATCTTTTTGTAATATTTGCAAACAGGTCAAATATTTATCAGAAAAATCCAGAAAATTCACAAATAATATCTAATAATAAATGATGGGTTTCCCCAAAATAATTTTTGACTTTGAACTTCTCAAGGTGAAACACTCCTCCTGGGGAGTACAGTCAATATTTGCACGTGTTTTGCACGTGTAAAAAGGTAAATTTCAGAAAAATATTTATTAAATCACCAAAAAATCATTTTAATTCATTTATTAATCTTAAAAGAATTATTTAAAAAACTGGGATATTAAAATGTATCCCTTATACTTAATATTTTTTCTTGAAAGTAAGAATTAATCATATACCAAACATACTCTCAAGGGCATTCAATGATTATGCGTCCCAAGATACAAAAAATGTTCATATGTTTATATAACTTGTTACGAAAAAATGTAAATTCTATCAACAAATTAAAAAGACACAAGATGAAACTTACGGGGAATAAAATGAAATAATAACCACTTTTGTAGCATAAGAAGAACTTGCCAGACCTCTTCTCCTGTCAACCTTGTTCATTAACTCAATTGTTGGAATTTTTTTCCAAAAATGATCCTCTTTTTGAAAGTTTTTCCCAAACTAGCCTACTTCTTTTAAAAATTTCCAAACTGACCTACTCGCTGTCTAAAAAAGCGAGTTTAGTAAAAATCTCATCGCTTTTTGAGACAACGAGTGTGAGGTTTGAGTTTTTTTGATTTCTCCCTGACCAAGACTTGCTGTCTCAAAAAGCGAGTGGGTTTTTCCCAAACTCGCTTTTTGAGACAACGAGTGTCGTTTGGGGGTTTTAATACCCAAACTCACTGTTTCGACCTCACTCACTCTTTCAACTCTTTATCTCGCTATTCCTCTTCTAACTCCGAAACCCTAACCCATTTTGTCAATCACCTCTCGTCAATTAACCCAAAAATCCTCACCTTTTTCGTTTCGATCTTCCACATTTCTCATCTACGATCTCTCCTCACTCTCAACTCCCTCTATTCACGCTCTGAAAACCCTAAACCCCAATATCCAAGAAATCGTTCAATCTGGAATTTGGGGAAAAAGAGTGCGGTTGAAGGAGCTACTTCGACCTCGTAGTCACTATCTACCTCTTCAGTCACCCAACTTTAACGGTATATTTCCCAAACATTTGCATTTTTAATTGCGGGTTAATTTTGAGATATGTTGAGAAATTGTTAACGATATATTTAGAAATTGTTAGCGAATTTGAATAGAAATGTTGAGAAATTTGGAATAGGAATTTTTATAATATATATAGGAACATAGTGTAAAATTTCTATTCGAAAGATGTTGAATAGGAAATTTGATTATAGTAATTTTTTGAAAAATGTTGAATTGGCAATACCTTTCAGCTGTACATTAGTACCATGATGAATAGATCGATATTTGACGAACAATCGAACAATATTAGAATAGTTCCATCATTCAAAAATATTGGATGATTGTTAATTTGAAAATATTGGATGATTGGTAATATATGTAGATATAGTGTAAAAAAATTTGAGAAATGTTGAATAAGAATTTTGATAATATATGTAGGTATATTGTAACATCCCGTAATTTCTAAAGAAATATAAGATATAGTATATAGTATATAATATATAAATAAATAGGGGATGGCAAAAATTGTAAATAATGTGAAATGAGGGGGGCCCACGTGACTGAGAACAGGATAGGCTGCTGCTGTAGCCACTGACGTAGGCTGACGTCAGCACGAGTGGGGCCTGCCCTTGCAGCTGCTGTGCTGTTGCAGTCAATAGGTGGTTGACGCGTGGGACCCTCTGATGGGGGGGTCTACACGTGAGGGCTCTCTGCTATGAATCTCTTGCCCACTGACATGGGTGAGAGAGAGCAGTAGGGGTGAGTTGTAATAGTCCCATATCGGGAGTTCAAATAAAATAATTAACTATAAATATAATAGCCTATTGTCACGCCCCGCTTTCCAAAAATACGGAATACGAGTACATGATATTGGTCCAGCGAATGACTAACGTCATCCATAAGCTGTTTATCCGATCAATTCAATAATATAATCAATACAGAACAATTGCGCAGACAATAATAATAATCTCATGAACAATAATACTTGGAATAAACAATATAAAATATCCAAATACAATAATAATCCATCATCTGGAAACAAATAATGGCAATATTTGGGTCGAAAGCCCATAATACAATGAAATAACAATACTCTAATAATTAAATCTCCATGATAAAACAATAATTTATTAAGCGACGATACAATCAATTCCTTCACCAATGTTGTTCTCCCAATCCATCAGGCAATTCTCCATCAACACCTGTAAACACTTCATCTAAAAAAAGGAAAAAATTGTCCTTAGAGCATGTCATAGACAACAAGTAGAGAAAGTAGGGAACAATGGAATAACGGTATAACAATGATTTTAATGGATCAATAGGAATCAATAACACGGGACAATAACAATAATCAATATCATGATAGTCGATACAATGTCTATAAACAATAATTCAATATTCGGTAATAATAATCAATGATCAATAACAATAACACTTAGCCAATATTCGATATCAATAGGAACAATAATGAACAATATGCAGTGTCAATGTCGTGTGATCCTTAAGTTTATTAATCATTTTAATCCTAACTAATGTAGCACTTCATGCATCCCATCTATGTACCACATGGTTGCTACATACAAACAAGCTACGTTTTAGACTTAGTAGTGAGCTCTGTAGTTCATGTACTCGAGAACGGTATAAACGATGCTCTTCAGTATTCAGTTATTCAGTCATTTAGTCATTCAGTTATTCAGTATCAATATCCATGGAACAATATGCAGTTATCCAGTTATTCAGTCATTCAGTCATTCAGTAATTGTAGGGAAACCACGAGCTCCCTTCCGAGTACAGTCTCTATATTGTCATCCACTACTTAGGTCAACCCTTAAACCCCGGCTTGTTAACAATTTTATTAATGCAACAATACAATGCAATGTGCAAATATGAGACATTAGATGGACAATAGTAACAATAGGGGAACAATAGGTCGATAACTATATAGGACAATTAGAATGATGACAATAGAACACTAGGATCATGCAATGCAACATATACACTTCAATTCATGCAATACAATAATATAAGAATAGTTAATCTATAAAAAAAACTAGAAGATAAAATTCTGGACAGCAAGAATGGTCTGTACTAAAATGCAGTTTTCCGCTGTTTTAGGACTCGAAAACTGAATCCTTTAGAAATTCTAGAAACTAGACTTCCACACGGTTCCAACGCATATTTAAAGTTCAAAATCTGACAGCAGAAGCTAGGTCAATCACAATGTTCTTTACAGATTTCATGTTCAGGCAGAATTTCGATATCATGTTATTATAATTTTAGAAACTGCAAAAAATCCATAATAAATTCATTAAAAATGTTTTCTGGACTCCTAAACATGATTACTAACAATCTGGAAATTTTTAGAGCAAGATCTTATCATTTGATCAGCCTTTTTACTGTTTAAGCATGCAAGATACAAAAATCTGAGAATCTGGAATTAAAAACACAGCTGTAGTAAAACAGGCATAACTTTTGCTACAAAAGTCGAAATTCAAAAATTCAAGAAGTTCTGGAAACTAGAAAGATAAGGCTACATTTCATATTCAGGAAGTAATTCATTTTAAGATCATTTACTGGTTCAAAAATAGCATTCAACATACAGGCCATCAAGCAATAAACAGGTTTTGTGTAGTTTTCATGAAATAAATTAATTAGACTATATGGGTATCAATTCTACTAGTCGATAAACTTCTCAATCAGCATGAAGGGTATAAAAACATGGTAATTTAGGTTAATAACACATACATACATCAATAAATCATCAATCAACCATCAATCGATTAAACAACATACAACTTAGCAATTGTCTCTACAATAATTAATCATGTTATGAGATGCATGAAAATTTCCTATCATCAATACTATATAATGTATGCAAGATTTAATATTTTTGGAGTCAAAGTGGCACGGTGTCAAGAATATTGGGGTTAGCTCGTGTAAATCCTTAATAGACCCAACGAAGATAATCAATACAGCGATATGATAACGAACAAGATCTACTTACAAGAGTTTCAATAAAATTTGAATTTGATACGATTAACAATTCAAGAGGATAGTGACTTGCCTGTTAGATGGTTAATTCGAATATAAAGAATAACGGGATGAGAATCCCGGGCAAAAAATCCACGAACGGAAAACACGCAAGCACGTGCGAGCTACGTGTGGATGCCCAGATAGCAAGACCAACACCCAAACAGCAAAACAACGAACACGGGATCGGGATCTCTCCTTCACAAAACACCAAACACAACTCCTCACCACAACAGCATACACCAAAGATCCAAACCCCCACTCCAACACAGTAAACAGCGCTACTCCCACTGTGCTTCTTCTCCAACACGACAGAGAGAGACAGCGGGAGGCTCGACGACGACTGCGACACCCACGGCGAGGGCGGCGAGGATCGGCGACAGCGGCGCACAAGGGAGATAAGGGTGGTCGGAGCCGGGGGATGAGAAGTCGACGGAGAACAAGGGGGCTTGGATGCTCTGTTTTGGGTGGGAAAAACAGAGCGAAGGTGATGGGGCGCGATGAGGAAGACGATGAACATGGACCGGGAAGAGGTCGAAGATGAGGTGGTGAGGGGAGGAGAAGCTCGATGGAGTGCAGTCGAGAGGGGATGGTAAGGAGTTCGATGACGGCGGCAATGGCAATGGCGAGGATGAAGTCGAAGGAGGAAGACGAGTTGGGTTCGGGAGGAAGACGATGAAGGTGAAGTCGATCGGGGGTAGGGGTGAAGGTGGAAGAGGATAGGGTGGTGATGAGGGCGGTGGGGTTCAATGGTGGAAGGCCATGGCAAGAGCTCGAGCGGGGTAATGGCGAAGAGGACAAGGGAGCAAGGCAATGGGTAGAGTCATGGTGGTGTTGGGTTGCGGGACGGAGACGGGGACAGCGGGTGAAGGAGATGAGCGGGAGCAAGGCGATGAGTAAGAGAGGTTGAACGAAGGCGATGGGGTATGCAGGCGGGAGTTCAGGAGCAGGATGGGTTTTTGAAAGGGCAGAGGGGAAGAAGGAGGAACAGGGTCAAGGGTGGGGCGTAGCACAGTAGGGGGGTAGGGGTTGGCGGCTAGGGTTATATTAGGGGTAGGGTTTAGGTTAGGGGGATTAGAATGTATATATAGGGTATAGAATAAGAGATGTTGGGATATTGGGTACAGAGTTTTGGATCCAATAAGAATATGGGCTTGGGTTTTGTGTCTAAATCCAATAAGAAAATAGACTATAGGGTTTTTAAAATATACATATGTAACCCCTGTTTCCGATTATACGGATTCCCAGTTCTTTTCTTTTTTCTCTATGTATTCTTGTATTTCAATTCCCGTATAAATTCTTTCCAATGCATTTAAATCATTTTGAATCTCCCATTGAAATCCAAATTTATATTCCAAACTAAAAATCTTGTCTCTCCTCTTTTTGGTTTGAAGCCCAACAATTATTATTGAATTTATTATATCCCTAGCCCATCTCCTATTGGACTCTAACCCTAAACCCAAACCCACAAACCCATATACTCACCCGTATACAATTTTCCACATTTCCCCACTCTGCACAATCCCCCGTATCTCCACATTCCCACTATCTAGTAACTACCCCCCCAATTAATATTTTATTAATATTTTATTAAACCCCCATATCTTTCTCTCTCCCAGTTACCCTGTCTCCCTCTCTCTCCTCTAACTCCCCAACCAAACAGAACCCATTTCCCCCATCTTCTCCCTCACCTTCAACTTGACACCGTCCTTTTCGTCAACACCCCTGAGCCGTCTCCGACACCTCGGCGACCTCCCGTCGCCAGCGTCGCCATCGTCTCAGTCATCGTCGACCGCCTCCAGCACCGTTTGCATCGCTCGAGCCACTCTCGATTGTCCTCGTCTTCGTCATTGCTTCGCCCTCCACTCGTCTCCTTCCTCCATCTCCAGTCGTCTTCCTCCCTCGAATCTCTGTCTGGGCTTCTCTCGATGCCCCAGTCGTTCCTCGACTGCATCACAGTGCCGCCACTGCCATCCACTCCCCCGCCATTGCCGCGCAAACCCATCGACAACCAAAGTCCCACCATCCACTTCCATCATCGTCCTCGACTCCTCACCTCGTAAACCTAGCCCATCCTCACCCCCTGTCCCCTCATCGAAGTGCGCTCCGCCATTGCCAGCATCTTCACCTTTCCCCCTCTCCTCGCCACTCGAGCCTCCATTGCCATCACCTTCGAGTTCGGCCCCGCCTTCAACCTCTCTGCAACCCCCGGAGGTCCATCGCCCCTCGTCGTCACCGTCGAAGCCCCCGAAGCTCCGCCATTCTCGTCCTCCTCTGTTTCGGAGTGAAAACAGAGCATCGACCATCTTTGCCGTCCTGATCGTTGCGTCGCTTCCCGACCAACGCCGCCGCACATTGCCGCCGCCAGTAGTCCCGAGCGCCTCGCCGTGGTGCACGCCGTCGCCTGTTGCCGCTGCAATCGCCGAACTCTCCCCTCGCCACTGTCTCTCTCTCTCAGTCGAAGTAAAGAAAAATGAGAAAAACGGTTAGCCGAATTGGTGTTTGGTGTTTTGCCACACCAGATCCTCGCTTCGTTGTTCCGTGTTTGCCCTCGGTCCAGTGTGTAGAAGAAACCCTATTGGTGGGATCTGCTGTCCCGTGTTCTGGCCACCTTGGATCGTGATTGGCGTTTGCTGTTTTGGATCCGATCCAGTGTAGGGGTCTCACATAGCTACTGTTGTTGTTTACTTGGTTGCTTGGGTTTCTTCGCACAGTCTTTGCACGTGCTTTTGGGATTGGTCCTCGGGATTCTGATCCCGTTATTCCTTATTCATATTTGAACCGTCTACAAAAAGGCAAGTCCACTTGAACTCATTTGATTTTTCTTGTTCAAGCTTATTGACTTCCCATAAGTAGTTCCTTTTCAATTATCTTAAAATTGCCTTGTGTCCTTTCCGTTGGGAGTATCGAAGGTTTACACGAGCTAACCTGACGTACTCTTGACATCGTATCCTTATCCATTGACTCAAACCCAAACTTATATACACACTTGACATGAATAAATGACTTGAAATTGCATATGAGGAAAATATATTGTGATCGAATACATTGATTGATTGAGATATTGTGACTTGAACAATGACATGATAAATTAACTTGTACACTGTAAAATCCATTCTAATTGTTGTACATTAGTGTAATGCATTTCATGATACAATAACATGTTGATTATCCACTTTGATGAACTTATGCGATGCTTATGGCTTGCTGCCTTGTCTGTCTTGTACTGAGGTTTCGACCCAGTTATAATAGGAATCAGTTAAAATAATTTAAAGATGAATTGTAGCCCTAAATGTCTAGTTGCTGATAACATCCTGAATCTTTGAATTCCGAATTGTGGCCTATGAGTTATCGCTGTTTTAGTGTTACTGTGTCGGCTGTTTTCAGATTCAATAATTCATGTTTATTATTGTGCAATGCATCATGTTGCTGCATTCTTATCGTCCCTTTGACATTCTTATACACACTTGCATGGACATGAATGACTTAATAATAAAATACTAGACAAGCCGGGTTAATAAGAGTTGACTTAGTAGTGGATAGTCTCAGAAAATGTACTCTGTAAGGCCTATCGTGATATCGTATTGACATGGAAAAAGAAGTATTGATTGTAAATTGTAAATTGTAAATGATTGTTATTGACACCGAGTACACGCTCTGTAGATCCCACCACTATGTCTAAAACGTACACTGTTTTGCGTGCACTGAACCTGTGGTATGGGATGTAGTAGTACGTGCACTAGATAGGAGAAACAACATGCTAATAGACCTAGTGGACACGTATATACTTGATTATGACTATTGTTTATTAATACCATTATTGTCTTTGTAATTTGATCTTGATTCATATTTCTTAATGTACCTTGCTTCTTTACTCTCTTCTTTTTACTACTTGTTGTCCGTACTTGCTCTAAGGAAAAATTATTCTTTCTTTTTAGATGATCAAGTACAGGTGCACAAGGAGAATTTCTAGAAGGCATTGATGAGCAGTTCTTCTACGATTGGAGCAGGAGTCTCTCAAACTATTTGGTAAGTTCTTATATTCCAGATTTGGTTATTGAATTTCATTCTCGTTTATGTGTTTATGTATTTATGCGTGGTTGTGATTACTTTCTTGTTATGTTGTTGAGTTAAGACTGGTACAGCTTATGGATGATATGAGTTGGCGTACTTATATCATTCGCTGGGCTTAAGTTACGTACCTGTATTCCTGTATTCTGGGAAGCGGGGCGTGACAACATATAAACATTCATTAAATCAAATAACAAAATACGAATAAATGATTATGTTCGGGCTTTACAAAAGTAATAATAATAATAATAATAATGACAATAAGAATAATAATACTAATAATTACAATAATAATATTAACAAGAATATTAATATTAATAAAAATACCAATAATAATAACAATAATAACAAGATTATATAACAAAATAGGAATTTGGTTCAACAAATTTATTAAAATGATCCAACTAGTAATAATATACATATTCGATCAATTAGAGGTAGAAAATAAAGTCCAAATATACCATTATTCAAAATGAATAAAATTTCGTTTAGAAAACACTTTAATACAAATCTGAAACGAATTTAGCGCAAAATAGTTTATAAAAATTAAATTGTAGAAAATACACAGAAAATACATATTGTCGGAAATGGGGGTTACACCTGTGATCAAGAGTCACCAATCCGGTTAACCACCTTTTGAGAGGCAGCCTGTGGTGGGCAGTTGTACTATACTATAAATAATTTGTCTGATAAATTGTATAAATTGTCTGAGCTAAGGGCAGGGGCGTTACAAATGATATCAGAACCGACTTTCGACACCGAGTGTGGGACATGTCTATATAGTTGGGCGGTGGACTCCGGGATTATAGACCCAGTCGGGTGGTGGATTCCGGGACTGTGGTGAGCCCTCAATTAAATTCGGGACTGTGATTGATCGGGCAGTGGATTCCGGGATCATGATTAGTCGGGCAGATAAGAGGGCAGCTCAATTAAATTCGGGATTAAGATTGATCAGGCAGTGGATTCCAGGATCATAATTAATTGGGCGGATAGAAGAGCAGATGCTCCACATCGGCTTGAAAGTAGATCCTGCACTAGATTGTGCATGCTCCGTGCTCAACGAGGATGCTGATTTTTGAAGGGGGGTGTATGTAACATCCCGTAATTTCTAAAGAGATATAAGATATAGTATATAGTATATAATATATAAATAAAGAGGGGATGACAAAAATTGTAAATAATGTGAAATGAGGGGGGGTCCACGTGACTGAGAACAGCAGAGGCTGTTGCTGTAGCCGCTGATGTAGGCTGACGTCAGCACGAATGGGGCCCGCCCTTGCAGCTATTGTGCTGTTGTAGTCAGCAGGTGGCTGACATGTGGGGCCCTCTGATGGGGGGGTCTATAGATGAGGGCTCTCTGCTGTGTTTCTCTTGCTCACCGACGTGGGTGAGAGAGAGCAGTAGGGGTAAGTTGTAATAGTCCCATATCGGGAGTTCAAATAAAATAATTAACTATAAATATAATAGCCTATAATCAAGAGTCACCAATCCGGTTAACCACCTTTTGAGAGGCAGCATGTGGTGGACAGTTGTACTACACTATAAATAATTTGTCTGATAAATTATATAAATTGTCTGAGCTAGGGCAGGGGCGTTACATATATAGTGTAGAATTATTTGAGAAATGTGAAGAGAAATTTTTCTATATAGTTTGTATGTAGTTATATATTTTTGTATAGTTAATAACAATTTGTTTAAGTTGTAGTGTACTCTCGTTTATTATAAATGGCACGAACGATAGATAATGTGGAGGAAGGGACGAGTAGTAGACCTCCAATTACTCAAAGCGACGGACTACATACTTCTTTTGGTCCACCTCCTCGCGGTGGACGTGGTCGTGGTCGCGGTAGAACCGAGCGTACTAATGTAAGTGAATAATTATTTGTATTCGATTAGTTTGATTATCATACAATACAATCTAATATCGGTGTACTGATTTAAATTTTATTGTTGTGTAGGTCTCAACTAATCCTACCGCTTCACCAAGTGAGGCGGGCCCTTCTTCATCAGCCCCTGCTTCATCAGCTTATGTTCCTCCTGGAGGTCCAGGTCCTCAACCCTACACTACTTACTCTCCAATCGCAACACCGTTCGAAGGCCGTGTGGGAAGGCGAATCTAAGGAGTGTACATTTAGGGGGGGTCATTCACTTCCTATGCACCCACGGATTCACGAGATTCTACAGGATTGCGTAAATGTTTCACTGTAAATTTTATTCTTCCGCTGTGTAAAACCAAGTTGTAATCGAACTCTAATGTATTGTGGACGAAATTTTAAATTCCTTGTAAAATTGTACAAAGTGAAGTAAAGATCCTGTGGAATCTCGAATTTATTCTTATTTGGAATTCGGGGTGTTACACCTTGTGGACCTCCTGGATTTCTTCCCATGATGTTAGACTCAGAAGAATAATCGTTGTCGCATCGGCAAGACATAGAGGCGAAAGAACTGGATCGAACCCTCGACATAATATAAAATACTCACCTGGTTGTCGAAAGGACGTCGAAAAGCTTGTCGCCGGTGCCGGAACAGAAACTAGAAGAGAAGCTCTAGAGCAAGTGAGAGAAAGTAAAAGGTGAATGAGAAAGAGGAGGAGTATATATAAACGAATCAGGGATGCCTTGATCCCCACAACCAATCTTGACCGTCCGATTTGATCCAATGGTGGATAACATAAAAACTCCCGGATTTCCTAAATCGTGACATCTGCCGAGTCACGTGCAGCATACATGCCTTCACCATGGCCTCCATGAGCACAAACTGGCTTTCTAAAAATCAGCAAGTGTGGAACGCTCGGCGCTCGACAGTAACTTCGAGCCACCCAAAAAGTTTCCTACAGCCTTGCTTGATGTTCGACAGTGACTTCGAGCCATCCACAACATTTCACACAGTCTTGCTATCACTTAGCGCTCGACAGCGACTTCGAGCCACCCACAAGATTCCCTGGAACCTTGCTATCACTTGGCGTCCGATGGTGACCTCGAGCCACCTACAAGCTTTCATACAACCTCGCTCCCGCTCGACGTTCGACAATGACCTCGAGCTACCTACAAGGTTTCATACAGCCTCGCTACCGCTCGACGCTCGGCAGTGACCTCAAGCCACCCAAAAGGTCTCATACAGTCTCGCTACTGCTCAACGCTCAAACTTACCTCGAGTCACCCGCAAGGTTCCCTACAGCCTTGCTATCGCTCGATGCTCGGCAGTGACCTCGAGCCATCTACAAGATTTCACATAGCCTTGCTACCACTCGACGCTCGACGCTCGGCAGTGACCTCGAGCCACCCACAAGGTTCTCCATAGCCTTGCTATTGCTCTATGCTCGGAGCTCGGTGGTGCTCGGAACTTGGTGCAGAGCCCGAGCCATAAAGTAGTTGTGTTCGCAAAAACCAATCTTTCTGCCCCCGGTCACACTATCGACTGATTTTTCTCACGTGATTGAACTACTTCTCGACGGCTGAAACACCGAACCCTCCAGAAGTAGGGGGGGCCTATGATGTGGGAGAAAATTCGGCCTCATCTAACTGTCTGATCCCATCAAGATCCCGAAACCCATCAGAATATGCATGCATGCACCATGAGCCGTTAACCAGCCCTCTACACCCATCCAGTCAACAGAAAAGGGTCAACCTGGTCCACTAGGATTCCCTCTCTCTGCCTAAAAATAGCAGCCCCCCTCCACTGTGACCAAGTAATGAACATTTAGCCCCCAAACCCTAGATCTCATTTTCTCTCTGCCAGTCGCTGACTTGACCGTCGGAAGGTCCGCCGCCCAAAAAACCCCCGGTGTTTCTGAACTTTGTGCAGGTGTTCGGTGGCCAACAGTTGAGATCAACTATCAGCAGTTCCATTTCTCCTATCTCACACTAGACCCAGCTCTACGGTTGAAATCTGTCCATCCCCCTCGAAAATCGAACTCTTCATTTGTTGCTCACACACTCTAAAAACAGCAGCATCAAGCTGTTGCATAAGATAAACATTCTGTCTCTAAGCAGCAGCAGAAGGCTGTAATTTGGATCCTCTGTCAATAAAAATGTTGTAGCTATTTACAAGCAGGAAACAACATAGTTACTTGAAAATTAACCATATTTCCTTACATTTATGAAATTTAGCTATTGAATAATTACTAGACTAACAAACAACAATATTGACAATCAATATTACTGTTTTAGCATAATCCAATCTAACAATACAAGATAAGGACTAGTGTTCATGATAACAAATCTGTACATATAAATTAAGAGGCACAAGCAAATAAACAAACGAAGCAACACAACCATTTGATGTTGGACGAGCTTGTTTTTCTTTACTGTGAACTTGTTTTCTACGCTGCTGAATTGTGAAATGACACTGCAAACTTGAGGTGATCATGATAGAGCCAGATGTACGAAATCAATAGGAGTCATGAGCCGGACTATCCGAGTGCATGTCCATGGACGATTCGTTTGAGTTGGTTTCAGGTTTCTGAGACACATTTCCCGAATTCAGAACATTATCAGGATAACTCTCACCTCCTTGTGATACGTGATAAGATTGAATAGTACGGCGAATAGGGCTAGAGAGAGCATTTGAGAAAACTGAGTTCTTGGTTTGATCGACTTGGCCAGACCGTGAGCTAAGTCCAAATGAACCAGAAGCAGCTTGATATCTTGGACTTGGAGACATAGATACATCCTCTCCTCCACAATCAAGTTCATGCTACAAGACAAATAATTGAAGTTACATAGAAAGTTAAAGGTAATAAACAAGTAGAATTATTTGAGAACAACATGGCTTAATATGAAGGAGACAAGCACAATGGAATACAAAATCCAAACCACACATACCAGAGAATACAGTTATTCACACAATTTACTTAAAACAGTTCAAATTGCAATTAACAATAGAGAGGAAAGGGCCAACTATTTCTATGTTCTAATTGAAACATCAAACAGTTATAGGAAGCTATTTTAGTTATTCACACATTTTACTTAACAATTGAAATTGCAGAGATTAGGGCCCACTATTTATAACTATGTTCTAATTGAAACATCAACAGTTATGGAAGCTTCTTGCACAAAAACATGGCTGCTTAGATGGTGAGCAATAGCCTATAACCCAGCACTGACACGGAAGCTCAGCCATTTAAAATTCGAATAAATCATGAAATTTCGAATTATCACATAGAGAACCACTGCATTAGCTTTTAATATAATTCAAGATCCAGTTGAACTTATGTTGTTTGCAACCATCAGCAAGTAGAAGATAAAAGACGTTTAACCATATCAGACTCCTAAGGTTGGTAACTAAAATAACTTAACAAGCAATAAGATTGAATTGAAATCAGTGTAATGGCTTGTACATGTCCTGATGGTGTTAGGGTCCTGGCATAGTTTCACCATCACATGTATAAAAACCAATCCATTATTTTAACTATTGGTTTTCCCAACCTCAACGGTGACTATATATGCTAGACATAACCCAAATCATACAAGGGAATCTTTGCATAAGAGATAAGAACAAAGCGGGTTCTAAGTTGTAATATATACCGTTTGTCTGCAAAGCAAAGTCGGAAACACACTTTGCACGAAGAATTGACTAGAAATAGTGTAAAAACTAACAGTAAATGAATGTAAATATAACAAGTACCGCGAAGAACAATTATCTCCATATAATAATATCTGATATAAGCTGTGAGATTGGTTACATGACATTTGAAATTTTAAGTTGTGGAATACGAAGATGAAACAGAACACAACCAACCAAAAAATGTCACAACAGAAAGTACAAACAACTTCAAACCTCCAAGTGGGCAACTATATCAGCTGCTGTCACTCTGGGCGACTCTTCATGCTGCCTTAAAACCCATTGGTAGAGCTTCTCCTGCACAGAAAAGAAAGACATGTATCAATCTTACTATCTATACCATATGGAATCATTTATACAACACTTCAATATGTTTCACCAACTATAAAAAATAAAAATAAAAGTAAAGAAAGATAAGAAAGAAAAGAAGCTCATCAAAGGGTGAAATTCCAAATCGCAGTCTCTATAACTAAAATAAGATCGAAGCTGCTAAATGTGTATTGTACTAGAACTTCACCCTAGAGCGGGTCTAGACACATGCAACCAAAACCTAGTCCTATTAGGCTTAAGGCCGAAACAAATGCATGACGAATAGGTCACTTACTCATCCCTATATTTGTGTCCTCCAGTATTATTATCGGTAGCTCTGATTGAGGATAACAATGGAGCACAACTTGAGATGGTTAGGGCATGCATAATGGAGACTAGTAATGACATGAATAAGGAAGAGAGGTAAGATTGTAAATAATGAATAATGAAAAAAAACTCCAGACTTAAACTGACTGAGGCAATTACAAAGGAAAATATATAACAAATGAGATGGCTCTTAATAGAGCTAAGGGGAAAAGATGCTTCATGAGTTCAACCCAATATAAAGGCTTTGTTATTGGTGTCGGCATTGTAGATAATGTTGTTGTCGTGTCTGGAGCAAATATGTAGAAATTTACTTTGGATGTGAATTGTTTAAAGACAAAATCAATCTACTTTCTATAAACCTTTACAAATTAGTTTGTCGAAGATGCAAATGACTTCAATAGGCTACTTAGAGCCATCAACTCAAGAAAAATGAGCTTATGAAGATGCACTTTTACAAAATTAAATTTTAACATAATTTTGTCTGAACTCGTATCTTCTTTGTTTATCCATTTTATACTATCTTCAACTAAATTCAAACTCGTTCAGTTGACAAAGAAGGACTTAAAGCTTGAAGTACAATTAAAGCACAAGTATGAAGATACTAGCATAAATATAAAAGAGATCATGTTATTTTCTCATTATAGATTATTTAGACTTGGTATATGATAAAGGTATGGTGTCCAAACAATTGGTAGTTGAATATCCACCACTGCAAGTAACTTGACAGCAAGTTACATGACAGATGTACACCCATTTTTAAATGTGATAGATTCAAATAACAATTCATTTTTATTTTTGATAAAAGATAATCGTTAAATTCTAACCAATGTTGAAAAAAGTGAAAGCTTCTAACGTACCGCTCCACCTCTTCGCAGCGCAAAGGGTAAATAGCGTAACGTAAAGTGTTCGCTACGTGAATTATAATTTTTATTTTTTTAAAAAAAATCTCAAATAAATACATTAAACATTTTCTATATAAAAAAATCAGAGATTTTTGAGATTCTAATACATTGATATTGATATTGATATTGGTTTCTTTAGAAAAGTTATATTGATATTGGTTAAACTATTTATTAAGAAAAGTTACATTGATATTGGTTTCTTTAGAAGATTGCACGCAAATATTGTTGATACAAACCATGTCACATATACCCTTTCATTATTTGTTAATTAATGGAGTAATAGAGTAACCTATAGTTCAAAATAATGTTTCCAGCATAAATGAAATAGTGCAAAGCTACGGCGAATTTGAACTATTTTAAGGTGCATTGAAGCGCAATCCTTGGTACGTAGCGAGCTTTCTTAACCACGGTTTCTCAGTATTTACACACTGCAGTGTAAACAAGCAGAAATCTTCTGCATGCAAAAGAGTGCAAAAAATCAGCAGTCCAATGATTTTTGATCAATCAAACTAAATCAAAAACTTCTTATTAAACCAGATTACTTAACACATGCAATACACACAAGATATGAATATTATGTTTAAGGATAAATAAAAAAGCTCACTTAAAAAACAAAGATTTCACTTTTGTTTTATTTTAAAAAAAGAAAGAAATACTTTGAAATAGGACAACTCAACAAGGTCTGTGTGATAGTATAGACAATTAATGTGTGAAGGTTTCACACATATTGCGTGTGGGCTGGCTTCACAACTCCTACAATATATATACAACTTACACAGTGTTTGGTTGGAGGGGAATGGAGGGGGGGGTCTTTTTTTAAATATTTCTTGTTTGGTTCAGGGGAGGGGAGGGGAATGGAGGGGTGCAGAATCCCTTCTGAGCCACTTTTGGCTCCCTCCAATATTAGGGGATTTGGAGGGGAGAGAAATTGGGTCTAAGTATTGGACTAAATTACCCTTTTTATATCCCTAATATAAAAACCAAATATGGCTAATCTCTCTTTCTCCCCCTCACCCTCCCGCTCATCGAGATTATCCCGCTCATCCTCTCAACCGTCGCTCATCCTCAAACCCTCCCGCTCATCGAGCCTCTCTCTTTCCGTCTTCTTGGATTCAGATAACAACTTTTTTTTAATAATGTTAAAAACGGAATATAGTTTACACTTGTATCATTCAAGTGTAAAAAAAGGAGACTGAACTCTGCACTTAAATCCTTAGAGGTTTTTATGTCATTAATAAACCTTTTATAGTGATTATAGTGATTATATACAACAACAAAAAGTTTTCTGTACAGATACAATGATTCAATATTCAGTATGTGCTAAAAATCATCCCGGTACTAGACAGGTTTACTGTACAGTTTAGCACCTTGAAATCTTGTATCCCTGTTAGTATTTTTTTCTCTTTTGTGTATGAAAAAAAATTGACATCAACCAGAGAGCCTCTGCCTCATTGTGTCAGTATGTTGATTGCTAAGGGAAGGCGAAGAAGAAGGATGGACATGATCCACTCAGTAGGGGAAAGCAAAACTAGCAGCACCGGATCTGTTGAATTTATCATGTCTAATCTGATTGCTGCATCGAAATGGATATAAATTGCCATTGCAATCAACTTTTTTATTAAAAACTGCACTGTAGTGATAAGCCTGATTGATATTTAAGGATAGTACAGATTTATGGCACACGAAAATGGGAATTCCAACTATTATATCAAATTATGATCCAGATAAAATCCGGCATGACCAGTAGATGTGTTCATATCGTGGTACAGTGTGTTATAGAACGATGAAGGCAAAGTTCGGAACTAAAGACCAATTTGTTAAAAAAAATATAAAGTTAGATAATGACCAGTAGATGTGTTCTATTGTCGGTTAGTGAATGACGTGACTCTTTTGAAGGGACTTGTTGGCCATATTGTAGATTAGCCACATACAAGTTGAACTCCTGAATACGATCATGGGATTTGTTGGCCATCTTTATCACCAACAACATTATGCAAATACAACCTATAATATATATATATATATATATATATATATATATATATATATATATATATATATATAATTTTTCCCTTGAGATATTGTTATAGAATCCATAGTTTAGCATTCTTAGGCTAAAGGCACTAGTACTACCAAACATTTGTATTGATTGCTATAGCAACAATATCTATCAATCAAACTGCCTTCATTATTTTGTTTATATTACCAAATTAGAATTAGAAACAGTAATGCACAGGCTCGGATAAAATGTAAAAGGGTATAAAAGTAATTTAATTATAAAATTCATTCCATCCACTTGTAAACCAAACAAGAAGATAATTATTTTTCCTCCCCTCCCCTCTCCTCCTTTGAACCAAACAGAGTCTTGATTAGAATCTCTCCCCTCCCTTTCCCTCCCCTCCATTAAAATTCCTCCCCTCCCCTCCCCTCCCCTCCCCTCCCCTCCTTTGAACCAAACAGAGCCTTAAGGATACTTTGTATTTTAACCAAAAGCTATGCAGACTTCTTGCATAATACATCTTTCTTCCCTCCCATAATCTTAATTATGTAATTACAAGTTCTTTTTATTAAAAAAAACCGATTTCAACTTTACTTAAAAATTAAAGAATGATCCGTTATTTTTAACTTATAGAAAAAAGAAAAAGCTAAGATCCCATTATTTACTCTCAAGCAATGGAAAAAATTTATTTTTAGGCAAAATTTACGAAAGGAAAAATTAGACTTTCTTTAAAATGTTTAGATAATTATATTCACTAGTAATCACAAAATCAAGGTATTATCGAATTTTGTGCTTAGTCACCTTGGAAAAAAAAATTCTATCATACAATCGCACCATAATTGACAAACTGGTCTGAAGGACTAGAATTCATCATTGCAGAAGCCGAACAAAACCCTATCTATAATAGTCTAAAGCAATAGATAAAACGAGAGAAGAAAGAGTATAAAAGAGAGAGAAGATGAGAACATGTCGGACGAAGATGGTGAAAATATTGGACGAAGAGAACCACTGAGAGTCAAGAGTTGATGCTAATGCTACTGAGACATACACTCATCAACCTAGAACCATTCGCAATAATGGTTACATCGACATAAAAGGCATGCCTTGTAGAAAAAATATGTTGCTTGAAAATTCGGTGATCAACTTATCATCACATAGACAAACAAATTCTTCTTAATCACTATGATTCGGTGAACACATCGACAACATTGTATCTATATCCTCCTTCTAGAGATCCAACTCTTCCAATACCCAATTTGATGCCACTTTATCCACAGTTAGTCATAAGGATTAGAAGAATGAACATTTTATGGGGAAACATTTTATGAGGAAGGGGGGGGGGGGGGGGGGGGGGGGGGAGATAGAGGAACACAAATTGGAAAGAAATAAAGAATGACAAAAGAAATTTGAGAAGTGACAGCAGGGAATCCACGTTTCCAGAGTCGACACTTTTGAGAAAAATTGAAAACTTTAAGCTCAACAAAATCGAGGTTAAGTGAAGTCTTGAACGAGGTTTTTACTTTTAAGGTATTTAGATGCCAATATCTTACATCTATAAGTTTGTAATTCGAAATTTGATTATCTAAAATAAAATTTCAAGATATTTCGATATACTTATTTTGTATGAATTTATAATTCACTTTTTTTAAAAAAAATTGGGGATCATTCCTACTTCTTGTAGAACCAGTTTGTGTGTGTGTTCCTGTTCAATTTCATTCTAGATTTGGCAATGAAGATATAGAATAATAATTGATCTTTAGAAAGGGGACATATTGGAAAGTTGTATGTGTAAACAAGAAAAGGTTCACAAAACTCTTTGAAAAAACTGCTGACAATGTCGTCATTAGAGAAGTTGACATGCTCATAATTCCAGTCGTGCAAATCCATTAACTTTACAGCCATATCGAGGGGCTTGACCATTGCTTGTTGGAGCTTTCAAAACTATCACAGACAATACTAACTCTCCTTTGCAGACTGACATGTTGATATTCAGTTCTTCCTTAGACAGTGTTGATACAAGGTTAGCACCTATTTGCACAAATTTTAATTTAAACTACAAACCTACCGATTGGCGGTTGACATTGGTGTTAATATTCATGTTTAACATAACATATAATCAGTTTTATCTTACCAAAAAAATTGGAAAAGATGAATCAGTGTTGATAAGCAGATAAGCAGCAGCTCAAGTTTTGCAATATTTCAAGTAAAGCTATTTTTTGGGAAGATCTTTCCTCTGCATAAGGTGTAGATGTAGATGTGGCAAAACTCACCCAAAGCTTGATTTTTGGTTTTTGCAGGATAACATGGGTATATAAGCTTGCAGTAGAGTTAGATAGAGTAGTTGTCTCTTAAAATTAAACTTCTATTGGGAAAGGCATATGCATGTGGAGGTTTATTCACACTCTCTATACATTCTCAATTTAACGAATTGAATAATATTGTCAGTTCATCTACTTCAGTTAGTTCTATTGTTGAATCAACTAACAGTTCATATGACAAATTTGGAAAGACAAATTTCAGTACTGCGAATAGAAAGATTTATCTAGACTGGTTGGCTTGTTGCCTAGATTTAAGATTGAAGATAAAGAAATGTTTTAGATATGCACACAAACGAAGAATGATTTCTTTAGCCTTGTTGCCTAGATTTGAGATTGAAGATAAAGAACTTTTTGAGGCATGCAAACAATCAAAGCAACCAAGGAAATTGCAAGCTCCTTGAATTTAAACATACCGATGTATGTGAACTCATCACATTTAACTTGAGGAGGTAAATGTTACTTTATGGAGTACATTTCTTCAGATACTATGTATCTCTAATATTATAATGGGAGGAGGCCTTAGTGTCATTTGTCATTTTGTCATTCTACCAACATGTGCAACGCACGTACATAACTAATATAAAGGAGGTTTCCGGTTCAAATCCTCCCTATGTCAGAGTTTTTATTTTTATTTTTTGAAATTATTAAAACGTGCATCGCACGTGTAAATTACTAGTACTATTAAATGAAAAGATGAACTTTTACAAAAAAAAAAAAAAATTGCTTTCAGAACTGAAGTTGAATGTCATCTCTCTCCTTGCATGGGGATATGTTACGGAATATTCGCCAAGTTAAATATATTCTTTTCTGCCAGCACTTTTTATTCACATCAAATGCCCAAATGGAGCTTAAACAGCAAGAAAACTATTAACTAATCCACACACATCAATTGCTCGAATCCTCAACCTTAACCTAATTAAATTCCCCCAAAATAATCATAATCTATATAAATTTCATATCGAAAGAGAGAGATAGAAGAAGAACCAGAGCGTGGAGTTCGCCGGCCTGGAAGGAGAGCTTCTGCTGGTTCATGGATTGGGTGTAGATCTGAGACAGCGAGTTGGCGGCGCTGCAGAACGTCGAGTACATGCTCCTCTCCACCTCGTCCATTCGGCTCGCCTCCGATTTCCTCTTCTTCGCCATCTCCCCCAATTTTGAGTTCGATCGAAACCCTAGAAAAATAAATTAATTAATTGACAAAGAAGGAGGAGGAGGAGGGGGAGGAGGAAGAAGATGATGGGTAATCTTCTCCGATGAGGGGTGTGGTGCGCGCGGTCTGTGGTGGGGGCCTTACTTTGGTGTTTGTTTTTATTTGGGATAATTTAGCAAGAGTTTCATCCAGTACCAATTTCACTATTATTTTGTTCACTACTTTAGATGGCATATTTCTATGAGAGAGTTCTCCCATCTAATCTATCTTTCTCTACTTATTGGAGTGTGCCACATAAGGTAGTGAAGAGAATTGTAGCGAAATTGGTAGTGGATGTAGCATTACTCATTTAGCAAATGCCCCGTTCAAAATGAGTAATGCTACAACTACAACCAATCTTACTATATTTTTCTTTACTATCTTAGGTGGCACACTACTATTGAAAATTCATACCGCCCACTCTACAATAATCTCCACTAATAGTGTGCCACCTAAAGTAGTAAACAAAAATATAGTAAGATTGGTTGTAGGTGTAGCATTACCCGTTCAAAATATATAGACTAGCATATACTCCCACTATTTTAAAAAATTAAAAAATACCCCTACTTTGGACGGAATCGTTAAAATACTGGTTAAGTGAACTCACGTGCGTCACACATGATATATAAAATAACCTAAATACTCACGATAAAATGTATTTTAGCAAATGCCCTCATTCAGAATGTGGAAAATCGCATATACCCCCGCTATTTTAAAAACAGAGGATATTTGGGTTATTTTAGCATATGCCTTTATACAAAATACGGAAACTAGCATATACCCCCACTATTTAAAAAAAAGCTAAGAAGTACCGTCAGTTTTAAGAGCATCCACAGTCGTTCGATGTAAAAATGGCAAAATGTATATTTTGGCGATCCATTTTGACGAAACGCTGTAGTCATCAAATGGCAAAAAAATACATAAATTCGTTTAAAAAAAACAGATGAAATTTCGTCTATCATTAAAAAATAATTTATACACGCCGAAACTTAGAAAATATTAATAAAAAATGCGGGACCCAAAGAAAAAAAGTTGCAAAATAACCGGATGTTTCGTCCGGGTTTTAAGGAAGTTTTTTTTTGCAAAAAAATTGCAAAAACAATTTTAAAAAATAGTTTGTAAAAACTATTTGCAAAAACTATTTTAAAAATTGCAAGATTTTTTTTTAAAAATTTGAAATTATTTTTTTAAAAAATTTGGATTGGGACGAAACATCATGTTCGTTCCAAGCCTTAAATTCATTTAACCGGTTAATTTATTTATTTGTTTTTTTTACTTCCGTCCGATTAATTAAAAATATAATTAAATAATCCAAACGTCAGCTAAAATATGCATTTTGCTATTTCGAATGCTATTTTTCCCTTTCTATTGTAGCCGAATTGCCAACAAATAGCAAAATAGCTTACGACTATGTGCGCTACAGTACACAAAAAATGGAAAAAAATGGCAAATAAGCAAACGACTGTGGATGCTCTAACAGAATAGTTATAGGATTTTTAATACTATATAATACGTGTTTGTTGTTTTGACAAAAGAAATAGTAATGCCAGCATCAATGCTTTGTTTCCACATCTCAACTTTGGTGTTGTTGAAGATGATGTACACCATAGTGTGACAATAGGTAATACCATATTAACAAAGTTTGTGATGATTTGTTAAATTCACAAATTATTTATGAATAAATAATTTGCCGAACAAATTCGCGAATTATTTGTAGGTTTGAATTTAATTCCCGCAGTTCGCGAATTATTCACGAAAATCACAAATTAAACAAATGTTTCGCTAATAATTCGCGAATTTAGCGAATTATATAATAAATATTTATGGATTTATATATATTTTTACTTAAGTGATGAGTACTAACTACTTAGATGCATTAAATTTTGTATTTATTTCTTTCCGAACTTTTGCCAAATTTTTTACCCAATTTGCAGATTTTTGTTGATTTCCGAATATTAAATCTTGTCGAATTATTTATAAACGGCGAATTTGTGACTATGGGTCATACACAAGCTACTGTTGAACCTATTGTGAATGAAGATTATGGATATGATGATGCTCATTCTAGAGTGGAACATGAGACCACACAATCTGTTGTAATAGATTATAGTACACAAGCTAGTGATGATGCAAAACAAT
This sequence comes from Hemerocallis citrina, assembly GCA_017893485.1. Taxonomy (NCBI): domain Eukaryota; kingdom Viridiplantae; phylum Streptophyta; class Magnoliopsida; order Asparagales; family Asphodelaceae; genus Hemerocallis; species Hemerocallis citrina. Next base: position 17,006,220 of record CM030358.1, on the reverse strand, counting down.
ATGTTGTAATAGATTATGATTTAAATTTGTATTTTTTGGGGTAAAAATCTGATGTGGAACATCTTTCCATTACATTGTTATCATCAGTCCATGAAGAAAGTTGTTCAGACTGACTAACAATACATAACACTCACATTTTTCACAATACCTAAGACTGAAATAGTGGAGGTATATGCTAGTTTCCGTATTGAATGAAGGCATTTGCTAAAATATCAACAATATCATTTTTTTAAAATAATGGGGGTATATGCTAGTTTCCACATTCTGATTGTGAGTATTTGCTAAATTACATTTTATCGTTGGTATTTAGGTCATTTTACATATTATGTGTGACACACGTGAGTTCATTTAATGAGGATTTTAACGATTCCGTCAAAACTGATGGTATTTTTTAATTTTTTAAAATAGTGGGGGTATATAATATTCTGATTGTGAGTATTTGCTAAATTACATTTTATCGTTGGTATTTAGGTCATTTTACATATTATGCGTGACACACGTGAGTTCATTTAATGAGGATTTTAACGGTTCCGTCAAAACTGATGGTATTTTTAAATTTTTTAAAATAGTGGGGTATATAATATTTTCCACATTTGAATAGGTCATTTGCTAAATTATCCATTTTTATTTTTGGAGATTTTTGTGAATCTTTTCTGGGGCCCTCAAGTTTTATTACTGGGCAGTGGATCGGGAAGGGATATGGGCCTGTCCCACGGGAGCCCATGGTCGAAGTCACAATGACTCTTAATTAACACTCCGTTTCACATTGCTTTACTAGTTTTAATTATAAATGCTCTTAAGACTTAAAATAAATGTTGAGAAACCTTCCGTTGCTCACCAATCTGGTGAGTACTCTTGTGAGCACTCGCTCAGAACCGTTCGATTTCAGATCGCATCATCATGCTCATCTAAGGGTCAATACTCTCTCCGCTCAAACTAGTAATGAGAAGGACATTTTCAACAATTACTCTCTCCATTTCTCCCCAATCTGTCGAAATCCCCAATCTTCCTCATCTTCCTCACGCTCAACTTCCCCAAACCCGATCTTCCATTTCTTCCTCACGCTCAAGCCCAGACCCTATCTCCTTCTTCCTCACGACACGCTCAAGCCCAAACCCTCCTCAAAACCGTTCGAGATCGAAACCCTACTCAAAATCCGAAAATTCAACAAATTGAAACCCTACTTGCTCACCTTTTCCCCTCTCTCTCTCTCTTTCTTTCATCGACGAAGCTCCTCTCCAAATCGAGGGAACCCGAAGAAACCCTAGCCCCGAATCCCCTACTTGATGATTTCCAGATCTGTACGGTGATGAAGAAGAAGTGGAGTGGTGGTGGTGGTGGTGGTGATGTTGTTAGATGAAGAAGAAGTGGTGTTAATTTGTATTTTGTACTTTGTGAAATTAGAAAGAAGAAGAAGTGTTAATTTGTATTTTGTGAGCAGCAACAGATCTTAGTAGATCCGCAAGATATTCTCTAATCATGATCTGAAAGCTTCGGAGTGTATGAAGAAGTTTGAGGAAGACGAATCCAAAGAAGTCTTGGTCTCTGGTCATCTGCATACTTCATTTTCTGCATGTTGATTGTCTTTGTTTTTCGGGGTTCATTTGGGACTCTGATACCTTTGATTGAATGTCAATGAACATCTTGCTTGAAATTATCAGTTTGCATACCTTATTTTCTTGCTTGTAATTTTTTCCCTTGTTACCAAAATTGTGCTGAATAAATGCTAGCTTCATGTACAAGATTGGTTGAAGCTTAAGTATTCACTATTTCCCTTTCTGACAATTGATTCAAGATTTTTTGTACATGGAAATCTGCTGTCAGTTCTCTTAAATGTTAAAAAAGAATTCTATTTTTTGTACATGGTAATTTGCTAGTAGTCTGGTTACCTCAAAATATTTTTTGTGAAGCCAATTCAAAATCAGTGTTGGATGTGAGATGCATTTCAAGTATCATTAGTGCCACCATTCATGCCCACAATAACAATAAATAATAGCATTTGTCACCATCATGAATATAAGCAAACCTAATCAAGACTATTTTGTTAGTAGTCATAGTATTCTTGCCATTATCTATTTCTGAAGATAATGGTTTCCATTGCTATGTTTAGATAATATACAGTTCCGTTGTGATTCCCAGCAAATCTATCTTTTCTCGAGTATCGTTCATTCCACTAATGCAACTGCCAGGTAAAACCTTTCGAGCTGATAAAACAAATTGAAAATTTTCCATCAGTTAGAATGACATCGAACAACAAAAAGATGGACTTTTATTAGGTGTGATATAGAGTTTGGTTAAACTGATTAATTACCACGATGCTGGTCAAAAATTAATTACCATGATCAATGGAAGTCTGGGATCGAGTTCCAAATTCCAACGGGCTCTCGTGTCAACAGACAGAAATAAACAGTTCTCAATTGCAAACAAATTCCCGAATCACAAGATTTATTTGATCTCATATGACAAGCTTCATATAAGCAAACCTGCAGCATTAATAAGCCACATAATTTTATTGGTAATGGGAATACCAGAATCTCATAGCTAATAGCCATTACAAGCTCAACTACGTTGCAACCGAAAATACACTACATATCAGTAACAGTCTTCGCGCAACTCAAAGAAACACACTGTCATACAAACCAAACATATAATACAATTGATTTGTAGCTCAGATGGTAAGGGGAGTTCTTAGGATTGAGACAAGGCTACGATGTAAGTAGCCCCTTTATTCCAAAAAAAAAAAAAATATTCGAAAGTTGACCGAATGGAAGTAAAGGCTTTAGAAGCTGGACCTATGAGACACTCAAATCGGAAAATGTGTTTGCCACATCAATCACGAAACGGTATCTGACATCATTATTGGCAAGCATTTCCATTGCTGTGTTGACATAATCTGCAGAAATAAGCTCGATGTCTGCAGTTATGTTGTGCTTTCCTGCAAAATCTATCATATCCTGGGTATCCTTCAACCCACCGATGAGACTGCCTGATATAGTCCTCCCACCTGAGGAACAACATCAAAAGAAATCCATCGATTAAATTAGAATAAATGACAACAAATGCCATATTCATTGCGTTTGATAAGCAACTGAAGCACACATTTGATATGGTTTTTCTAGCAACCAACTGAAGCACACAACTGAAGTCACACTGTACTCTTGTGAATCACAAACAAGGTTACATTTGATTGAAAAAGAAGAAGTAATTATTTGGTTTTGCTAGCAACTTTACAACAAAACAGAAACTAACATGACCACGTAAAGTCCAACTAATTGTGACCCATCAGTTTAGCAAATAATTTTGAGTAGTCACTGAAAGCATGCTACATTCCAGAAATACTTACAAAGTATGCTCCACTTCTGGACCTCATTCAAGTGTCTAGTACAGACTAGAAAAAAGTATGCTAATTGAACACAACCGGCTCTTAATCGAACACAACCAACTCTTATGTCCAGTACCGACTAGAAAAAAGAAAAAACAATCACAACAAACACAGGTGAAGTCAACAACGTAAGTCAGCCTTGGGACCAGTCGCAGTAGCAATGGCCTCTACCAGATTTGCCCTCGCAGAACACTTTGGCAGTCCAGCATTTGCCCTCGCCGTTGTGGATTGCATCAAATTAGATGGAGAAAAAAAATTGTTGAAGTATTGCTGACTCAAGTTACTTGTTTGAGCTGGAGTTAGATTCATCACCTGTTGAAGTAGAGCTGACTCAAGTTAGGTGGTGCACAAGTGTTAACTTCAGGTATTGGACAAGTCGATTGCAGCTGACTTCCGGAGCTGCTACTGTTGCTTGGAGCTGCTGCCTGGAGCTGTTGCTTCATTCACCTCTTCCGTGTTGAAATAAGGAAAATAAAATCGCATTAGGGGGTTTAGCACAAAAAGAATTCATTCAAAAAATTTAAAGAAGAAAAAATAGTAGGCTCAGAACTGTTGTTTCTAACTAGGGCTGCATTGACGTGCCATGCCAACTAGTTGAAATAAGTGAATAATAAAATCATTAGTTCAAATCCAGCAATTAAAAGTGAGAATGATACCCCAAAATGCATTCTCAGCAAAATAAACTCAGCAATTAACAATGAGAATAATACCCCAAAATGCATACTCAGCAAAATTAACTCAGCAATTTAGTCAGTGAGAATAAGCCCAAGTGTACTCTCAGTGAACCAACAAAGTAACTGACCAAAGTTACTAAGCAAAATAAGCACAAGTGTACTCTCAGTGAACCAACAAAGTAACTGACCAAAGTTACCAAGTGTCCTTCTCATTACTGGTTTGAGCGGAGAGAGTAATCACCATTAGATTAGCATGATGATGCGATCTGAAATCGAACGATTATGAGCGAGTGCTCACCAGAACAGTGAGCAACGGGAGGTTTCTCAAACCAGTAATGAAAAAAAAAATCATCAATTAACAGTGAGAATAATACCCCAAAATGCATACTCAGCAAGCTGGGCACAGCAATTAACAGTGAGAATAATACCCCAAAAGCAATTAAGTCACTGACCAAAGTTACTGACCAAAGTGAACCAACAAAGTTTCAGATCAAACATCAAACAGCAACCTCAAGAATTTTCAGATTACCAGTTTCATTCATCACTGCCTACCACCAAAACAAAAGAAAGATAGAAAGACCAATACCCCAAAATGCATAAATCAGAAATGAATACTTCCCTAATCAATTTGTTGGTGTCCATCTTGTTAGAGTATCATCAATATTTTTGTTGGTATGCAAAACATTACCTGCCAATTTGAGTAAAAACAAAGACAATCAACATGCAGAAAATGAAGTATGCAGATGACCAGAGACCAAGACTTCTTTGGATTCGTCTTCCTCAAACTTCTTCATACACTCCGAAGCTTTCAGATCATGATTAGAGAATATCTTGCGGATCTACTAAGATCTGTTGCTGCTCACAAAATACAAATTAACACTTCTTCTTCTTTCTAATTTCACAAAGTACAAAATACAAATTAACACCACTTCTTCTTCATCTAACAACATCACCACCACCACCACCACTCCACTTCTTCTTCATCACCGTACAGATCTGGAAATCATCAAGTAGGGGATTCGGGGCTAGGGTTTCTTCGGGTTCCCTCGATTTGGGGAGGAGCTTCGTCGATGAAAGAAAGAGAGAGAGGGGGGAAAAGGTGAGCAAGTAGGGTTTCAATTTGTTGAATTTTCGGATTTTGAGTAGGGTTTCGATCTCGAATGGTTTTGAGGAGGGTTTGGGCTTGAGCGTGTCGTGAGGAAGAAGGAGATAGGGTTTGGGCTTGAGCGTGAGGAAGAAATGGAAGATCGGGTTTGGGGAAGCTGAGCGTGAGGAAGATGAGGAAGATTGGGGATTTCGACAGATTGGGGAGAAATGGAGAGAGTAATTATCGAAAATGTCCTTCTCATTACTGGTTTGAGCGGAGAGAGTATTGACCCTTAGATGAGCATGATGATGCGATCTGAAATCGAACGGTTCTGAGCAAGTGCTCACAAGAGTGCTCACCAGATTGGTGAGCAACGGAAGGTTTCTCAATAAATGTTTGATAAACTTTTATAGTGTGTTTACTCAAAAAAAAAAAATCTTCTAAAACTACTATTTAAATCTTTTTTCTGAAAGCATCAAAAGTTGAACAATATTTTTTTGAGAAAGCGTTTTTCATTCACAACAATACCTAGGGGTGGCGAACGGGTCGAACGGGCCGGTCTGGGCCCAACCCGTGCGGGCTGGCACGCTCGAGTGGGCGGGCCGGGCCGGGTTGGCGTCTTATGCGGGCCGGGCCGGGCCGGGTTAATTTCGTATTTGGGTGGCCCGCCCAACCCGTGAACCCTTTAGGGCTCAACCCGGGTTGGGCAGGGTCGACCCGCGGGTTGGCCCGTTTAATAATATATATATATTATTATTATTATTATTATTATTATTTTTGTTTGGTAGCTTAAATTGAACTAATAATAATAATAATTTTACAAATGATGTATACAATTATACAAACAACCATATTTTTGTTTGATGAATATTACATTTCTTAAAAAATTATAATACTAAGTAAGTAATACTACTAATAAGTAATAATACTACAATTCTTCAAATATCCCCAAATGATGTTTAATTATAATACTAAGTATGTAATTCAGTAATAATACTAATAAGTAATAATACTACAATTCTTCAAATTGAATCAAATATCCCCAAATGATGTTTAATTATAATACTAAGTAAGTAATAATACTAATAAACAAAAAAAATCGTAATAATAATAATAAGATTGAAAGAGTGAAATTGACAACAAATTTTGAAATTTTATTCATATGAATTTAAGTTGTACAATTTGAACAATTTATAACGAAATGAAGAATTCAATTCACAAATAAGTTTTATACAATAACATATTTCTTATGTACAATTTTAATTGACTACAATTTTTCTAATTTAATATAACAAGAAAAGCTATTGTTGTTGTTGTTGTTGTTGTTGTTGTTGTTGTTGTTGTTCTTCAGGCGAGTTGCTCCCACTTGTGGAACTCGATAGTGCTTTTCCTTGCGTCCTATCTTCAGCCTTCAGCCAGTCTTCTGTGCATACGAGCATCTCTAACGTCTCGGGCTTCAATCGATTCCTGTAATCAGATAGAACCCTGCCACTTGTAGAAAATGCACTCTCAGAAGCAACTGTAGAGACAGGAGGAGTTAGTAAATCTTTAGCCATAATTGATAGAATACTAAAAGTGTGTTCATGTTCTTTCCACCACTGTAAAATATCTATTGCAGAAGTAAAAGGCTCAGCATCTTGTTGGTTATACCAATTTAATTCATTTGGTTGATTAGTCCTAGGTTTTTTAGATTGAATTTTTTCAAGTAAACTAAATGTTCTATCACCAATTCTACTTTTACCTTTAGAACTACCAGAAGAAGAACTAACTACAGAAGTTGTACTACTAGAAGCAAAACGTCTATCATAATAATCATACAAGTTATTTAACGTAGATTCAAACTGAACTAAAAAACTAGCGCAATCAATTGTTAATTCTACAATGTTCTCTAAATATCCAAAAAACATTTCTATCGAATTCTTCGTACCTTCTAATTTGATACGAGGATTCATAACAGTAGCAACACAAATCAACATAGGAGGAGGAAAATAATACTTCAAAAATTTTGTAAATGCAGGTTTTACAATGTCACTAATATGGATATCATTTAACATTTCGTTAAATATTTGCATCATGCTAACTAATTCAATAAAAATGCTACTAGAAGTAGATTCATATGTTTTTGAAAATTTTAAAATTGCGGTTTTAAAAGGTTCTAAAAATTTCAACAAAGATTCAGCAAAAAACCAATCGGCGGGAGTCATTTCAAAATTAGGCATATTTTGTGCGATACAAAAATCATTTACAACTGCTTTATATTCGGTGACAACATTTAGTAAATTAAAAGTAGAATTCCATCGGTGTCTAACATCCTTTGGAAATTTTCTAAAAGGAACATTTCTAACTCTACACCAAGCTTTCCATTCTTGTAGAATGCTTGGTTTTAATGCAATGAAATGTACACAATTTTTAATTTTAACTATATATGGATCAGCTATACCTAATGCATCTTGAACACATAAATTTATAATATGACATGCACACCTAACATGAAAAATATTGTCAGATGGAGGGTTTAATATTCTTTTTAAAGTATTAATTGCTACATTGTTGTTAGATGCATTATCAAAACTAATAGCCATAATTTTATCGCGAATATGAAAAACATCACAAATTTCTATAATACGGTTTGCTATTTCAGCGCCACTATGGGGATACGGCAACGACGCAAGTGATATGATTCTTTTATTAAGAATCCAATCATTGTCGATCCAATGACAGGTTATTCCCATCGTTGGAATATTGTTGACACCCGTCCAACAATCCGAAGTTAAACTAACCCTACAAGTTAAACTCCATAAAATTGCAATCAAAGCGTCCTTCATTTTCATGTACACTTTAAAACAATCCGATTTGCAAGTATTTCTCGGAATTCTTTTAAAATGAGGGTTTAAGACCGTTTGATTAAAATTTTCCAAGTTCCTACTCTCGAGATAGGAAAATGGCAACTCTTCCTTAATGACTAATCGGTCCATTTCCCGACGAACAAGTTCGGGATCATAAGGGTGGCTATCTACTTGACCGGTCCTAGGGTTGATTTTTTGTTGGCCTTGTATTTGATCAAGAAGTTCTTTATGATTATGTTGTATGTGCCTACTAATTGTACCGGTGCCGTCACCCCTCTTGAATTTGTATGTTTTACTACATGTTTTACACACTTTCAAACCTACACCCGGAGTTTGTTCGTCCGGGATATACTCATAAAACTTGTGCCAATCGCTAGTTTCTCCTCTACTTTTCCTACTACTACGGGGTTGTGTGGTTTCGGGTTGTTGTTGTTCTTCTTCTTCTTTTAATTGAATGTCACCTACAACATCCATTTCGTGTGTACCTCATTGTTCCATAGTAGGATCAATGTAATCTTGGGCGGGCTCAATAATTGGGACAATTGGTGGCCTACGTGAAGATGAGGAAGAATCTTGTCCGCTACGACCGCTACCGCGTGATCTAGACATAGTGTAGTAATGTGGTATGTAAAAAAAAATCTACAATGTAGGAGCGGTGAATTATACAAAAAAAAACTAAAAAACAAGAGGGTTGAGATAGAGAAGTTCAAAAAACGAACAATAATTTTAACTACAACGCAAAAAAAAAATTAACAAGAGAGATAGAGATATTTTGATACCGTTCACCGTGGAATACGCGTATATAAAAAAAACCGTGAAAATTAGAATATAATAGAAAAGATGGAGGAGCGCTTAGCTGATTTCGCAATTGAAGAGTTGAGAAGAGGTTGAAGTAGATTTGAGTCGATGGTTGAAGAGAGTTGAAGACGTCGAATTTTGTTCTCCGATACGACCGAAATTTGATCGTGTATACGCCTCCTTGTACACTTGTTTGATGATTACTACAATTGTTCAATTTTTTTTTTTTTTGATGTATAATAGTAGAGAGAGTAAGAGAGTGAGGTGTGATTTTTTTTTGAAATATTTGGGGATATTTATAGGCTAAATATGGGGTGAAAAACAAAAAAAAAACAAAAAAAAAAATTAAACAACGGCTCTTTGAGCCGTTCGGCTCTGTGACAGCAGCGGCAGCAGCAGGCCAACGGTAATTTCGACCGTTCGACCCGCGGGTCAACGGTCGACCCGTCACGGGTCGAACGTTCGACCCGCACGGGTCTAACGGGTCGAAACCCGCAGGTCGACCCGCAGGTTGGCGGGTCCAATTCGTGGGTTGACCGGGTTCGTGGGCCGGGTTTCGCGAATCCGATTCGCGAGAATATCGACCCGGGTCGACCCGGTACTATTCACCGGGTTCGACCCGAACCCGTGAAGCTCTTAACCGGGCCGGGTTGGTGGGCCGGGTCGCGGGTGGGTCGGCGGTTGACCCGGCCCAGTTGCCATCCCTAACAATACCAAGCAGAGCCTAAGGCTATCGTATGACATTGTTTTCTGAGAGTGTTTTTGGGCCTAAAAGCTCTTATGCTCAAAATAGGTGTTCAACGAATTTAAAATAAAAGTGCGTGTAATCAAAAGTATTTTTTTCCAAAACTATTATTTTTTAGCATTTTTTGGAAAGCATCTAAATGATGATTTTAGATTTTAAAAAGTTTTTTTACTTACTACAATATTTATTTTTGGAGTTGAACATATTTTTTTTTAACAGTACTTTCAGTTAACATCATTTTCAATAAAAGCACTTTTCATTTGCTGCAGAGCCGGCCCTGGGCCTGTGCAACCTGTGCGGTTGCACAGGGCCCAGTTAAGATGAAAACCCATTTTTTCTTCTTTTTCCCTTCTTTCTATCTGAAAAATTGCCCAATTATAATAATGGCCCAGTTACAATGAAGGCCCAAAATTTTGGTTTAACTGAAATTTTTTTTGATCTACTCAAAAAAAACTTTTTCATCTTCGTAGAAATCTTTTGATCTACTCAAAAAAAATCCACCTCTCTCTAATCAGAAAATCCACCTCTCTCTCTCTCTCACACAATCTTGTTTTTTTTTGACTTCCACGAATTTTAGTTACAGGAGGCTGTAATGTCCAAGAGGTTGATGAGGAGGATTTTGATGAGAATGAACTGATGAAGATGAGGATGGCGATTGGCAAGGAGGAGGAAATTGGTTCCATTAATAGTTTCAAGAACTCTCTGAACTCTGTATGCTCTTTTTTGTTATTCATTATTATGGAAATCACATTGGTCTGTTATGATCTTTCTTTACTTATTTAAAATGGTAATTATTTGTTATCTAGGTCTTTTAGTTTATTCGTTGGACTAGATTTTGGACTAGATTTATGAGTAATTGAGTACGTGTAATGGTGACTTGTCAAATTAGACAATGGACTAGATTTATAAGCTTTTTTATTTGTTCTTGCAGGTCCTAGAGAGATTGAGCTGAACCAGTTTCGAACTTCAAATGTGTGACAATTCAAGTATGCCTTCCTAACTGTTGAACTTCCCTTGTGTATAGCTAGTTAGCTACCTGTTTCAATGTTTCATTAACACAAGAAATGATGAAACCAAAGTATATAAGATCATATGTTTCCTCGCATTAGTTTTTCACCTTATGTGTATAACTTTAGCTGCATTTTGAATTGGTAGTTTACAGAATATAGATAGTTCAATAGGATGGCCCTAACTGCAGAGTGAATATCTATCTGATTATAGATATTCACCATTTTCAGAGTGAATATTAAAGTATGCATAGTAATTAGTACATATATAAAAATGTTTGTAAATGTTTTTAAATGATACGTTATGTATTTCTTCTACTGATATGCATCTAAACTACTAAATTTGATGTTTTGTTATTTTGTTTATTAAGGTTTTCTTATAGAACTCCTACAAGATGCTGGAATTTTAGAGAGATCAGAGATTTTTGAAGATACTAAGGTTTTGCAACTTGAAAGGTATTTTTAAATGAATTTATATAAAATTATGATTGATATAGAATGTACGCTACTTATAATTTTCAATTGAATTCGTATAATATATATAATATTATAAGTATATATACATGACATTGAAACTAATTTAATACTAAAATTAGTATTGAAATATGTAAAGAATGCCCAATTTATTTTTTTGCAAGGTCCTAAAAATCTTAGGACCGGCCCTGATTTGCTGCAATACCAAACAGAACTTAAGTAGTCAAGGTTCAGACAACTCGACAACGGTTTTGAGCGTCGATAGAGACTATATCTCATTGGCTATAAAGGGAATGTTGGCATTGAAGGAGATTCAATTGTGGTGGTCAGTCATGTTGTTTGTTGTTCTCCTGAGATACCAATACATACAAGCTGGTATGATGAAGTTCTTGGCGATGCTTAGTGACTATTCAATTTTGCATACTTACCGCAAGGGAATCGTTTGTGCAGACAGAGAGAGAATGCTTGGTCATATAATTTTCTTCTTGTAGATACATATGAATACGAATAATTTTCAAATATGTGTGAAAGTTCCTACCGATATACCAAAACTTCAAAGTTGTGGTAATGATAAGAATTTAATATTTAAATTTATCATGTCTCACTGATTGAGGCTCATCTTTGTGGGTCAAAGACTTGGACTATACAAAGAGGTAATTTTTTCTTTTTAATCATCATTTAATATTGCACAACCGGTGAATTTCGAACATGAATTGCTCTGGTATACGGTATACCAAGTGAAACACACACACACACACAAAACAAAAAAGCAGCTTTAGTAATATTCAATTATATAGAGTAACTACTCCGGTTTTTACTTTTTTTTCAAATTTCTCTCCTACCTACGCCGGAACCTAACCTACTCCCGAACCCAACCCTAAATCTATCTCCTTAGCGCCGCCGCCCCCCCATCCCCGTCGTCCCCTCCTTACCACTCCTCCACCAATGCGGCGACTCTCCCTCCCTTCCAGCGCGTCGACGGAGATCCACGACCGTGCCGCTTCATCGTCCTCCATCGCGTGAAGGCGTCGACGATGCCCTCTCGCTCGTGCCGACTTGATGATGGGACCAGCGTGCCCCTAGGCGACGGCGACGGCGATGGTGACGAGCCAACTCTGAGTGAGGGCGAAGGTCCATCGAAGGAGTGGATCTCGGCCATCCTTCCGCCGACGATTCGTCAAGGGGGCGCCACCCCCCACCCCCCGCCCGCTCCCCCCCCCCACACGTGACGACCTTCTATTTTGCGACCCAGATCTATGACACTTGGAGTTGGGGGTGGGTTTATTGGGGTTGGGGTTAGTTTAGATTGAGATTGGTTAGCTTTGCTAGGTGTTTCACCGATTGTTCTTCACGCTTGCCACCATGTCCACACTCTTGGGGCCAATTACAGCTATGTTTTGATTTTTCGAGGGTTGGTAGTGCGTGTGAAGAAGCCAGGGGTGTGCTTGGCTGTGCCGTAGTGTGAGACGGCAGGGTATTTTGTGGTTTGGGGGGGTTGGTGGAGCTGTCTGGGTTGGGTATGTCTAGTTGTGATGTTTGCGGTGTAGTTCGGTTGTGGGGCTAGGGCCCGAAGACGGGGTCCCCCCATGAGACCGCTTATTACATACTAGTATTTTACCACCATGAGACCGATTGTGGAGCTTGGGCCCAAGACGGGGTCCCTCCGTGATGGCGCGCTCACTTGCCGCAGCTTTCGAGGTGTTTTTCTCAACTGTCGCGGAGCGTCCGGGATGTGAAGAAGGAGGTGGAGGAAAATTTGATTCGGTGTGAAGATTGAGGTGTATAGTTGTGGGGCTAGGGCCCGAAGACGGGGTCCCCCCATGATCGTTACTGCACAGGGTGGGGCTTGGGCCCGCAGAAGGGGTCCCCCCATGAGGTGCACAGAGGGGAGATGTTTGTGTTCTTGGTCGGCAGTAGAAGAGTCACACACTGAACTTGACCTTCCTTAATCCACTGCCACAGACTTTGCAACAGTACCACCACTACGCCCTCATCATTGACCCTGAAATCTACAACGTCCACCGCCCGTAGGGGCGAGAGGTGAAGGTGATTCTTCAGATTGGTTGTGATTTGGTTGGGTTTTACGTGAGAGAGAGAGTGAGAGAGAGTGAGAGAGTGAAGACGTTGCTTCTCACTACTCTATGCAAGTGTCTGTTTGTGTTGGTGAGAAATCATCTGAGAGAGTATAAGTACCAGCCTCATTACTCTCTTAGACTGTGTCCGTGATTAGGGTTAGTGAGAGTTTTACTTAGTGAGAAATCGTTTGTGAGAGCTAGAGCGTGTGAGAGGTGAAGTTGCGACGGCTCTCCTTTTGGGTGCGACTCCGATTGGGCCATGTGTGAAATTGCGTTGGTGAGGTGGAAGGAGGGGAACGGAAAATTTTCAAATCCCACAGGATTCGCTTCAGGTGGGTGGGCGCGTGCCGTGGAGGTGGGTGCTTAAAGCTTGCTTGACGGACATACAATTAGTTGGTCCTCGTAGGTTAGAGTGAGAGCTGATTATATGTACTGGTCATGTCGCTTCATGTTTTTTTTTTGGTCTGTAGGTTGTAACTTGCCCCAGCATGCTGGGGTTGTTTTGTTAATTTCTTATTAATGAAACAGGGTAGCCTTATTCCACCTTTTCCCTAAAAAAAAAATATATTCAATTATATAACACTATATAATTTAAATAATGGAGAGAGGGGTGAAGGGAGAGAGAGCCTTCGTTCCTCGGGACCTGAGCAAATCTTATGCTCAGGTGCTTTGACTTCCCCCCCCCCCCCCCACACACACACACACTCCGGCCCTCGTCATCATTACCCCTCCCAAATGCCTCTTCAATCCACATGCCATCCCCTTCTCAACTCCAAGACCTCACATCACCCTATCCCTTCACACCCCACTACCAATCCCGCATTTCGCCCCAAACCCTACTTCCAACCGAAGCCCTCAGCCTTTTACCCAAAAAAAACCTTTCAAACACCATAGCAATCCCCGATCGAAGAAGATGGAGCGCCGATGTTTCAAGTGCGGTGAAGGAGATCACGCTACGACCGAATGCCGGAAGGTTCCACTATTTTAAATGCAAGAAGTTTGGCCACAAAGTGTGCGAGTGTCCGCTCTATAATAGGTGAGACTCGTTAGAGGTTGAGTTTCCTCACAACAATGCCATCTCACAAGCACTGCTGGCGCTGCATGCAAGGGCATTCCTCCACCTCATTAATCAACGTCGTATCCCCCTCACCAAGGACCTTGAGTGCGTCTTCAACTTCTCATAGGGGAGGCAAGGACGATGGTGGACCTTGAAGAGGGTCAGTGATGGGATTTATCATGTCCAATTCCCAGCATCCACTGAGGCGGAAGCTGCGATAGCAGAAGGGGTGTTTCACTTCTCGGGATTTAATGCTACCTTCTCCCCTTGGTCACTGGACTTTAGTGCCAGACTGAGACCCAAGTCATGTTTCATCTGGATCAACCTACCTCATCTGCCTTTCCACTTATGGAACAGGGAGTCCATTGAGTACCTTATCAAACCATTAGGCAAACTCATCACCTTAAGCCGTGAGATGACAAATGCGGAGACCAGAGATCAATCGCTTGTTCTTATTGAAGTGGAAGACCTGACGCTCATCCCCAAAACCCTCACTGTCAAGTACACCATACCCTGGAACCTTCAAAATCATGTTCATGATGTGCCCATACTGCTACTTGGTGATCCAATCCCGGTGGAGGATGTTCAAAATGGCAAAGTACAACTATTCCCAATGGTGGGAGCTTCGGAGGATATTGGCAGTGCTAGCTTCTGGTACCCCAAGGCGCATGAAGGTCCTCGAGAAGACGGTGCACGTGCCCACCGCAGTCAATCTCCGGCCAAGGATGAGATCGAGGCTATTTTGAAATCCCATGATTCGAGGAAGGGGAGCTCAACTGCCGCGCAATCTCCACACGCAAAATATAATTTGGGTAACTTTTTGAATATTCCTATCATAGCAGGATCCGGCTTAAATGAGGGGATTTTGCCTAATCCCGTTATTGTTCCCAAAACTACGGAGGGCCCCGCGCCAGATTCCAATCCTGCCAAGCTGGAGCCACCGTTTGTGCAGAATTCAGAATCTTCTAATAGCAACAACAATGTAGCCCCACATGGTCCCCCGTTAACCCTGCCTAACCCCGCTGACTCATCCAATGAAGACTCTGTTGAGGAGGTGTGGGAAATGATTTGGAAAGGTAAGCTTGTTACCCTCCCACTTTCCCTTTTCTCCAAGATCCAGCCTGCGGTGGAGGGGGCCCTCAGAGATTCTATTAGGGAGGAGATGAGCAAGCTGAATGAAGGTGATAAGGTGATCTTCAGAGCCGGCACTAGCAAAGTCCGTACTGATAGCTTCTAGACCCTCTCCCTGCTAAGGAGAAATGTTCCTAAAGCCGCTAGCTCCTTCGTTTCTGTTCCACCTGGCTTTGAGGAAGGACCCTCCAAGAGGATGAAGCGCTCCAGATTAGCAGGCAAGCTCAAAAGTACTAGGCCCTTTATGAAGCATTTGTCCACTACTATCAAGAAGAAGACGTCAAGTATCTTCTCTTCAATTGCTTCAGTTACTAATGCACACCTGAATCCTTTTGAACTATTATCAAATGAGGATATTCTAGAAGTAGCCGAATCTATTGGGGTGGAGGCTAAAGGGCCACACTCGGTGCATGTCTTAAAGGGCACTCAGAAGGTTGTAGTTGATCAATCTGATCAATTAGAACACTCTGATTAGATGCCCTGCCTCGTTGCTTTTGTTATCTGTGTTGTGCATTTTGATGCAATTATTCTCTATGAAGATTACTTGCTGGAATGTAAGAGGGTTGGGTAGCCCTGACAAATGCTCGCTTATAAAAGAAGGTATACGTAGCTCCTCCCCCTCTATAATCTGCCTGCAAGAGACCAAGCTCAGAAAGCCAGGTCCCCAAAAGCTCTCATCGATTGGAGGATGTCTTATAACCAAATGGGTGCAACTAGACTCCATTGGCAGCTACAGCGGTATTCTCCTAGGTTGGAATGAACAACTCCTTGATTGTACATATTCGGCTACTGATATATTCTCTGTTTCTGTTTCTTTCAAGAATCGCTCATCAGCTGAAGAATGGTCAATCACAACTGTCTATGCACCTTTTGATCTGGAGGATAGGAACCTTTGTTTTTATGAGATTCGGCAACGCCGGAGCCACCTCAAAGATGCTTGGGTTCTGTGTGGAGATTTTAATGTCACTACTTCTGATATTGAGCGGTCTAGTGGAAGAGGTTCAACAAGGGATATAAGATGTTTTCGTGAATTCATACATGATCTGGCCCTCATTGATCTTCCCCTCTCAGGAAGGAAATATACCTAGTCTAATCTTCGAACCTTCCCCTTAATGGCCAGCCTCGATAGATTCTTGATCTCCCCGGCTTGGGAATCCTCCTTCCCTAACTGAATCCAGTACTCCCTCCCAGATTTTCATCTGATCACTACCCCGTCGTCCTCGACACTCAAGTAATTATACGCTAGGTCCACTATTTCCGATTTGAAAAAGCTTGGCTACACACTCCTCATTCGTCCCAGCGGTTAAAGATTGGTGGAAAACCTTCTCGTGCACTGGGAATCCATTCGATACCTTTGTAATCAAGCTTAAACTTCTCAGGAGAAGGATTCGAAGATGGAGGAATGATACCATTGGCCATATCCCAACCTGGAAAAAATAGCTCCAAGAGAAACTCCTCGGGTTGGAGATTAAGGCTAAGCAAATCCCCACTGTGGTTGACTCCCTCACGGCAACCCAACTTGAGCTCCAAAGTCTAATCCAGACCGAGGCAGTGTATTGGAGGCAAAGGTCGAGAGTGCAATGGATCAAGAAAGGAGATGCAAATTCTAAATTCTTTCACTGCACTGCTAATGGGAGAAGGAGGCGTAACTTCATCCACGTCTCATCATTGATGAAACCCTTATAACCTCTCCCACTATTATCAGAACTGCTTTTGAGAATCACTTTCAAGAGATTTGTGGTACAGCTTCTCAGTCTAATTTTTGTATTGATTGGCAATCTCTTTATCCACAAAATGACATTAACTTGGAGCATTTGGGTGACCCGTTTACTCTGGAGGAGGTTAGAATGGCCGTCTTCGGTATGAGCAGTGACAAAGCACCAGGCCCTGATGGATTCTCGATGAGCTTTTATCATACTTTTTGGGCCACTATCAAAGATGACTTATTTTCCATGCTGCAGTCAGTGCAGAGGGGAGATACTGATCTAAACAGATTAAACTACTCCAACACTATGTTAATTCCCAAGTGTGAGGGTGCAAATTCAGTTTCTGATTTCAGACCTATCAGCTTGCTCAACTGCTCCTTCAAAATCTTCACCAAAATCCTCGCCAACCGGCTTAGCCCTATCCTCCACTCCCTTGTGTCCTCCTCTCAAAGTGCCTTCCTGAAAGGTAAATCGACGGTGGACTGTTTTCTTGTAGCACATGAAGCTATCAACCTCTGCAGTAGACGCAACTCTGATGCACTTTTGTTCATGATTGACTTCACTAAAGCATTCGACACAGTGAGTTGGGAATTTTTAGACCAGCTTCTAATTGCTAGAGGCTTCTGGCCAGCTTGGTGTAGGTGGATTCATATGATCCTGAGAATGGCAAAATCATCAATTCTCATTAATGGAAGGGGGGGAGACAAATCAACTCCAAGTGAGGACTAAAGCAGGAGGATCCTCTATCGCCAATGATCTTCATCTTAGCCGTTGATGTGCTTTCTCAGATACTTTTTTATGGTCGGAGAAATGGTGCTTTCTTTCCTCTTCCTGTCCGGGGCTCCCTTGCAAATCTGTCAGTGCTGCAATTTGCAGATGACACGCTGACCTTTTGTAAAGGTGATGAACATGACATTATCAACCTCAAAGTAGCTCTACAACTATTTGCAAACGTCTCTGGTTTGGCCATAAATTTCAATAAGTCCTCCATCATTTACTTTGGTAAATCGAGGGCAAAGCTACATGCATTTTCCACCATTCTAGGATGCAAGGAAGAATGCTTACCTATCCATTATCTTGGCATGCCCTTATCTAGCAGGAAACTCAGCAAAAGAAGTTGGTAGCCGCTGATCCTCAAGATGGAAAAAAGACTCTCGGTGTGGAAGGGCAAGATTCTATCTAGAGGTGGGAGGTTAGTACTTATAAATGCTGTACTCTGTGCTTTACCAGCCTACTTCACTTCCTTCTTCAGAATACCCCTTTGGGTAATCAAAAGAATTGATCAGATACGCAATAGATTTTTTTGGTGTGGCTCCGACACTGATGCGAGAGGAGTGACATGTATGCGGTGGATGAAGATCTGCCAACCCAAGCAACAAGGTGGACTTGGTGTTCTAGATATGAAAGTTTTTAATGCTGCCCTTTTCATGAAATGGTGGTGGAAGATTGTCTCCTCTGATTCGCTAGCTAGCCAAACCTTAAGGAGCATATACTATAAAAGCAATTCAAACATCTTGACATGTCCCTCAACTGCTTCAAGCTTCTGGAAAAGGATCTTCCATCTCAAGGAGCAATTCGTACTGGATGTTAACTAGAAGTTAGGGAAGGGGAACCATATCAAATTCTGGATATCAAAAGGGATCAATGGCAACAACATAACTTTCCTGTGTCCCTCACTTGCTGCTACGGCATGGAATTCGGAAGCGAATGTCCTATCCCAAGGAACCTGGATTAATGATAACTGGCACTGGCAACTGAGGCTTAACTGTGTCTCCAACCCCACGATTAGGGATGAGAAACAGAGACTGCTTGATCTGATTGCAGACTACCAGCCTTCACACTCAGGAGACCACCCTTCATGGAGACTCACACCATCCGCCACCTTCACTGTCAAGTCGGCATACAACTTCTTTATCACATCTGGCCTTCGTTCCCTTTATTATGCAACAACATGGACTTCTACAGCTCCCCTGAAATGCAAGCTTTTCATTTGGCAAATGAGTTGGGATAAACTCAACTCTAAGGATTTCCTTCACTCCTGTAACGCCCCTGCCCCTAGCTCAGACAATTTATACAATTTAGAAGATAAATTATTTATAGTATAATACAACTGCCCACCACAGGCTGCCTCTCAAAAGGTGGTTAACCGATTTGGTGACTCTTGATCATAGATAATTATATTTATATGTTATTATATTATACTATATTACCGATATGGGACTTTTAATCCCAATACATTCTCCTCCCAAAGCACTCCCATGTAAGTGGCAGCACTCCACAACCGAAGGTGGGCCCCATAGCTAATGCCACGTCACTAGCTATTCAATAGCATATACACCTTTGCTGTTTTCTTACCTCGTGGCCCCACCATTTCCATAATCATTCCACATTATTTCAATATGCCATCCATATGCATATTATGAAACCAAACATGTAACGCCCCACATTTTTTATTTTTAATTAAAAATGCATTTTTTGATTTTTTGCACGTATTATGCACGTGCATATTTTTATTCTCATTTTGTTATTCTCATTTACAAATTTTTAGCATGCATAAGTTTTAATTAGCCTCCTTTTGATCCATGGACCTAAAGACTAAAATCTAGCCCATTAGGAGAAGAGCCCACTAGGATAATTAAATTAATTAATTAAAAGTGAGCCTATGAATCAAGCCCATTAATAAAATCACATTTTAAGTTGAGCTTGGACTAATACATGACAAGTTACAACTTTTTGTACACATTTAGAGTTATATAAATGTATTCATATTTGTTTGTGCATGTGTGCATGCACACACAAATGTATTTGGACCGGTATTTGGGCAAAGGGTGGCCGGTTTTTGAGAGGGGGAGAAGAAGGGTTGAGGGTTGAGTCGGTGAAGATTGGGGAGATGAAGAGTTGTAGGTTTTAGGAGTTTAGAACATGAAGAGTTGTAAGAATTAATATGGACAGTTATTAGGTGTGAAATTATGCATAATAGACCCTAACCATACCCTATAAATAGAGCGTCATTTCCTACTTATCTTTTGCACCAAAAATATTATCAAAATCAAAAGACAGAAAGAAAGAAAGAAAAAAAGAGTAAGAGAGTTCTATTGCTTGGAGGAATTTCTTGCTAGGAGAGCTTACTAGGAGGAGAAGCCATTGCTAGGAGGAGAAGCCTTGCTAGGAGCTAGGAGTTGCTTTGGAGCTAGATGTAGTGTTCCATCCTTCCTTTCATTTGTTCAATCTTCAACTAAGGTGGGTGATTTCATTATTTTCTAATATAGGACATGCATGCTAAAATGAGTAATATAAAGAGAATTTTTGATGTGAAAATTATAAATAAAATTCATGCTAGAATAATATGATATGTGTGAAGATAGTTTATTGCAATTAAGAAATAGATACCATGCTAATTAATGATAAGAACTCTTTTTGTTATAAATCATGTTAGTATGTTTGCAAAATTTTTGTACCTATGAAATATGTTGATCACCTATGAAATATGTTGAATACTAAGAAAGAAGAAAGAAAGTGATCTTAGTTAGTGTTTTGTAATGTATTTACAAATGTATGTCCTAATTGAGAAGAATATAAACTATTGCATGAAAGAGTATTCTTGTTCAAGTGAATACACTAGTATTATTATAAAAGTGTAATTTGTGTAAAAATGAGAACACCACTATTGGTTATGAACACTAGTTGTCTTTTGTAAATTTAAGCTTCTTTTTTCTTAGAGAAACCTAAGTATATGTGAAAAATGAGAAGGAGAATAATTTAAATGAGTGGAAATAGTGTTTAAAAGAAATTGAAAATTGTTGCTTACTAGTTTTAAAATTCTAATATCAAGAAAGAGTTTATTTCAAAACTATTAGAAAGATTTTTATCTTTTGAATAAACAAGTTTCATGGAAAAAGAAACATTTCGGAATAATTGAACAAAAGTACTTTAGTACAATTTCTAAATAGAAAATACACATAGACTTACTGGTTAGCCAGTGCAACACAGAGCCTTGTTTATAAAAGATCTTGGGTACAAAACTTGATGGTCACATTCATTTTGTTTTTCTTTTATAAATTTCCAAAAAACCAAAACTGAACTTAAGGGTAATTCGGATTGTGAATATGACAAAGGTCCACTTGGGACCAAATGGCTAGCCAGGTTGGGTTTGGGTGTTGACCGCGGTTGACCTAGGGGCATGGGTTCGAAACCGAGCACCCCCTTTGATTTTTTTTAATCTCTTTTGCATATGTGAAGGTTTTTATTAAAGGAAAAACTTAGACATAAAGCCTTAGTATTAATATAGAATGAAATGAAAATTATTAAGAGATAGTTTTCTTATATTTTTTTTGAAGTATGAAAAGAAATGAAAGTTTGAGAATATAATTTTGTGGTGAAAAGTAGTATTTTGTAAATTGATTTTTTAAGAATAATTACACTTGTATCATGTTTAAGAAATATTTTGTGAATTGAAACATTGTGATAACTTAGAATTGTCTTAACAATTCATGTGGTGAAATTTGTGTACTTGAAGGTAATGCTTGTTTAAAAAGAATATGAATAAAAACATAGATCATGAATAGTGTCGAGACTATGATCGTTTTTGTGAATGTGTCACGCCCCGCTTCCCAAAAGAATACCGAATACGGATACATAATAAAAGCCCAGCGAATGATTTTCATCATCCATAAGCTGTTCAAGAAATCTTTACAACATGCACAAGAAACATTCAGAGTCAGAAACGATTTATTCAACCACATGCACATAATGAGTCAAAATACCAACAAAAATACTTGAAACTAAATACATAAATCTCAAATAGTCATGATCTGAATAAAATACAAGTCTTGGGTCACATTGCCCAAAGACAAGAATAATCCAAGTCTCAAAATACAATTATTGTTCAAGCACGATACAAGAAATAATATAATAAAATGCAGCACTAATACTTCATGTCTCCGATACCATCTGGAACCTGTTCTCCAAAATCTGCAATTCATCGAATGTAGAAAAGAGGAAAAGAGGAAAAGAGAAAACACAAGTACCCGTCAATTGCAAGTCACGGGTCACTTATAATGTAGGATACAAGCACATGGGAAAACTAACTAGCACATGGTATAAGTGTGATGTCAACATAAACAACTAGAATGGTAAAGTGAACAAGTGTACATGGCATAAATCAACTGTCAAGTAATCAAGTAAACAGGTAAACATGCATCAAGTGTCAAGTGTCATATAATCATGTATCAAGTTTCAAGTCTCATGTATCATGTAGTCAAGTATCAAGCAAGCATGTATCATGTTCGAGTATCATGTTCAAGTATCATGTTCAAGTAGCATGTATCAAGTCTTGTAGTAATTTCTATCTAAGTAACACTTCATGCAGCCCATACTACATGGTTGCTACAACAAAATAGTTTCGCTTTAGATTTTATAGTGGACCATAGAGGGCAGTATACTCGGGGACAAGCAAGTAATTGAGCTTCAAGCTCTAAGTATCATGTATCATGTAATCACGTGTCAAGTAGTGCAAGTGGCAAGTTTCGTGTCTTACGTGCAAGTATCAAGTAATCATGTCAAGTAATCACGTAGGATCAGTGGATCTCCTTCCGAGTACACATTTCTGAATTATCCACTATTAGATCTGTTCCTGAATCCCGGCTTGGTTATCTATTTATTATTAATGTCAAACAAGCATGTATATATGCAAAATATATCAAGAATAGCATGGCATGATCATGTGACAAGTGCAAGTAGCTAGATAAACATGTACGAGTGCAAGATGTCTCATGAAAGAATAAAATAAACACATCTCAAGTTCAGGACAGCAAGACCATGTTGTAGTAAAACAGTGATTCCCAGTGTTAAAAATAAGAAAATCTAGATCCGTCGAAGGATCTGGAAAATAGACTTCCACACGAATCCAGCAAATATAATTAAGTTATATACTAGTACACAAACTCACAGCTCAAAACTGATTTGATTATAGAAATTAGGTTCAGCCAGAAATCAGGAAAATGAAATCAAGAACAAGAAAACAGCATGAAAACACATTAAATAAATCCACGAAAAATCTGGAGTATTCCCCTATATGTCCAGAATCAAAATATAGAGTTTCAGAATTTTAAAGTAAGAATAGATAAGTCATCAAAAATAAGGAAGCATCAAGAAAACATAGTTTAGCGAATCTGGAAATCCCAACACTGCTGTACAAAAACTAAGATATCTCGCAACCAGTGAAACGAAATCCAATTCCGCCAAAGGGACATGAAAATAGATAGAATTTAATAACTTTCACATTTCACAAAGATTTTTCATACAGTAAAAGGAATCATAGTGAAAATAGGGTTCTTCACAGAACAGCGAGCAAAATACAGCATGTATAGATTTTAGAAATGAGCATGAAACACCACACAAAACTTATCAATAAAATTCACAAAAATTCTGGATAATCCCTAACTCAATAAAGAAACACTGACCAAAGTTTCAAATCAAAATAATATGTATAACATAGTTCTTGAAAATAGTTTGTTAACAAAATTAACGAAAAATAGAATCTGGAAAAGAGCGACACCTTTGTACTAAAAAAGCCATAACTCAGTCATAAGAAATCCAAATCAAGCAAAATCAGTGGGGTTTGAAAGTAGACAAAATTATATAAAACTCATCTTTTATTCAGAAATCAATATACTGACTGTAGCACAGTCGAAAACAGCAAACAAAATAGAACATCCAAAAAATACGGATTTCACCCTTAAGAACAAAAACAACATAGATTCAAGAATATTGATCCAAACACATCCAAACTTGAAATAAAGCCTTACAAGTGTCTAAACATCATGAATTAGGGTTATTAACATGTCCACACCACGAATTTCATATGGGTATCAAACAAAACACAAAATCACGTAATAGTCACACATACACGATCCAAATTCAAGAACGGGCGAATCCTAGGTTATTTCATGTCAAGATTAGTGTCGTGAGTCTTCTATGGCCAAAATATCATAATAGAGACAAAACCCATCAAGGAAAACACAATCAAGAGTTGTCTCTAGACCCAACTACACTATAGGTGAATTTTGGTACTTGTATCAAACAAATGAATTGGAGTACAAGTTACTTGCCTTAGTTTGAGAATGAAGAACGATGCAATCAATCCTATAAGCAAAACCCACGAACAAAATCCGCTACAAGCACGAATCCAAGCAACTACGAACAAACTCCTCACGAACGAAACTTCTTGAAGCAACGATCAAAGTGGCTAGAGACCACTTTGAGAACACCACGACGAAGGAGGGGGATTGATGGAGCAAGAGTTGTTGATGGTGGTGTGTGTAGGTGGTCGGCAAAGCAAGGGTGGAGGGCTCGGGTATTGGATGGTGATCGGGATGGAGGGTGTAGGCCGGCAAGGGTGGTCGGCCTGGAGGATGGCCGGAGGGGGTAAGGTGGCTGGTCGGTTGGGGATGGTAGGCCGGGAGCAAAAATCAAGAGAGGGAGAGAGAGATAGGGCCGGTTGTGAGGAGAGGGATTATTAGGGTTAGGGTTAGGGTTTAGAATTAGGAGGGTATATATATAAGATTAGATGTGGGTTAATGAGTTGTGGGTATTAGTAGTTAGTAATAGGTATACAAATGGGTTTTGGATTTTAAGTCAAATAACAATAGGAATGCAAATAGGATAGGGAATTCTTTGGCTTTAAAAATCTTATTAGGGATAAAAAATAATGGGAAAGGGAAAAGGAAACCAAAACATCACCACAATACCAAGAAAAATAGAATTAAAGATAACAAGACAAAAAATGAGGAAAAGATCAAAACGATGAAAAACAAGACAAAAGAGACCATCAAACAAACACAAGGAGCCCAAATGAAATAAAATGAATATATATTGAAAACAAATCCAATATACGGTTCAGAAAAATACAAGAGAAAAAAATACACCAAAATAAAAAATACAGTCAAAAATACATAAAATGAATAAACAGGGGTTACAAAATGAGTTGAAAGATGAAATTATCTAGGTTAAGACATGATTATTGAAGGGTGTGAATACCCATAATTTCTTGTACATGAAAAATTATGATTTAAGAATTAGTAAGACCTCAGTTACCGGCACCATTGAAAGAAAGATTTGAGATATGATTTCGAGATATTGCCATGGGGCGATCTCGTATTTTGTAAACAAGTCCGGTAGGAGGTAAAACTGATTCTAAGAATGATAACACATTCATGTCTTGAACTAAATAACTAGGCACATAAGAGAAGATGTAGTAAACTTGTGCAAACGTAAGTGGGTTTCCTCTATATAGTCGGCGGTGGATCTCTGTAGCTATAGACCTAGTCGGCGGACTGAGGTTGCTCTGTAGGAGACAGGTTTTTATATTTAAATCCGGGACTTAGCGTAGTCGGGTGGATAGTTTGCCATCTCCAATGTATATACATATACCGGGACTAGGAGGGCACTTGCGGGATGATTCACACGATGAGGGAACCGTTATAATAGCCTGCGAGGCTGGGATACATATTTGTGGAATGATCTAAACTTTGTTTTATTACTGGATAGTTATCATGGCGAGGGACTGAATGCTTTATTGTGGAGTACGTAGGCGCTTGCCCTCGGACCTATG